>CM036772.1:21768511-22211011 GCA_020796225.1 Arion vulgaris | reverse complement strand
ACTAGCAGTCCAAGACAAACTGTATGGCGTGGCTGATAATCTGAGGTAGACGGCTGCCTTTATTAGAGAATCTGAAATCCCAATCTAGTGAGAACACAGAAGACAAACTGTATGGCGTGGCTGATAATCTGAGGTAGACGGCTGCCTTTATTAGAGAATCTGAAATCCCAATCTAGTGAGAACACAGAAGACAAACTGTATGACTTGGCTGATAATCTGAGGTAGACGGCTGCCTTTATTAGAGAATCTGAAATCACAATCTAGTGAGAACGCAGAAGACAAACTGTATGGCGTGGCTGATAATCTGAGGTAGACGGCTGCCTTTATTAAAGAATCTGAAATCCCAATCTAGTGAGAACACAGAAGACAAACTGTATGGCGTGGCTGATAATCTGAGGTAGACGGCTGCCTTTATTAGAGAATCTGAAATCCCAATCTAGTGAGAACACAGAAGACAAACTGTATGACGTGGCTGATAATCTGAGGTAGACGGCTGCCTTTATTAGAGAATCCGAAATCCCAATCTAGTCAGAACGCAGAAGAAAAAGAAAATCATTAGGATTTTTTTTCATAAAATCTTGATATGCTTGTTTATATTTTTCTTTATTTTCTTGATAATGTTTCATTTATATGCTTTATTACATTCCTTACAGTTTGCTCTAAGGCCATTTGTCTCCCTCGATTTTACCGGTTGTCACAATGTGTTCTAAACCTCTCCGTCTCATCACATACCAAAAACAATGATGACTGCCTCTTTCTTATAATGACGATAAGTTTTCTCTGTGTCTTGACCTCATTTTAGCAGTCCCTGGGATTCTCATCAGTCTTCTGTAAGACCACATCTCTGTGACCCTCAGAGATTTTTCGATCTGTTTGTTCATTGTCCATGACTCGCTTCCGATTGGTTCTATAACTGTATAACTCTCATTCTGATATCATTTGACAATGACTTGTTGCACATAATGCCAATGCAATTTCTAAAAAAAAACAATTTTCTGAAGATATCTGAACATTAACCTATTTCATCATTGCAACAACGAAGCTTTCTGCGACTAAATGGTTAAGCTCTTGCCCTGCGTTCCATAAGTTTAGTGTTCGAATACATATTTATGATAATTACATATTGAATGATAATTTCATTTTTCAACACGGCATATAATTAACTGTTACTTAACTGCAGATTGAAAGACAAAGAAAATGAAGGGGAAAACAGAGATTACCGGGCTAGTTCAGAAATGAAATGTGGCCATTGTCTGCCCCATGGAAGATGTAACAAGGAATTAGAAACCATGGACATAGGAGACAACATTGTTGTGATCTGTGAATGCGACATAGCGTATACTGGTATTCAATTTACAATTACTTCTTCTTATGATCAAATTCTTCTTCTTCCTCTTTTGTCGTCACACTGCTATCGGGTTGTTGCCCAGTGTCGTGGTTTTCTGTTTTTGTCTTGCGCTGTTCTGGTGGCTTGTGTGATTGTTATCTTTGCTCTTTCACAGGATTCTGCTACGCCATCTAACCATCTTTTCCGTGGTCTTCCTTTTGCCTTCTTTCCCGATGTTCTGTTGTAGAAGACTGTATACTTTGGAGTTGGATGCATTCTTATTAAGTGGCCAAACCACTTCATTCTTTGTTTATCTATGTAATTCAAGCGCGGTTTTGTACCAACTTTCTTTCTTATGCTGATGTTAGTGATTCTGTCTTTTCTTGTGTTGTTGGTAACTTTTCGCAGGCAACGCATTTCAGTTATTTTTTGTGACAGTGCTTTGCTCAATGTCCATGTTTGACTCTGGTAACACAAAGTAGGTATAAAAATGCTGTTGATCATCTGTTGCTTCGCTGCCTGTGAAATTTTGGGTGCCTTAACAGTGGGGCTAGCTGGTAGGTTACAGCATTTGCTTTTTGCACTCTAGCCTCTATCTCTCTATCTTGTTTTCCGTCTTCTGTAAATATGCTTCCTAAGTATTTGAATTCTTTCACTTGGTTTATTTTAGTGCCATTGACATGGAAGTCTAGATTATTATGTTTTCTTCCCATATTCATTATTTCTTTTTAGCATTGACATGATGTTAGATTATTATGTTTCCATATTCATTATTTCTGTATCAAATTATTGTTCATTATAAATGTGATTGTTTTATTTGTATTAATATCAGTAGATGAAAAACGTCTGGTCGAATGGATAGAGCACAGCTCCCATGCGGGGACCGTGTTCAATTCACGATAAGGCCAATAATTTTTTTTCTGCTGTGGGCATAAATGAAAATTCCTAACCTGAACAATTTCGTGTTGACTGCACTAGCCATGAGGCCATTAAATTCTTCAGGCTGTCGTCCCATCTGTCCCACACCGTCCTAAAATTGTTGTACAACAGGCTGTAACGACAGTCCTTCAGAATTTCTCTCTCTCATAGTCCAGATGTCCTGTCCCTGAAGCTGTCATGTTCAAATCATCATTTACATCTTACATCCATCTTCTTCGTGGTCTTACTATTCTTCTTCATTACGGTATGCTTCCTTCCATGATGATCTTCCATGATGATCTTCCATGATGATCTTCCATGATGATTTTCCATGATGATCTTCCATGATGGTCTTCCATGATGATCTTCCATGATGATCTTCCATGATGATCTTCCATGATGATCTTCCATGATGATCTTCCATGATGATCTTCCATGATGATCTTCCATGATGATCTTCCATGATGGTCTTCCATGATGATCTTCCATGATGATCTTCCATGATGATCTTCCATGATGATCTTCCATGATGGTCTTCCATGATGATCTTCCATGATGGTCTTCCATGATGATCTTCCATGATGATTTTCCATGATGGTCTTCCATGATGATCTTCCATGATGATCTTCTCCAACCTTCCGTATCTCTTTATAAGTTCAACATACTTCAATTTATTCGTATCTTTTTGCACCGATCTGTCCAGAAAGAATTCAAAATCAAAGAAAATTGGCTGATGCTACAAATTAGAAAGAGAAAATTGAGATGTTTTGAACATATAAAAAGACATGAAGGGCTGGAGAAGACAATCATGGAAGGAGGCATACGGCAAAGAGAAGAAGAGGAAGACCACGGAGAAGATGGATTTAGGATGTAACTGATTGTTTAAATATGACGGCTGCAGAGGCAGGACATCTGGGCTATGAGAGAGAGAAATTTCGGAGGACTGTTAGGGTGGCAAAGTTCTGCTCAGGACAAGCCATTTAATGATGATTTAGACCCATTCTTCTTCTTCTTCATCTTTTGTCGTCACACTGCTACCGGGTTGTTGCCCAGTGTCGTCACACTGCTACCGGGATGTTGCCCAGTGTCGTCACACTGCTACCGGGTTGTTGCCCAGTGTCGTCACACTGCTACCGGGTTGTTGCCCAGTGTCGTGGTTTTCTGTTCTTGTCCCCATTAATGAACATTAATTAAAATGTATTGTAACGTTTGTAAAAAGTCTAGTTTCTGTCACAGGTTTGTATTGCAAACAGGATTATGATGGATGCTCAAACAAACCTTGTAATCTTAACCAGACATGTGTAGATATTCCGGCAGAAACACAAGGAAATAGTACTATTGGCTACTCATGTGGGTTGTGTAAGTATATAATGTTCACTGAAGGAGTGAATGTAACACAATTCTAAAAAATAAAATAAGATTTCCCAGATTCTTTTCAGACCTGAGGGTCTGCAACATAAACGGAAATGAACACGCCGACAAGCTAGCTAAAGAAGGCAGGCGACTACCTCAAACTGATCTCGAGATCGGTTATGAGGAAGCCAGAACAACCATCGGCTGGCACTATAAAAACAAATGATCAAAAGATCATCCTCAGTACAACAACAGTGACGGGTACTATGGTCTGTCTCGTAGTGAACAAGTTGCCATACTTTGCCTCCGTACCGACCACAACAAGCTCCGCGCCCACATGTTTCACAAATTTAATTTTCACAACTAGCCTGTGCCCCTGCAAAAAGGCGGACATGACGGCAGAGCACATACTGCAAAATTGTCAACTGATAGCAGGCCTAAGAAAAGAAACATGGCTCAAAACACAGAGCCCCGCGAGAATCTGTACTGAGGAACGGAGTCCCTTAAAACCACGGCAAAATTCATGATAAAAGTTGGTTCATCAGTCTAGGCGGGGATCTCGAGAGAGACCTGAGGGTATGAAGTGTTTATTACATGCTCGATCACAACCCAAGAGTACCAGATTCAAACTCCACGGTGGGCAGTTTGGAAGCTAATTTGTTCCTGTGGTTTTTACGAAAGGTAAAATAAGTTTCACCGTTCAGAATGCAATGGTAAACTACTGAACGTGTACGTGATACCTAGAAAATTATCAGTGACCCGTTTACTGTTGTTGATGGTGAGGTTCCGTGAAATATACGCTATGTTTACCATTTGTCATTTCATGTATTTCTTTCTTTTTTCTTTCCTATTCAGAAGTACTCGAGCTTTCAGCTATTCGGCTCGGTGCCATGGACATCGTAACCCTTCGGTTCGGTGCCACGAACACCGTAAATCTGGGGAATTTGTGGCTTTTTCTGCCATCCCGCGGAATTGAACCCGCACACACAGAGGGATAGTCACCCGTAGTCCAACGCGCTACGAACACGCTGGGCAGGCGGGCATTTCATGTATATAAAAACATACATAATGCATTGAGAGAGTCTTGACGATTAATTGATTAATCAACATCGAACAGGCGTGTTGGGCCGCTAGAAGCTGGGGCAGATCGTAGGACATATGGACATGTCCATGTAATTGATAATTGTATAACTGATAACTGATGTACAAATATGACGTGACCTCATCATCATCAAATAGCTTGTCCTGAGCAGAACTTTACCGCCCCAACAGTCCTCCGGAACGTCTCTCCCCAGTTTCAGTTTCAGTTTGGAATATCTTCATTGCAATCCGGACATGTCTATAGGTGCTCCGATCTCCTTCGCAATATCTCCAACAGCGTCCAGCGGCTGACCGTACCAGTTCGATTTTGATTGATGAGCCTACTCACGTACCTGTTATGCCGTTCTTTTCTTGCCACACCAATCTTCAAACCCAGCTCCTGCAATCTAGTAGTTGACGTGGATTGGTTTAAATGAAAATCTTCCTTGCGACCACACTCTATGAGGACGTTCAAAATATTAACTCTATCCATTTGCTGGCTCTCTTATATGGGGGCAGAGCCAGCCAGCCTGTCTGCTCTCTCATTGCCAACGACACCCATATACCCCGGTACAAAGATAAGTGTGATTCTGCAAATTGTTGACGCTTGTAGTGATTCAGTCCATTGCCTGCGCACCGAACCAGCCTCTACCTTGCGGATCATACTCAATGCTACAGCCCAACTTCACAGTGATAACAACAATTCCAAATGTAGACAAAAAGGGTGAAGAAACAGGTCCCATCTTGAGAGCAAAGACACTAGAACACATTGACACCTCATACCCCCATCCCGAGTGGACCCATATATACACAGACGGATCATCAGACACGACAGCGAGGAAAGGAGGGGCCGGAACCATCATCATACTCCAAGATGGCACTACACTAACAAATTCAAGTGCCACTGGAGAACTATCAACAAATTTTAGAGCCGAACAACAGGCAATTGTGGATGCCTCAAAAATACTGCAGCAAAAAACATCCAAAACAACAAACTTGTCTTCCTTTGCGACTGCTTGTCAGTCCTGCAGGCCACACAAAGGGAACCACAAGATAACATGGAAAGAGAGCTAACACTACAGCTAAACAAGCTCTCAGAACACAACAAAATTATTCTCCAGTGGATACCAGCCCACTGTGGCGTTCCAGGAAATGAGAGAGCAGACATGCTGGCTAAGGAGGGAACAAAACTTACACAACAGAAACACCCAGTATCACTACCAGAAATCAAGACACATATCAAAAGAAAGTACAAAGAGGTATGGAGGCAACAAACCCACAGCAAACACCCACAAGATCCCATCAGCAGACTAAACAGAAAACAGCACACAACAATCTTTCGCCTAAGAACAGGTCACTGCAGGCTCAACCGCCACATGCACAGAATAAAGCCTGCTCAGACTGCACAGTGTGCATGCCAGACAGAAACACAGACTCCAGAGCACATCCTGCAGTCATGTCCATCATACATACACCAACGAAATGAAACATGGCCTCATGAACAAAACTTACAGACCAAGCTATGGGGAACTCTCGAAGAACTCCAACTGACATGCAGCTTCATAGAGGCAACCCATCTCATGATTTAGACGAGCATACGAAACCGAACGCAAAGAAGAAGAGAAGAAGATACTCAATGAATCACCTCATTGTGATCTCCAGCCAACGTAAAACATTAGTCACCGCCAGTACCTCCATTGTCATGCTGATTGTTGTCATACGAAATGCACCACTGGCCTCATATACCGTTCTGCCACATGAGCTTGCAGAGAAGGCCCATGCGGACTTTTCGTGACGAAGTCTTTCTCTCATAGGCCATATGTCCTGCCTCTGTAGCCGTCATTTCCAGACCATCAGTTACATCCTGAATCCATCTTCTCCGTGGTCTTCCTCTTCTTCTCTTTACCGGCATGCTTCCTTCCAGGATAGTCTTCTCCAGCCCTTTATGTCTTTTTATATGTCCAAAATATTTCAATTTTCTTTTTCGTATTTGTAGCAACAGCCAAGAAGATGATGGCTACAAGATATTAAAGAAACCATGAACATGGCCATTGACGAAGTGGGAGAACTGGCTAGAGACAGAGTGAATTTCAGATGTGCTGTAAATAGAGCAACGTCCTATAAAGGATACGCACCTTGATGATGATGAGCAACAGCCAGTTTTCTTTGAGTTTGAGTTCTTTCTGGATATATCTATTTGTTCTCTTATCTCTCTCCAAGATATACGGAGGCCTCTTCTGTAACACTTATATTCGAAATCACATATCGTGCTCTAGTAACGAATTATTATTTTCTGAACTGTCCCCAGTTATCAATGAGTGTGATCTAAGTCATAATTGCGATCAAAGCTGTATCAAACTGACATCTGGTTTCCAGTGTGTATGCAGCCATGATAAACAACTCCAACCAGATGGTGTGACGTGTAAAGGTAAGTGTTTGTTCTGTCCTTTTTAAAATTTGTATAATCTTTTTATAAATAAAGAAATCAAAAGTAGAGTGGGATCGTTGCCGGTGCTACAATATATAAAGAAACGACAGGTCAAATGGTTTGGACATGTATCAAGGTTACCATAAGACAGTCTCTCACAAAGAGCACTAGCACTCAGCAACACGAGCAACATCTGAAGTCGGAGAAAGTCTTACTGTATGGCGAGGAAACCAATAACACGGTAAGCAAGCTTTCACGCAAAAATCAGTCAAAGCGCCACATCAGGCGCCATGGCTACGCCTGAATTCATATTGGATGAATGCAGAAGAAGAAGATACGAGGGCAATAGGTCCAGAGGACGACCACATACACGATGGAACGACGGAATATCCGAGGCACTAAATTTCATCTTGTACTAAGCGAATAAGAAGGCCCGCTTCAAGTTCCTTTTTCAACCTGACGTCGATAGTTAAAACGTGATTAGAGAATAGATATAAATAAAGATTATTTCTTTCTCGTTAATGTAGATGTCTACTTATATCTCTTCCACTCGTGCGTTGCCGGGGTTCGCACAGGGAGCAACGTTTATTTCTCCCCACATTATGCTATCAGTGCCAAACCTGAATGGTGACATCAAACGATAGAAGAAAACTAGTCACAACAGGGATGAAGTGTCTATGCAGAATCACGGAAGTAGCAAGAGGAGACCGGTTGAGAAATGAAGATATCAGAAAAAAAGTGGGTCCACCATCAATACTGAACTTCATCAAGAAACAACACATTAAATGGCTCGGCCACATAAGCAGATTACCAACGGACAGTACGCCTCAAAGAGCAATGTTGCACCGATACAACGGATACAAAGCAAAAGGTTGGCCACGCACAAGTTGGATCTCAGAGATAACAGAGGCGAGGAAAGACACTATTTATGAAGCGCACACAAGGGCTCGTTCTATAAATCTCTTCTTATCCTGACGCTGTGAGGCAAAACATGATTGGAGAACAGAAAGAAAAGGTGGGCAAAATGAGAAGCGAAGTAGTTTCACTTACTTTCTGAAGGTCGGGCTTTTGAATGTGGAACTGGGGCCAAAGGTCATAGGACAACACCTCGCCAGGATTAGTGAGCTGGCACTAATCAAGATCCTACCCACCTCCACGTGGTGATCCTGGTAACAGACAACCGATCTTTTCTGGCTAAGCGGGTAGGGATCGAGGGAGAGCTACTCTGGTTTAAGTAGTGATGCAGATGTAGTCACGTTGGATGAGATCCGCTCGCAACACAATCGAGCAGAATCCCAGAGTAACTATTAATGCACGTCTCTCCCGGTCGATGGGAAAAGCTAAATAAATAGACACAAAAGGATGAGAGGTGTATCCAGAGAAGAGACGTGGGCCCACACGGGGCTAAACTCGGAGCACTGAGGTGGGGACCCGAGTTGAGTTGCGTGTCCTGACAGGCTCTTGGCATATAAATGTGAACACTGTGATAGACCTGATAGACATGGGAGCAGGCATCAAGGTAGAGCAAACATGCATACGGACGCAGACATGCACAGCGCTGACGATGTAGCGACGAAAAGCGTGGAAACGTAGGGGTGAACGGACCACTCAATGCGTAAAAACTGGAGAGCCCAGCAGAGGTTTAAATCCAGTGCCTTGTGGAGCGACGAAGCGGCGTGGCAGGCTTAGGGGTGAACAGAGGCTTGAATCCAGTGCGCGTTTCCGCTCGCAGGGAACTACTACTGCCTTGTAGTTAGATTGGGGACAATCAAAGTCTCGCGGAGCAAACCGTACACAAAACTGGACTGTAGGCAAACCAAGTATTTCAAAAAAAGTACAGGCAACCTGGGCAGATGAAGCTCAACAATCCGGGAGGATAGGTTGTCTAACGGTCGCTACACTAAAAGAAAATAGCAACCTGCTGCCTTGCAGGTAGGCTGGGGACAGTCAAAGTCTGGCGGAAAGCGAACCCAGTAAACGCTGGCTGAAACCGGACACGCCACAGAAGGATAACTACCAGATCTCTAAATGGCGCTGAATGATGTGACGTAAAAATACGTTCTTGGTAAAGGATGTCTATATATCACAAAAAGAATTATCAAAATGGCCGAAAAAAACCGATCGAGAGAGAGAAAATACGAAAACTTTCTTGCGGTTCACGTGTGCATTTTGTTCGGAATTCGGAGTTGTTGCTTTATCTATGGAGTTATTGCTTCGAAAAGTACTCTCGTCAGGTGATCTGCCATTTTTAATGAGAGCGAGCAAACAGGATAGGGAAATCCCATGCAATAAACTCAATCCTTTGATCTCAGAGCACCATTCTCTTGAACAAGAAGATCGTGGCATATCCTTTACAGGTCGTCACCAACAACCACAGTAAACGAGTCGTCGATTTATTGTCTAGGCACCACCTATAAGTTAGGTAGTTTGCCATTGTTTTCTGAACTGTGAGGTCTGTTTTTACCGTTCTTAAAAATCCACAGGAACAAAATTTGCTTCCAAATTGTCCACTGCGGAGTTTGAGTCAGGTACTCTTGGGTTCGCCAGGTACTCCAGGTAAGTCCAGGTACTTAGGGCGGCCTGGAGCCTATTTGGTTCTCCCACTCCTGCCCAGCTCGCGTATGGCTCCTAGAGTCTGCTTGTGTACAGCAGCGCCACCCCCGGGCAACGGCTTCTACTAGCTGGCGACACTACGTAGAGCAAAACACGAAGGAAGTCTACTTCTACAGTACACAAGGCTGCCGGCAGAAAAGGCGGAAGATTGACAATGTCAACAACGACTTCGAAGGCGGGAGCTGGAACAGCCTGGTATCGTGCTCAGGGCACACCAAAGATCATCATGGTTAAGTGGCCAGAACCAATCAGAAAACAGTGGCAAACTACTGATTGTATGTTGCCAAGAACTTAATGCAGAACATGAGCGTCACGATGGCCTGGAAAGAACAATACTAGAGAACAGGGTCCCAGGACGCAGAGGCAGACCAAGATAAGATGGCTACAAGATATTAAAGAAACCATGAACATGACCATCGACGAAGTGGGTGAGCTGACAAGAGACAGGGTGAATTTAAGATGTGCTGCAAAGAGATCAACGTCCTATAAAGGATACGCACCTTGATGATGATGACTCTTGGGTTAGGATCGAGCTGACTATAGCTAAGCCAAAGAAGACCATTCCAATAATCCACACTCATTTCTCATTTTTATTAATGAAGATGTTTTTCTCTTTTCATGTAGGGTTGAATTCCTTGCCTGTTGACAATAATTGCTCCAATGTATGCCAGAATGGTACAGCCTTAAATAGATCATGTCAGGAAAAGCATGTATGCTTATGCAAAATTGGATGGACAGGCCACAACTGCTCACTTGATATTAATGAGTGTAAAACTATTCCGGATGCATGTCCTGCAAACTCTACCTGTGAAAATGAACCAGGTAGATACAGGTGTGACTGTGAAGTTGGTCAAAGGTGGAATGAGGCGGATCAAGATTGCAAAGGTAGGATTTTGATTGTTTGTTCATTATCAGTGGTTCATCTTCGTTAAGGACACATGGGTGTCAATGACAATGAGAGAGCAGACATGCTGACTGTTTTTGCCACCATATTGAAAAGGGGGCACCAACGGATAGATCTGAATTCTGAACTATTTCATATATTGATTGATTGATTGATTGATTGATTGATTGACTGATTGATGGGACCAGCATCATTGCACTTTGATGAGTAAACATTTGTGCTTTGATCTCATTCTTACACAAGAAGATCTCAGCGGCAGTGCACGAACTCCGTCGCGCCCACGAGAGTCCACGATGTAGTTAAGAAGATAGTGAACAATATTTTTTAATTTTAGATATTTGAATTCTTGCAGTTATTTAGTTGTAGTGCCATTGAGAGAAAGTGAAGAGAAAGGAAACATAAAGGATTAAGCATGAATATAAAGAAAACAGTGGTTATGGTTTTCTCCAAGAAACAGGAAAAACCAAAATGTAATATCAAAATAAATAACACAACACTGAAACAAGTCCATCGATTCAAGTATCTAGGAACATTCCTAACATCAGATGGAAGATGTACAACAGAGATTAGGAGTAGAATAGCTCAAACGAAAGCAGCTTTTATGAAAATAAAGAACACATTATGTGTGAACTCACTACCAATGACATTGCGAAAACGAGTACTAAAGTGCTATAGAACCAATACTTATGTATGACAGCAAATCATGGACAATGAATATACAATCAATAAGATGAGTGGAAGACACAGAGATGTGGTTTTACAGAGGAATGTTGACAATTCCATGGATAGCGATGAAAACAAATGAGGTTTTAAATCAGGCCTGCACACAAAGAAACATCAACAGAATAAGAATCAGGCAATCAAGGTTCTTCGGTAATATAATATGTGAAGAGAAGGTTTAGAACATTTGGTGACAACAGGTAAAATTCAGGGAAGGAGGGATCGTGGAAGACAGAGGGAGAAGATGTTGCTTGGCCTGACATCATGGTTCGACAAAAGAATGACGTCATAATTGATTACATGCAACAAGCAACGGGAGTTGTGGAGAGACATGATTGACTAAGCCAGCAGATATGGTACTTGATTGAGTACCATTGACATTGATGCTTAATTTAGTATGTTTTCCTCCTATATTAATTATTTCGATTTTAGTGTTATTGATAACCATTTTTGATAACTTCAGATTGCGACACCTGGACGTTCGGACGCAATTGCTCACAGAATTGTACATGTGATATTAATACCACGTTGTTCTGTAACAAGACAGACGGGACCTGTGTCTGCAAGCTGGGCTGGACTGGTCAACAATGTTCTTCTCCTGTAGACGAGTGTACCCAGTCTCCAGATAATTGCCATGAACATTCTACCTGTGAAAACTTTAGCACTGGGAACAGGTGTATCTGTTCTGATAGATATACCTGGAACAATACAACAAATAACTGTGAAGGTAATGTTGTATGAGAATCGTTGGGCATCTTAGAGAAGCTATACTTGTTGTTTGTATGTCTGCCTGTATGGTTAGGAAGTAACGTCACATAAAGTCGATGTCGCACCATATTTGGCCGCTCTATGCAAGACTCCAATGTGAAAGTCTGATGTAGTCTGTTTCAGTTTCAGTTTGGAATATCTTCATTGCACTCCGGACATGTCCATTGGTGCTCCGATCTCCTTCGCAATATCTCCATCAGCGTCCAGCGACTGACCGTACCAGTTCTATTTTGATTGATGAGCCTACTCGTATACCTGTTGTACCGTTCTTTTCTTGCTACACCAATCTTCAAACCCAGTTCTCGCAATCTAGTAGTTGACGTGAATCGGTTTAGATGAAGGTCTTCTGCGGCCACGCTCTATGAGGGCGTTCACGATGTCAGCTCTGTCCATTGGCTGACCGTCTGATATAGCGGCAGAGCCAGCCAGCCTGACTGCTCTCTCATTGCCAACGACACCCATGTGCCCTGGAACAAAGACAAGTGTAACTCTGCAAATTGTTGACGCCTGCAGTGATTCAGTCCATTGCCTGCGCACCGAACCGGCCTCCACCTTTCGGATCATACTAAATGAGTCACTCAAAATGCACGCATGAGTGTAGTTTTGTGACTCTAGCCAGAGTAGTGCATTGGTGATGTAGTCTGTTTGCATCGTGTAGACGGAAAGGAAGACTGAAGTTAACTTTATAATTTAGACAAATAGTCTTACTTCCACTTTGCAGATACTTGTAATTTAGATTCCAATATGTCAAAGCCGCAATTGTTGTGACAACGGCGCGCCAGGATTAGTGAGCTGACACTAATCAGGATCATACCTCACCTCCACGAAGAGACCATGGAAACAGATAGAGGATATTTTCTGACTAAGTGGGTAGGGATCGAGGAAGAGCTACTCTGGTTAAGTAGTGATGCAAGAGCAGTTATACTATATAAGATCTACTCGCAAGATAGACAAGAAGAATCCCTGAGTGATTGTCTCTGCACATCTCTCGCGGCCGATGGGAAAAAGCGAAATAAATAAACATAAAGGGATGAGCGGTGCATTCACAGAAGAGACTTGGGCTCACATGGGGCGAAACTCGAAGCCCTGAGGTGGCGGCCCGAGTTGAGCTGCGTGTCCTGACAGTCTCGAGGCATGGTGAGTGTGAGCACGGTGAGAGGCCTGATGAGCGCGGTGAGCAGGCACCAAGGTGGGGCGAGCACGCATGCAAACGACACACGGGTGAGCACACCGGTGGGGCAGACGTACACGGGGCTGGTGGTGAAGCGAAGAAAGGGCGTGGCAAACGTAGCGTGAGCGGACCACCCAAATGTGCAGAAAGGCTGAAAGGCCCAGCAGAGGCTTAAATCCAGTGCTGCCTCGAGGATGGGGTCTCCATCCAGAGAACAATGATCGCATTTCTCATCACAGAGAGAACTACTACTGCCTTGTAGTTTGATTGGGGAGAGTCAAAGGCTAGCGGAGCAAACCGTACACAAAACTGGACGTCAAACAAATCAAGTAACCTAAAAAAAGACTGGTAACCTAGGCAGATGACGCTCAACATCCCGGAAGGAAAGGTTGTCTAAGGGTAGCTGCCCTAAAAGAAAATATCAACCTGCTGCCTTGCAGGTTGGCAGGGAACAGCCAAAGGCTGACGTAGAGAGAACCCAGTAACGCTAGTTGAAACCGGAAACATCACCGTAGGGTGAGCACCAGAGCTCCAAATGGCACTGAAGATGTGACGAAACCCACCGACGCTAAAGCTGCATGAATCAGGTCTCATCTGGGTTGTGCGTCTGCAAACTGTGCCTTCCCGTTTTGAAAATAACCGGACGGGCGAGCCAGTCAGCGAACGCGGTTCCCAGTGTCGATAACCAATTGCGTGCATAGTCTCTAACGGCTGCGCGTGCCTCCTCGCTTTTTCACGCGAACGAGGCTCCCAGCGAATAAGGGACAAGGTAGCGTCTGCTATTAAGACTCGCTCGCTCGCGCGCGCGGTCTTATTGGTGGTGTGTGTCCGTATATCGGAGTTTCTCGGTCGCGATGTGATGCAGTCAGTCTAAAATTTTAAACGCTCGACGGTGGTCTCGTTAAAGGCCCGGCTCTCGCAACGAGCTTGTGGGTCCGCAGGTAGTAACATGGTGTCGTTCTTTGCTTGGCGAGGCGCAAGTCTTGCCGGCAAATCTGTGGGAAGCGAGCGCTCGGTCGTTTCGCTTCAATTTCGCATTTTCGCCGGGGACGTCGGGATCCGCTCTGCACAGAGCGCTGTCTCCCTACCCCGAGCATTGTCGGTCCAGTCTCGTCCATGAAAGCTATCTGGTTGATCCTGCCAGTAGTCATATGCTTGTCTCAAAGATTAAGCCATGCATGTCTAAGTTCACACTGTCTCAATGGCTCATGCGAAACCGCGAATGGCTCATTAAATCAGTCGAGGGGTCAAAGGCTCATGAGGTCATGGTGGTAACATGAGCCAGGGTTAGCGAGGGGCGCGCTAACCAAGACCCTGCCCCCAACTTCCACGCGGTGACCCTGGAAACAGACTCTGGTTCCGGTCTGGCTAAGAGGGCAGGGATCGGGGAGAGAAAACTACTGGTGTGGTAGCAGTGCAATTACGGAAACACAATAAGGATACATAGTGAGAATTTTTGTTCTCAGGCAAAACGCACAAATCTCGATGTCCAACAAGATATTGCCAAAGTCCTGAACGCAAAGAAACAGCAACGAAACGTCTCAGACATGGATGAGAGGTGCATCCAGTGACCAAACGTATGCCCACGTAGGGCGAAGCTCGAAGCCCTGAGGAGGGGCAAACATTGCCAGCCCGTCGGCAAGAATATTTAAGACAGGACCGAAACGAATAAAAGTCTACCCTCGTGTTGGTGCGAGAGAAGATTGCAGCTGACCCGCATCGGTAGCCTGGTGCAGATACATGTACTGGGCAAGGTTTGCCGAGCGCAAAAGAACAAGTTGCGTTTAGTGCATAACGTAACTACCCGCCCTAGGAAAACCGTGCAAGGTACTGTGCGACTAAAAATTAACATCCCCGGAAGAACTGAGGTTGGTGATGCCAAACGGAACTGCCAGCCTTGGGGCAACCGGGCAAGGTCTGTTTGCAGTCGTAACTAACATCCCCGGAATAACTGGGGCGGGTGATGGCGGCGAGCGCAAAATCCACAGTTACGCTGATAGCGCCGACTGAAACGACCCTCTACATTATTTGTACTCGGCCCCATGCCAGTGCTTTCGAGGTTAATTGCAAATTGCCACGTACCAATGCGCGTCTAGAAAAGGCCGAAAATGTTCCATCTCCGGATCATACTCAAAATATACGGTAAAGCAAGGCCGACAATGTACGGATCAGACAGGAAGTTCGGGTCTAAACATTGGCGAAGGCCGATACTTTACACGGTGTTTTATACGAGTAAGACGCCGTCCGAGGATAAGCTTACAAGCACCGAGAAATATTTCTCAGTCAGAACGGGCATAAATAGCGTAACTCACTGTCCCGGCGTAGATCACAAAGCCCAAAAATACGGCAAAGCTGATCGAACCCTAGGGAAAGCTCACCCTAGTAAATCAAAGCTGGCTGAAAACGAACACCCCACCGAAGGATAAGCAACTGAGCTCAAATATGTGCTGAAGGCTGGTGCACGTACATCACGTTCTGATGTTTGGCTGTTTATATATCACAATGAGAATGATTAAAACAGGCCTAGAACGATCGAAGAAGAAGAAGAAGAAGAATCAAGTCTCCACATGAATGAGATTTATGGGGAAATCTGGTACATCAGTCTAAGGGTCATCACGAAGAGAGAGAGAGAGAGAGGAGAGGGGAGAGAGAGAGAGATCTCCATGTTAAATGGTGCTTAACAATCGAACCACAAGAACCACCAGTATGTATACCCTTTGACATCTGTTGAGGAGACTGAGCACCTATGGGTCTGCCCGGAGTGATGTGATGTCAGTTCAGTAACAAATTACCAATAACCGTCATTCTACAATAATAAAATTCTAAATAATAAAAAATAACATGGGCTGGTCTCAAAAACTGGAACAAGTTCGAGAATTAGGCGTTAAGTTTGGACTTGCCAGACAGTGTCGTCTTCGTGGTAGAGAGAGAAGATATAGTAATCAACTTCTCATGGGTACTGTGAGCAAATGGACTTTGGGATGGCTGCTGCAACGAAGAACAGAGCACAAATGGGAATACCCAATGTGCCATGACGTCGATCGCATAACATAACATAACATAACATTCTTCTATAATACCACATCTCTGTAGCATTCATCTCGACATACAGTATTAACAGTGAGCGTCTAGAGCTTAAACGATAGTGAGCTCGATCACAAACCAAGCTACCTGATTCAAACTCCGCGACGGACAAGGTTGGAACCAAATGAGTTCCCTTGGACTTTTACGAACTATATAAATATATCTCATCGTTCAGAAAGCAATAGCAAACTACTGAACGTAAAAGTGAGTCCTATAAAATCGAAGGCTCGTTAACCGTTGTTGATAGTAACTTCCTGTAACAATGATATGTTACGATTTCATAGTATTAACAAACTAGTGATATCTTGTCTTTGTTACAGATTGTGATCAGTGGACGTTTGGGACTCACTGTGAGAACATGTGCCAATGCAACCGTAACACTACATCATACTGTAACACAGCAGATGGGACGTGCGTCTGCCTGGAAGGTTGGACGGGATCAGATTGTTCATCTGAAGAAGACGTGTGTTTAAGAAAATTATGTCCAAAATTCTCTAAATGTAGAGCTCATGCGGAGACCCGCATCTGTGTATGTCGTTCTGGGTATGTCTGGAATGAGGCAAACAACACATGCAATGGTAATACTTATTGGTTCATATCTTGCTGTTATTTTTCTGTTATTTTGCTGTTAGTAAATAAAAACTGTTCTTATTGTCTGTAGTACCGCTTTTTAGGGCGGTGTACGCGCCCGGGTGGTTACCATGGCCCAAAATTTGAGGTGTAAAGAATAGAACCACTGTTATCTGCCACTCAAGTCCTAAGAAGCGACTAGCGAAACACGTAAAAACAAAGTACTATAGTTTTACAAAATACAGAAAGTGACGATAAACAGCAACGTTTCGACCAAAAGGCCTTTATCAAGCAAACGACACAACAGGAGTTTTGGTCGAAATGTTGCTGTTAATCGTCACTGTTTCTGTATTTTGTAAAACTATAGTACTTTGTTTGTACGTGTTTCGCTATTTACAAGTTTTACTGCAGTCTTTCCCTTATTTCGATATAAGAGGCGACTAAGGAGGTTTGGCTGAAATCGGATGCACGTGTTCTAAACGTGTAGAAGTCTATGCGTTTAGGGGCCTACCAAACCAATATGCAAATACACGTTCTTGGCAAAGATCAAACATCACAAAGAGTGATTAAAATTGGTCGTAAAGAACGAACGCAAAGAAGAAGAAGAAGAAGAAGAAGGAACATTGACTCTTAAATAACCATCTCCCGAAAGATGAAATATTTTGGACACTTTAAACGTCATAGTGGTTTGGAGAGAACGGTAATGGAAGGTATGGTTCCTGGAGTTCGAGGCAGGGGACATCCAAGACGAAGGTGGCAGCAGGACATCAAATAAACCATGAACATGACACTGGAAGAGACGAAAGAACTTCTAGAGGCAGAGTGTTTCAGGCAGTCTGTGAGAAAAGCAAAGTTCCGATTGGGATATGATACTACTTGACTTGATCATTATTCAAAGTTACTAACAACAAATAAGAAACGTCTGGAAGAATGGATTAGAGCGAGGCTCCCATGTGGGAGACCGGTGTTCAATTTTCGGTAAGGCCAATGATTTTTTCTGTTGTGGACATAAATGAACAATTATATGAAGAGCTTCGCGATAACTGCACTAGCCTTGTCATCATTGAATTTCTGAAGGCTATGCTCCAACCTGTCCTACTACACCCTCTTCTTCTTTGCGTTCGTTCTTTACGACCAATTTTAATCACTCTTTGTGATATGTCTGATCTTTGCCAAGAACGTGTATACATTTCACATTGGTTTGGTAGACCCGTAAACGCATAGACTTCTACACGTTTAGGACACGCGCATATGATTTCAGCAAAACCTTCTTAGTCTCCTCTTACGACATACGTGGCAGGTAACAGTGATTCTATTCTTTACACCTCAAATTTGGGCCCCGGTAACCACTCGGGTGTCAATGTTCCTTGACATGGCAGTAAGAAAACTTGTTATAAAACCTACACAAAATCTTGTTCTATAAATACGCAATTATTCCTCATGTTTTTGTTTTGTTTCAGGTTGTAATGAATGGAGATTTGGACATACATGCTCAAATATATGCTCGTGTAAGAAAACAACAACTATGTCATGTAATAGTACTGATGGTACCTGCATGTGCCTGACAGGCTGGACGGGCTCAGACTGCTCAATCGCTGACCACTGCTCGGCAGGAGCATATATATGCCCCGAAGGTGCACAATGTGTTAATAGTGAACTGGCATATACCTGTGATTGCGGCGTGGGATACCTGTGGGATAGAGAGCATACATTGTGTTCAGGTAAGATTCCATTTGAAAAAAGGTTTAACATTATGGATACTCCCTCGCGTTCACCGCCTAGACCGATGTACCAGATCTCCTCATAAATTCTATTCATGTGGAAATCTGATTCATGCAGCTTTTGAATTGGTGTGTTTTAAGTCACATCTTTAGCACTATTTGGAGCTCTGGTGCTTATCCTTTGGGGATGTGTCCGGTTTCAGTCAGAGTTTACTCGGTTCGCTCTCCGTTCTGTAGCCATCTAGTGGTTTTTATGGTGTGGGGTATCTAGCCCCACGCCCAATCTCATTAGGTGCCTCTTACGACATGCGTGGCAGGTAACAGTGGTTCTTCTTCTTCTTCTTCTTTGCACCCGTTCTTTACAACCAATTTTAATCACTTTGTGATATCTTTGATCTTTGCCAAGAACGTATATACCTTGCACATTTGTTTGGTATTCCCCTAAACACATAGACTTCTACACGTTTAGGACATATGTATCCGATTTCAGTCAAACCTCCGTAGGCGCCTCTTACGACATGCGTGGCAGGTAGCAGTGGTTCTATTCTTTACAACCCAAATTTGGGCCCCGGTAACCACTCGGCTGATTATGGATACATATTAATGATAAAACTCATTGTCTGATTTGAGGTTCTGAAGTCAAATGATTGATTACATTGCACCGGGTTGTCTCCATTTCGCTGGGTCCCTCTACGCAAAAATGGTCTTCCACCCGCCGAGAGTATTGCACAAATCACGAACTCCGTAGCTCTAACAACGACTCTAGATTCTCTGGTAAAAATACATTCGGGAACAGAACGTCGTGATTCGGATTCGAATGTACACTCTTCGGAACACAAGCAAAGGGTTAACCACAGAGCCTCAGAGAGCACAGTGCCTGTTTGTATGTCCCAAAAAAATCTTGAGAGTGAATAATATTATGGAACATGACATGGGGACAGTTTCTTCATTTGAGAGCCATCGCGTCAATTTTAAAATCTTTACGCTCTTTCTTTTCCGAGTTATGAGGTGATTCAGTTCGTTTAAAATATGTACATTTCATACTGGAAGACAACACTGGATATGATTATGGAAAAGACTCCCTCAAAGACCTAAGCAGAACAGACCAGATCATTATATTTCGACTACGTACCGGACACTGCAGACTCAACAAACACTTATATAGACTAGGAATAAGTCAAACAGCTCTCTGCCAGTGTCAGCAGGCGGAACAGACACAAGAGTATATCATGTAAGACTGTCTTCTCCTGGGTGAGCTTAGAAGCAACATGTGGCCACACTATGTCGACCTGAAAACTAAGCTTTTTGGAAACCTGATAGACCTGAAGCTGACTGTCCAGTTTGTGTTCCACAGTAATTTAAGCGCATGACCAGAGATCGCTGAAGAAGAAAATACTGTGTTCAGTCAGCGATTAGACTAGGCTATTAAGCATGTGTATCGGTAAATGGGGAAAACGTAGCTTTCCTATTTGTGAATTGGAAATATCAATTAAAGTGTAGGATCAAAATTTCTTTGCTTATCAAAATACACGAGAGAAACTAAGTTGTAAATATTAATTTTGTTTCTCATTTTTGATGTAAAATATAATGTAATATACAATTACACTTAACTGTGGACTTCACCAGACTATTGCTTGTCCACTTTCTGATGCTCCCAGCACATTTGTGTCGTTGTGTTCACCTGGTTTACACAATGTCTTCAGAAACGTTTTCAACAGAATGTCATGTCGCTTAACTTACTGAATTAAAGGGTTTAAAAGCCGAAGGATTGACTTCACTGCACCGGTTTTACCCCATATGGCTCGGTTCCTCTCCGCAGAAATGGCACGCCACATGCCGAGAGTATTGCACAAAGCACGAACTACGTAGCTGCGGCAACAATATTCGGGGTCTCTGGAAAAAACTGCATTCGTGAACAGAAGGCCATGATCCGGATTCGAACCCACGACTTTCGACTCGCAAGGCAAAGTGCTTAACCACTCAGCCACAGAGATCCACTATTTACTGACTTACTTGAGTTATTTCTCTACGCTCCTCGTGGAGTATATGTCCTCACGTGAAGAGGAATAATTCAGTAGGCTGCCTCTGAAGTCGAGAAGGCACGTCTGTATGGAGGGAAACACTGATAATAAGGAGAGCATATACCTTCAAGCAAAACTCAATCAGAAGCGCTGTAACATGCGTTCTGAATTCATTGCGAGAGAGTGCAAGAGAAAGAAAAGGAAGTCAGTGGGTTAAGTAAGTCATATATGTTAACATTACTTTACAATTGTTAACTTTCTGTCTTATAAAGTTAACTGCATATCCTTTACATGACTTTGCGAATCAACCTTAGCTTTTAACGCTGTTTGTGATTTTTTAGGCATTATTACGTTCAGTAGTTTGCCATTGCTTTCTGAACGAGTGGTGCCATCGTTCTTTTGTAAAAATCCACGCGAAACAATTTGCAACAAAACTATCCGCAGCATTGATTTGAACTCAGAACTTTGGTGTTAATAGACCGTTAATATCTCCTAGGCCACAGACGCAACCTTTTGTCTTATATTTAACAAAATATCCATCTTATATTTCTAGAAACGTCAAGCGTGTATCTGGAGATTAGGTTAATCTTCAACGTCACAAATGCTACTGATTTGGAGAAAAACAGTTTCGGATACAAGCAACTGGCTAACTCTATTGAGCAAGAGGTAAATTTATTGACAATCTAATCCTCCCCCATCCTCTACTATATATATATATATATATAAGAGAGAGAGAGAAAGACCAAGGAGAAAATGGATTTATGATGTAACTGATGATTTGAGCATGGCTGTTGCAAAGACGGGACTATCGGGTCTATGATAAAGAGAATTTCCGAAGTACTGTTAAGGGTGGCAACGTTCTACTCAGGACAAACTATTTAATGATATATTTATTTCATAATGATAAATAGTGATAAAGATATGCCTTCCATCATGGGCATGCACAGCAGCAGATGACTAAGATGGTTGGGGCATGTGAAAAGAATGGAAACTTGTCTCATACCAAAACAAATGTTGTTCTGTGAAATTTCGGAGGGGAAGAGTCACCAGGGCAGACCACTGCTCAGATATAAATATATCTGCAGAGCCTCAATGAAAACTTTTCTATAGGTTCCAGCACATGAAAAAAACTAGCTGATGACAGAGTTGTGTGGAAAGCCAAATTGCGAAAGGGCACAGAGTCATTTGAGAAGAGACTTATGTATGAGCTGAACGACAAGAGAGAAAAGCGAAAACTCAGAAGTTGTAACAGTAAAACACTTGCCAATTGACCGTCTGTAAAGATGAAAAAGCCTATATATATATATATATATATATATATATATATATATATATATATATATATATATATATATATATATATATATATATATATATATATATATATAAGTAAAAAAGTAAGTAAAGGAACCCTTTCATACCTCTTGGTATATAGGGCAATACAGTGTTAGGCCTGTATTTTTATTGACCGTCGGCACACGATGGGTGATGTGGTCAGCATCCCGCCGGCCACCTTTACTTTCCCAGAGCATGTCTGGTACCCAGGTGAGGCTGGGTCGACCTGAGAGCCGTCGCGGTCGGGAACAATTCCACGAACCATGCGGGAGTTGAACCCAGACCACCAGCCTTGAGAAGAGAGTTCACTAACAACTACGCTACCGCGGCTCTCATATATATGTATATGTTCAGACGTAGTCATGGCGTCTAATATTATGCCTCTGAATGATTTGGGCAAACGCTTGCTTTCGTCATGAACAGTGTCCCTCGTCATTGAGGCGAATCTAACTTAGACTTAAGTTGCACTTGTCATTTATTCCATCCATGCAGTTGTACCTGCCTCGCAGGGTGAATAACCATGTCGAAGAAGTGTGATCTGTATTGAGCAACATTATCCCAGTTGTCGACATCTATGCCAAAGGATTTCACCGAGTTCTTGAGTGTGTCTTTGAATCGTTTTTTGACCACTTTTACAGCTACGCATACAAGAGTCTTTTATGTATTCTGCAATCCGGCATTCGATCCACATGTCATGCCCATTGTGTCTGGGACTGCATCAAGGCTGTGTAGATGCTGTGGAGAGCAGTTCTCTTTAAGACCTCGATGTCTCGGATCATACCCTACCATTTGATATTCATTATTATATATGTATCATACTGTAGAGCACACATTGCGAAGGCGTTCTGCGCTTTGAGACAAACTGTTGTGCGCGTTGAGACAAAGGTTAATTGAAATACACAATCATATATTATAATTATGGGATAGTCAGTGACGGCTCGTGATCCTTTTTGCTTGTCGGGCCAGAAACAAATTTTCGGAAAAATCATGGTTGTGGATTAGGTTATGTTTTAATTTATTAAATATTAAATGCACGTTACACATTATTTTGATGGGGCCTGGCTCCACTGACGATTAAGGAGGAGCCGCCACTGGGGATAAGTTAAAATTAGCCGTCCCGATATCGGGGATCTTTAAAAATTATAAAACAGTAATATTAGTATGTAAATTCTATTCAGGGGAAATCATCGCGATCACTCTTACAAATATTCAAAACATTTTCATGGTTACTTCTCTTCATTCGTTCTAAACTGCGTTTTTCATTACTACTAATCGCCCGAATGGTTACCTGGGCCGAAATTTGGGTGTAAAGAATAGAATCACTGTTATTAGCCACGCTTGTCGTAAGAGGTGACTAACGAGGTTTGGCTGAAATCGAATGCACGGGTCCTAAACGTGTAGAAGTCTATGTATTTAGGGGCCTACCAAACCAATATGCAACGTATACACGATCTTGGCAAAGATCAAACATATCACAAAGAGTGATTAAAATTGGTCGTAAAAACGAACGCAAAGAAGAAGGAGAATATAACTACTATATACAATTTAGAACGCTCCATAGTTTAATAATCTATTTTGAAGATAGGGATATATCTGTTTCTTCTTCTTCTTCAATGATCAAGCTGTGCTTGAGCTCATCTTGGCCTTCCGCCCAATGCTATCTAGTAGTTTCTGCATGTATTTGTAAGTTGTTCTTTTGTTCCGTATAATGAGTTCCATTTGTCTGGTCCTGGAGGAAGGAGGAGCTACCTGACGTCATCTCGTGCTTGACACATGAAAAGGTGGTGATGAACGGTTTCATGATGATGTGCACACAGCTGGCACTCTGAAGTGTGTTTTGGTTGAATTCTGTTCAAGTGATTATTACGCCAATGTGTTGGGTTCGAAGTCTAAAACAGATGCTCTGATCTCTTCTTGTAAGGTGGTTGATGTCATTGAGGTTAGAGCTGACCAGTGGCGGCTCTTGATCGTTTTTCCTGGTGGGGCCAGACACAAATTTTCGGAAAAAATCATGGCTTTGGGTTAGGTTATATTTCAATTTATTAAATAATTATTTTTGGTGGGCCCGGCCCCTCTGGCCCTTAATGATGAGCCGCCACTGGAGCTGGCCATATGTTTGTAAACGTCTCTTCCTGTGTCTTCCATGGACCATCCGTTCAGCCACATTTCTTTATTTGCTGTCATATAAGCTAGCTACTTTAACAAAACAAAAAGAAAAGTGGTGCTGAATCAATAACCTCATCTGTTTCTGAACTATGTCAAGTGATGTTCATATATTTTTTGGGGAATTCTTCACAATATGAATTATCTGAATAGGGTCGTAGCACCAAACTATCTGGTGTAGTAGGTTAGCTGCTCGGCTCTCATTCCACAGATATTCGGTTCGCTCCCTCGTGAACAATCAGGATATTCTTCCAGAGATCACCAATCACAGCGTAGGTGAGATCGAGCTCCTAGTCCTATCGGAGACGGATGATAAAACGTAGTATATTTTCCCCGTATTCTATGTTACATCTGAGACCCTCACCGATGCTACGAAGCTCGTGCACTGCCACTGAGATCTTCCTGTGTAAGAAAGAGGTCGGAGCAAACATGGTTACTCACTGAATTTCAATCATCGGCTTCTATCAATCAAATATAACTAAAAATACTATATACATCTATCCTCCAGAATATATTATGGATTCACGACGGTTCTACAGAGTACATGCACTGTCACTGAGATCCTCCTGTATAAGACTAAATTAATACTATCTTATTATGTTTTCTTAGATGTCTGCAAGACTGTCAGCTGTTATGGATGTGTACGCCCAAGTGACTGTCACATCACTAAGGTACCACTGATCATATTATTTATAGTTAGTCATGATGGCTTCTAAGTTGCAATATTTTTACATCATCATCAGGTGTCGTCTCCACATCGAAGGTTGGTTGCAATGAATCTCCAGCATCCTCTGTCTTTCGCCTTATTGTTGCACACTGCCAGACTGTAACCTGTCCATTTCTTAAAGTTTCCTCCCACTTATCTCTCGGTCTACCTCTTGCTCTTTCCCCTCAACTTTCCCTCTAGTAAAAATTTTATCATGGTGTCATGTCTTTTTATGTGCCCGAAATAATTTACTTGTTTGAATTTTATTTCTCTTAAAAACTGTTTCTCCATGCCTAGTTTTCCTAAATACTTTTACATACCGGACAAAATACTATTTGCTTTTACAATTGGATAATTATTTTTAAACATGTCTGAGTTGAAACATCAGGTTCCTAACATCAGATGGAAGATGTACAATAGAGATTAGGAGTAGAATAGCTCAAACGAAAGAAGATTTTATGAAAATTAAGAACACACTATGCGTGAACTCACTACCAATGACATTGCGAAAACGAGTACTAAAGTGCTATATTGAACCAATACTTATGTATGGCAGCGAATCATGGACAATGAACAAACAATCAATACGATTATTGGAAGCCACAGAGATGTGGTTTTACAGAAGAATGTTGAAAATTCCATGGACTGCAAAGAAAACAAATGTGGAGGTTTTAAATCAGGCCTGCACACAAAGAAACCTTATCAAAAGAATAAGAATCCGACAATCAAGGTTCTTTAGGCATATAATGCGAAGAGAAGTTTAGAACATTTGGTGACTACAGGTAAAATTCAGGAAGGAGAGACCGTGGAAGACAGAGGGAGAAGATGTTGGATGGCCTGACATCATGGTTCGACAAATTATCGACGTCAGAACTGATTACATGCACCAATCAAGGAGAGTTGTGGAGAGACATGATCGCCTACCCTGGCAGGCACGGCACTTTATTGATTGATTGATTGAGTTCAAACAATGTCATGTGGTCCCCGAAAGCAAATTTGAAAGCACGCTGCGGTAGAGGACATTTTTAAGTTGGACGCCAGCGTGTGCCAAACATTCTCAGACTAAAGAAATTCCTGATCCGTTAACTAATTATCTGAATTACAAGTACACCTGAAGTCGAAGTAAGGCTGGTTAGAAAACATATATTCCAATATATTCTTGATATACCTCAGGACATTGCGGTATATTTTCTCAGTATGATGCAAGTCTTTGAAATGCAGCCCTTTTTTCTTCTTTTTTTTCTCCGATCCAGAAGCACTTGAGCTGAAAGCTCTTCGGCTCGGTGTCATGGACATCGTAACCCTTTGGCTTGGTGCCACGAACACCGTAAATCTGGGGAACCTGTAGCTTTTCTGCCAGTCAACGGAGCTGAACCCGCACTTACAGAGGACTAGTCACTCGTAGTCCAACGAGCTACGAATACGCTGGGCACGCGGGAAATACCGCCCCTTAAATGTTGTTTTTCGTTAAACTAACCTTCAATTGTGATTTTGATTTTGCTGCTTATGTCGCCCTATTTACATTTCCGCCGGATGCGACCGCCTTTCTGTATCATAGCAAGGCACGGTCCTGATATACATATTCCTCCATATTATTTGATAAATCTATTCCTCAAGGTATTTGACACATCTGTGCCCTCCTTCCACGGATACTTTTTATCCCTCATATACTTGATATTTCTATATCTATCTATATCTATCTATATCTATCTATTCTCTAATCCTGTCTTGTCTTCCAGCGTCAGGTCGAAAAAAGAGACACACGGAGCAAGTCTTCTTATACGTTTTGTACAAGGTAGAATTGTGTGCTTCGGATAATCCGTTGATCCATCGTTTACGTGGTCGTCCTCTGGGCCTGTTGCCGTTGTATTTGAGTGGTAGTACTCTTTGTGTGAGACTGTCTTGTGATAATCTTGATACGTGTCCGAACCATGTGACCTGTTTTTTTTATATACTGTAGCACCGGCAAGGATCTCACTCTTCTTCTGATTTCTTCGTTTCTGATCTATCTTTTCTTGTAACATTTATAATTCGTTGTAAACACTTTAGTTCTGTTGTTTGAATTCTTCTTTTCTTTATATATCTATCTCTTCAAATACTTAATATATCAATTCCACCTAGAGCATATACATATATATACAGGGTGTTCAAGATAATTGCAGCCCAATTGACAATTCGAAAGTTGCCAGGTACACATTGAGTTGTGTTTATATACTATTTAAACCGGTTCTGACTAGCTCATCCTACGTCACATTTGTTCATCGCCCTTTCCCGCACTACAATTACACACCGTCACACAACCTTGTCCTATACTATGTCATAACTGAACCTTCTCATTTCCATACATATATGCCAGATTAGCTCCATTCACGGGCTGCTTTTAAGTTGAACACCTGTATATATATATATATATATATATATATATATATATATATATATATATATATATATATATATACACAATATATATATTCTCTCAGATGCTTGATATGTCTTCTCTCTAATACTTAACCCTTCTACACGCCCATGTGGTGCCGGGGCCCGCAAGGGAAGCAAAGAATAGTACCACTTCAACCTACAATACATGTCGTAAGAGACGACTGATGTAGGCCCTAGCGATGCTACCCTAGTAATTAAAAAGCAGCGCAGATATGCTGTCCTACTTGTGGGCGCATAGCTGGTACAATGTACAATCGCTCTTAGGCTCATATCACATACAAATCACACAGAGTGGTTGACAAGTGGTCGATGTGGAGCAGTCGAAGAAGAAGAACACTTTTACTCCGTTATTGTTTTGTACTAACGACATAATTTATATTGCATTGTATACTGAACTCGTCAGTACACTTAAAAAGAATGGAGTCATCTTAAAACTAGTAAAGGCCAGTATATCGGCTTGAAAGAGCGAAACGGTTAATATATATATTCCCTTCAATCCCACAAAAAAACTTAAGAAAAATCCCACTTTGTCCAACAATTTAATAATTTTTTTTTTCATAGATCGGGAAGCCTAATTGTTGAATCAGAAGTAAGTGTCCCCAAAGAAAAAGACACGGATTTTGAGAAGGAAGTGGCAATAGGAGCTCTAGCAGTAATGGATGCAGGCGGTCTGGCATTACACAATACTAGTGTTTCGATCAGCGATGTTAATTTGGAACACTACGCATGTAAGTTAATATTAGTTAAACATCAACATTGACAAAACCGATGCAATGACATTCACTAGAGAGGAAATCAGTACCAATATCTCCATCGACAAATGCGCATTAAAATAACTCAAATGCTTTACATTCCTAGGGAGTATTTTTCAGCAAATGGAAGAATAACTAACGAAATCCAACATAGATGCAATAAATCAAATCAAATCAGTGGACCGCCCGAGTGGTTACCGGGGCCAAAATGTGGGTGTAAAGAATAGAACCACTGTTACCTGCCACGCATGTTGTAAGAGGCGACTAATGAGGTCTGGATGAGATCGGATGCATGTATCCGCTAGGGAATGCTAACCCGAAACAAATGCTTGCAGAAAACGGATGCACCAGGCCGTAAGGCGCATAACATGGTGCAACGACCCTCACAATGAGGAATGGGATAACGGATTCTACGGTTGCCAATCTGCCTCGAGATTTAGCCACGCAGTAAGAATGTCAGAACTACCATCACGAGGGTGGCCAAAACTTACTGCGGGAAGAGGTCAGCACAAACGGGAAGCAGAAATCACAGGAATTATATCCTACACAACTGCCCCCAGTATGCAAACTTGAGAAGAAAGAGGTCGCCCACTTACACTAGCGTCCAAGACAAACTGTATGGCGCGGCTGATAACCTGAGGCAGATGGCTGCCTTTATTAAAGAATCAGAAATCCCAATCTAGTGAGAACGCAGAAGACAAACTGTATGGCATGGCTGATAACCCTAGCAGACGCTGCCTTTATTAAAGAATCAGAAATCCCAATCTAGTGAGAACGCAGAAGACAAACTGTATGGCATGGCTGATAACCTGAGGCAGACGGCTGCCTTTATTAAAGAATCAGAAATCCCAATCTAGTGAGAACGCAGAAGACAAACTGTATGGCGTGGCTGATAACCTGAGGCAGACGGCTGCCTTTATTAAAGAATCAGAAATCCCAATCTAGTGAGAACGCAGAAGACAAACTGTATGGCGTGGTTGATAACCTGAGGCAGACGGCTGCCTTTATTAAAGAATCAGAAATCCCAATCTAGGAGAACGCAGAAGACAAACTGTATGGCGTGGCTGATAACCTGAGGCAGATGGCTGCCTTTATTAAAGAAACAGAAATCCCAATCTAGTGAGAACGCAGAAGACAAACTGTATGGCGTGGCTGATAACCTGAGGCAGATGGCTGCCTTTATTAAAGAATCAGAAATCCCAATCTAGTCAGAACGCAGAAGAAGAAAATCAGTGGACAAATGGCGCCAATTTTGAGGTGCAACCCTATCACAATGAACACTAACAGAGCATTGTATAACAGTCTTTCTCCCAAAATTATGCTATCAGCGCCAAACATGGACGCTGACATCAAACTATAGAAGAAAAGTAGTCACAAAAGAAAGGAAGTGTCTAAGCAGAACTGGAAGCATCAAGAAGAAACTAAAGAACAATGGGATCGCTGCTAGGGAATCCGATAACTCTTGGAGCTTGTGATAAATTGGTGGGAATTTCAGATTTAGTTTTAAGCTTTTTGCCAGTTTGGCTGATATACGGCTTATCATAACGTTTACAAGTGATATCCCATATTATTTTGTGGGACTCGTATGTAAAACCATGCTCTATAACAAAAGTGACTTTAGGAAAAGATAAAGTACCGATCTGTATCACATAAGCACATGTATGGCATCACCGACCGCCACATCGGACGGTGCCAAAATGACCCTGGACATTGAAGTAAAGGCAATCCTGTAGCAACATAACCTTAAGGGTGACATGCCTTTTCCTGTTCTAACTTCATTAAAACATATTACATCATGTGTTATTATTGTTCGAAGACAGTATTCTTGTGTTCCTGTCCTCTTTATAGCCTTTTTCTTCTTATTCTCCAAGTTATCTTTGAAGCGGAGTGCATCAATACATTTATTCTGACCAGATCTGTCTTCAAGACACAAGAAACACAACACAAGAAACGACAGAATCACTAACATCAGCATAAGAAAGAAAGTTGGCACAAAACCGTGCTTGAATTACATTGAGAAACAAAAATGAAGTGGTTTGGCCACTTAATAAGAATGCATCCAAACTCCACAGTATACAGAGTCTTCTACAACAGAACATCGGAAAGAAGGCAAAAGGAAGACCACGGAAAATATGGTTAGATGGCGTAGCAGAATCCTGTGAAAGAGCAAAGATAACAATCACACAAGCCACCAGAACAGCACAAGACAAAAATAGAAAACCACTACACTGGGCAACAACCCGGTAGCAGTGTGACGACAAAAGAAGAAGAAGAAGTTCTGTCTTCAAGAAGCAGAGTAGTGTATCGTTGGTAGTGTATTACCACCGTATCTTTGTCTGTGTTGACAGTTCATCTTTATGTCTCTAAATGTTTTCCCCTATCCCTCTTGTCTCCCGGTTTCCATTACAGAACCACATGAAGATGTCTGGTTTCTGCATTCTTAATGTAGATTCCAACTATTTTCTTCTATTATTTCTCTTCCTTGTTAAAATTCTTGATGTCTGTGCGTCTGTGCGTCTGTGCGTCTGGTGGGTGATCTCAGAGTTGCATGCAATTTTTTATCGCGACAAAATCGAAGAATCATTCTGATTGATTGATAGGACCATCATCATTGCACTTCGGTGAGTAACCATGTGTGCTCCGATCTCTTTCTTAAACAGGAAGATAGGAACATCATCATTGCACTTCGGTGAGTAACCATGTGTGCTCCGATCTCTTTCTTAAACAGGAAGATAGGAACATCATCATTGCACTTCGGTGAGTAACCATGTGTGCTCCGATCTCTTTCTTACATAGGAAGATAGGAACATCAACATTGCACTTCGGTGAGTAACCATGTGTGCTCCGATCTCTTTCTTAAACAGGAAGATAGGAACATCATCATTTCACTTCGGTGAGTAACCATGTGTGCTCCGATCTCTTTCTTAAACAGGAAGATAGGAACATCATCATTGCACTTCGGTGAGTAACCATGTGTGCTCCGATCTCTTTCTTAAACAGGAAGATAGGAACATCATCATTGCACTTCGGTGAGTAACCATGTGTGCTCCGATCTTTTCCTAGCACTGTCGAGGTACCCCAATACAAGTTTGAAAATATTTTTGTCGGATTTTATTTTAAATCTTTTGTAAATGAATTTTGACCGGGCAGCGGCTTTCCAGCCTGCTCGTCTCGATTTTGAACTGTCAATGGTTCGTTACGTGCTCAAATTGAACACGGGACCTACTTTTTATCTCTCGTCTCCGATAGGACTAGATACTCGATCTCACCTACACTGAGATCAGGAATCTCTGTAAAAATATCCAAATGGCTTCACGAGGGAGCGATCCGTTTACTTTTGTCACGAGAGGTGAGCTCATAGCCTCTACGCCACAGACTCCTTAATTGTTTTAAAATATTTTTTTTTATATTCTGAAACATCATGTTTCAAAGTCTTTTATGTGATTGTCTGTTTTCATTCTTGTCTTACAGAGTAAATAATTAGCAAAGAAGTAGTTCTTCTAACTACTTTTTAAAGTATTGTGTTCAACACTTTTTTTGTCTTGTTTGTCTGTTGGATAGTTCAAGCAAGAGATACAAAGTGTCAAAGAAAGGAACAACTGAATCCATGCGAAGAGCATACATATTGTGAAGTACAGGAATCTGTAGCAGTCTGCAAGTTAGTTATTTTTGTGTATCGTTTTTATATGTTTCTTCTTCTTTTGTGGTCTCACTGCTACCTGGTTGCTGCCCAGTGTCGTCCATGCTACGTTGCTGCCCAGTGTCGTCCACTGCTACCGGTTGCTGCCCAGTGTCGTCCCACTGCTACCTGGTTGCTGCCCAGTGTCGTCCCACTGCTACCTGGTTGCTGCCCAGTGTCGTCCCACTGCTACCTGGTTGCTGCCCAGTGTCGTCCCACTGCAACCGGGTTGCTGCCCAGTGTCGTCCGCTCCCGGTTGCTGCCAGTGTCGTCCACTGCTCGGTTGCTGCCCAGTGTCTTCTCACTGCTACCGGTTGCTGCCCAGTGTCTCTCACGCTACCGGTTGCTGCCAGTGTCGTCTCACTGCTACCTGGTTGCTGCCCAGTGTCGTCTCACTGCTACCTGATTGCTGCCCAGTGTCTTCTCACTGCTACCGGGTTTCTGCCCAGTGTCGTCTCACTGCTACCTGGTTGCTGCCAGTGTCGTCTCACTGCTACCTGTTGCTGCCAGTGTCTTCTCACTGCTACCGGGTTTCTGCCCAGTGTGTTCTGGTACCTTATAGTGAGTTTGCGGTTGTCTCAGACGCCTTCAAATATTCCTGTGTGATGAACTGGTAAAGGTATTTGTCAGGTGTTCTGGAGGACGTGTGTGTGTGTAGCCAGATCAAGATGATCGGTTCGTGAGTGCATTTTATTTCTCGGAAAAAATCTGTATTATAGCTGGAGCTACAGAGTTCCTGTTTTGTGCAATACTCGGGACTGCGCTGTTTAGTTCGCGAGTGCATTTATTTTCCAGAAAAAAAATTAATTTGGATTATCAATGGAGCTACGGAGTTCCTGTTTTGTGCAATACTATCGACAGAGGATGCATCATTTCCGTGGAGAGGAACTGAACTGTATTAGAAAACCCGGTGAAAATATGACAATCTTTGGTGTTTTTTTTTTTTATATTTCCCGATCCAGAAGCATTTGAGCTTTTAAGCTCTTCGGCTCGGTGCAATGGACATTGTAATCCTTCGGTTCGGTGCAACGAACATCGTAAATCTGGGGAATCTGTGGCTTTTTCTGCCATCCCGCGAAATTGAACTCGCACACACAGAAGGATAGTCACCCGTAGTCCAACGCGCTACGAACAAGCTGGACAGACGGGCATCTTTAGTGTTTAAAAACGTAATGAAAATATTCTTGGCCCTGTATAAATGGAATCAAGGCGATGGAGACAATCACCGGCATCCAACCAATCACTGATCGAAGGGACAGAAAGTATTAGTACTTGCGGAAAAATTCAAACGGCTCGAATCTCATCCAATGCATGAAAGAATGTATGAATTCGGAAAGAGGAGAATACAGAGATTTAGCTTCGTTAAAATCTCTAAGGCACTGACTGCAGACCATCCAGTCCTTTCCAAATGCAAAGCCAAAACAATCCCGGCAATCGACAAGTGCCCGCCATGGAAAACCAAAATGCCAGAACTAAGGGAATCAATCCCAGGCATAGTGAACAAAAGGGACCAAATAAACCTCGACAGAAAAATTGCAACAGGAGAGTACATAGAATCAGAGTACCCTGAAAATGAGTGGAGGCACGTCTACACGGACGGATCGGCCAATAACGCAATAAGCGATGGCGGAGGGGAATAGTGCTTAAAATCTCAAAGAAAGTCACGGTCAAGAAAGCGATTGCAACTGGCAAATACTCGAATAACTATCGAGCAGAGGCAGAGGCAATAAAAGAAGCAGCCGAAATGATCTTGGAGAGAAGAAACACTACACACAACAAGGTCGTGATATTCACCGATGCTCTATCGGTCATCACGGCACTCAAATGCGTTGGCAAAACTGAGATGAGTGAGCTCAAAACGTCCATCGCTGAACTAACGAGTTCACTCAAACGCACCGTCATCCAATGGATACCGTCACACTGCAACGTTAGGGGAAACGAAGCAGCTGACAAACTAGCCAAAGCAGGCGGGAAACTACCTCAGACTGATCTTGGGATCAGTTATGAGGAAGCTAAAACAACCATCGGTTCGCACTATAGAAGCAAATGGACAAAAGATCATCCTCAGTACACAGACAGTGACGGATACTATGGTCTCTCTCGCAGTGAACAAGTTGCCATACTTCGCCTCCGTACCGGACACAACAAGCTCAGAGCCCACATGTTCCATAAATTTAAAATTGGCACAACTAGCCTGTGCCCCAGCAAAATGGCTGACATGACGGCAGAACATGTCCTGCAAGACTGTCAACGGTTAGCAGATATAAGGATAGAGTTATGGCCACAACACACAGAGCTTCGCGAAAAGCTGTACGGAGGAACTGAGTCCCTTAAAATCACAGTAAAATTCATGATAAAAATTGGTTCATCAATCTAGGCCGGGAACGCAAAGGAAGGAAGGAAGGAAGGAAGGAAGGAATCATCCGCGTGTTGCCAGGGCTCGCATGGGGAGCACAGCATAACAACACGGCGATCTACTAGGCATGTCGAATAAGGCGATCGAGATAGAGGCCCAGGAAAGCTAACCTAGTAAATCAAAAGCATCGCAGAAATGGGAAGTGCTGGCTTACTTGTAGGCGCATAACTAGCACAACGTACAATCGATCTTAGGCTCAGACCACATACAAATCAGATAGAGTGGTTGACAAGTGGTCGATATGGAGCGTTCGAAGAAGAAGAAAAAACATATTTTTAGAAGCATTAGAAGAATATGAAGAAGATGAAGAACATGAAGAACATGAAGAAGATGGAGGGAGACATCAAATGTAATGCAGCAACTGTAAGCAGACTATTTTTTTTTCGATCCAGAAGCATTTGAGCTTTCAGCTCTTCGGCTCAGTGCCATTGACATCGCAACCCTTCGGTTCGGTGCCACGAACACCGTGCATCTGGGGAACCTGTGGCTTTTCTGCCAGTCCGCTGAATTGAACCCGCACTCACAGAGGACTAGTCACCCGTAGTCCAACGCGCTACGAACACGCTGGTCAGGCGGGCAAATTAGCAGACTATTAAAAGCAGTAAAGGACATTAAGAGCAAGTAACAGAAGGAAAGAAAAAGGACAGAAAAAAGAAAGACGAAAGAGACGTAAGGAAAAAATAGAAAATAAAGCGAAAAGAAAACTTCAAGAAGAAGAAAAAATGGAAGAAAACAAAAGAAAAAGAAGAGAGAAATGTAGGTTTGAAGGATAAAACAACAAACTAAGTATAAAGAAATACAGAACGTATGAAGAACATTGTTTTTACTTCAGTCTGACCGAATGGATTAGAGCGAGGCTCCCATGCGGAGACCCGTGTTCAATTCACGCTAAGACCAATTATTTTTTTCTGTTGTAGGCATAAATGAAAAATCCTAACCTGAACAGCTTCGCGACAACTGCACTAGCCTTGCAGCCACTAAATTCATCTGTCTCTCGTCTGACTTGTCTTACACCGTCCTAAAAAGCGGCACTACAGACAGTACCGACAGTTTTAAAAAAAAAATGACGTATGAGATAGTCCTGGGCTTCTCTTAATTTTGTTGTATGCATGAAGGCTTGCTTTCCTTATCATCGTTTCTCTGCATTCAAGCAAGCCTTACTTCGACTTCAGAGGTAATAAAAGAAATAATAAACACAAAACATTAGAAGAAAAATTTAGGAAAAACGCGATATAAATCTCTCTCTATCTTGCGATCACCGCTTAGACTGATGTACCAGTAAAAGTAAAAAAAGTAAAGGAACCCTTTCATACCTCGTGTCAATACAGTGTTTGGCCTGTATTTTTCATTGACCGTCGGCACACGATGGGTGATGTGTCAGCATCACGCCGGCCGCCTTTACTTTCCCAGAGCATGTCAGGTACCCAGTTGAGGCTGGGTCGACCTGAGAGCCGTCGTGGTCGGGGAAAATTCCACGCGCATTGCGGGAGCTGAACCCAGACCACCAGCCTCGCGAAGCGAGTTCACTAACAACTACGCTACGGCGGCTCTCCAAAATATGTACCAGAATTCCCCTTAAATTCTGCTGTTGTTTTTAGAGACCCCGTCCTTACGTACAGTTTCTCATTTAGCTCGGTATTTTCCGACCAGGTTTCATTTCTCAGGCCTGCTAGCAGTGGGACAGTCTTGCTGTAGGTGCTCTGCCGTCATGTCCGCCTTTTCGCAGTGGCACAGGCTAGTTGTGCCAATTTAAAATTTGTTGTAAAGGTGTGTTATAGTTTCTCTTAATTGTATTCTAATTGTTTTCTAATATTTGTTGTAGGGATGATGTTCTTTTTGGTGATATAGGTTGGCTGGATTGTATGATGACTGATGGCAGATGTTGATGCCACTTACACTACATACCAGAAGACGTTCTTATAAGTTTCATAAATGCTTTATTGATGGTATCACATATGTAGACAATGAAAAACACGTCCACTCGGTGGTAGTGTTTATATCGGTCTCCCTATGTTTTCTAACGTTGCTACGCCATCACTACCCAACACTACGTCAGGTCTCGTTTAGTGTTGCCACTCTGCTGTTAGTGAACATATGCAGATTTAGTGCGCAAAACACTACAGTCAACTAATAAAATATCTAACTATCTACATGCTAGACACTAAAGCTAACTGTCTGGTCCATAAGCTGCCACTTGAGGGGGCTGGCTTCTACAGGTGGGACCGGAGTCTGTTATGACCACAGCGATATAAATGAAAAACAATGAAGAAAAAAAGCGAAAAATTGAATACAGACAAAATAAAATGATGATGAGGACAAAAAATCAGATTGACAGAACAGAAGAACATGAAGAGAGAATAGAAAGATAACCACAAATCATTTGATAAAATGGAGCTCTAGACGGTTCTGCTTTATAAGTTGAGATTGGGGTCTCTGAGGTTAAATGGTTAAACCGCAGCCTTGCGTTTCATAAGTCACTAGTTCGAATTCGGACCACGCTGTTGTGTTCCCTGGAGCATATTTTTCCACAGACTCCTAGGATTGTTACGGGAACTACGGAGTTCGTGATTTGTGCAATACTCGCTTCTGTTGGTTTACCATTTCTACGGAGAGGGATCGTGTGGTATGGGGCAAAACCCGTAGCAACACGTCAATCTTTCAGACTTATACACTTTTTAGACTACAGACACTTTTATAACTTTATACACTCTTGAGTTTTTAGACACTTTTACAACTTTATACACTCTTGAGTTTTTAGACACTCTTACAACTTTATACACTCTTGAGTTTTAGACACTTTTACAACTTTATACACTCTTGAGTGTTTAGACACTTTTATAACTTTATACACTCTTTAGTTTTTAGACAATCTTACAACTTTATACAATCTTTAATTTTTAAACAATCTTACAACATTATACACACTTTAGTTTTTAGACACTTTGACCGCCCGAGTGGTTACCGGGCCCAAATTTGGGGTGTAAAGAATAGAGCCACTGTTACCTGCCATGCATGTCGTTAGAGGCGACTAAGGAAGTTTGGATGAAATCGGATGCACATGTCCTAAACGTGTAGAAGTCTATACATTTAGAGGCCTAACAAACCAATGTGCAACGTTTACACGTTCTTGACAAAGATCAAACATATCACAAAGAGGATTAAAATTGGTCGTAAAGAACGAACGCAAAGAAGAAGAGAGAAGAAACACTTTTACAACTTTCTACACTCTTTAGTTTTTAGACACTTTTACACTTTAGACACTGGAACACAAGAGAGAGACTTTAGACATTTTGTAGAGTTTAGACACTTTTAAATTTTAGACACATTTTAGACTACACTTTCTCCCCAGTGGTTACCGGGGACCAAATTTGGGGTGTAAATAATAGAACCACTGTTACCTACCACGCATGTCGTAAGAGTCGACTAAGGAGGTTTGGCTGAAATCGGATGCACATGTCCTAAACGTGTAGAAGTCTATGCGTTTAGGGGCCTACCAAACCAATGTGCAACGTATACATGTTCTTGGCAAAGATCAAACATTTCACAAAGAGTGATTAAAATGGTCGTAAAGAATGAACACAAAGAAGGAGGAAACTACACTTTTTAGACTTTAGACACTTTTTAGATTTTATACACTTTTTAGACTTTAGACACTTTTTGGATTTTATACACTTTTTACACTTTAGACACTTTTTAGACTTTAGACACTTTTACACTTTTACACTTTTTAGACTTTATACACTTCGTAGACTTTATACACTTTTTAGACTGTATACACTTTTTAAATTTTAGACACTTTTTAGACTACACTTTGTAGATATTAGACATTTTTTAGACTTTAATCACTTTTTAGACTTTATACACTTTTTAGACTTTATACACTTTTTAGACTTTATACACTTTTTAGACTTTATACACTTTTTAGACTAGACAGTTTTTAGACCTTTTACACTTTTTAGACTTTATACACTTCTTAGACTTTATACACTTTTTAGACTGTATACACTTTTTAAATTTTAGACACTTTTTAGACTACACTTTGTAGATATTAGACATTTTTTAGACTTTAAACACTTTTTAGACTTTATACACTTTTTAGACTTTATACACTTTTAAAATTTTAGACACTTTTTAGGCTACCCTTTTTCGACTTTAGACACGTTTTAGTCTTTATACACTGTTTAGCTCGCCTGCCCAGCGTGTTCGTAGCGCATTTGAAGACGAGTGACAAGCCCCTGTGAGTGCGGTTGAATTCCGTGGGCTGGCAGAAAAGCCAGAGGCTCTCCAGATTTACGGTGTTCGTGGCACCGAACCGAAGAGCTGAAAGCTCAAGAGCTTCTGGATCCCCCCCAAAAATACACTGTATAAACTTTAGATATTTTAGAGAGTATTCTATTCCTGAAGGACATATTATTTATCTTTTAGATCCGTTGAGGAGAACTCAAGTAAGTCATGTAAGTATAGTACCTGTTTCTTTACATCATAGTCATCGCTTGTATTATCTTTGCTTCAACCCCTTCTAATTATATTACCTTCTAAAACAATAACTGTTGTCTATGCCTGGTCTACATGATATGCCCCGTCAGTGCATGGATCTAACTTCGCAATTTCTGATATTTTAGTTCGAGTCTCAAAGTCTTATAGGTTAGATGCCCGACTCTCGTTCTAAAAGTACTCGATTCGCTCCCCCGTGGAGCTATCGGGTTATGGTTAGAGAGATACCTGATCTTAAGGTAGGTAAGATCGAGTTCCTAGTCCTATCGGAAACTGACGATAAAATATAGGTTCCCTGTTCGTTTTGAGCACGTCAATGAGTCCTTGGCAGTTTAAAATCGAGAATAGCAAACTGGAAAGCCGCTGCCATGGTAAAATTTATTATGAAGATTGAAAAATAAATTTATAGCACCAATTTTGACCATCTTCAAATATACACCTCGCCAGTGCTACAGAATTCGTGCACTGCCGCTGAGATCTTCATGTGTAAGAAAGAGATCGGAGCACAAATGGTTACTCACTGAAGTCAATGATGATGTTCCTATCACTCAATCAATTAAGTTAATAATTATCTGTCTTACCGTTGTTATCTATCAGATTGTGATGCACATGTTTAACAAATTCAGAATTGACACAACTAGCCTGTGCCATTGTGAAAAGACGGGCATGACGGCAGAGCACATACTGTAAGACTGCCAGTTGTTAGCAGCACTGAGAAAGGAAACGTGGCCTGATAACACAGAGCTTTGTGAAAAGCTGTACGGAGGAACGGAGACCCTAAAAGCAACAGCATAATTCATGATAAAATTTGGTTCATCTGTCTAGGTGGGGATAACGAGAGAGAGAGAGATTGAGATTGTGATGTATGATGTTAATGAGGAAATGGTGAAAGTAATTGATAAGAAAGACGAGAGTAATGTTACTGAGAAGGTGATGTTTTAGGTTAATGAAAAGGTGAGCTGTGAGGGTAATGGAGTAAGTGGTGACTGAAATCAATGAGATAGAAATGCGTGCGTTAAGCGAGGTGATTTGTGAACTTAATGAGAAAATTGTTAGCTTGGTTAATTAGAAGGTGGTCATCATAATCAAATAGCTTGTCCTGAGCAGAACTTTGCATGTCCCAACAGTCCTTCGGAATTTTTCTCTTTCATATACCTGATGTCCCGCCTTCATTTTTGCAAAAACCCCTAGGTTTGTTGCCGGAGCTACAGAGTTCTTGCTTTGTGAAAATGATCTTGACAGGTGGTGTGCCATTTCTGTGGAGAGAAACCGAGCCATATGGGGTAAAATCCGATGCAACGATGTCAATACTTCGGCTTATAAAAAACCCAGCCTCTTTTCCTCTCCTTGTTCGATCAAACATTTCAAACAGTTCGTCCGAGTGGTTACCGGGGCCCAAATTAGGGTGTAAAGAATAGAACCACTGTTACCTGCCACGCATGTCGTAAGAGGTGACTAATGAGGTTGGACGTGGGGTTAGCTACCCACACCGTAAAAACACTAGATGGCTACAGAGCGGAGAGCGAACCGAGTAAACGCTGGCTGAAACCGCACACATCGCCGAAGGATAAGCACCAGAGCTCCAAATGGTGCTGAAAATGTGACGTAAAACACACCACTGCTAAGGCTGCATGTATCAAGATTTCAATATGAATAGAATTATGGGGAGATCTGGTACATCGGTCTGGGCGGTGATCGCGAAGAGAGAGAACATTTCTCAAAATGCAACAAACCAACCATCCCCTCATTTCTCACGTAAATCTGTGTTAGATACTGTTACCTATGTACTTATCTTTATGTCAGCAGCCTTGAAATGTAGTTTGCATCATCATTATACCACGTTTTGGGTTTGTTTGTTTGTTTAGTAGGGGATTAAAGCCTCTTTAAGCCGAGGCACGCCCTGTCAACCTAAGGCGAACCTTTTATTGGTTATATCAGAGCGTGTAGGCCAACAAACATGAAAAATAAGAATTAACTCCTTTCGGAGAATCCAAGAATAACTCTTTATGTAGTATTAAACCACGTTTTGGGTTATTTCAGAGGGCCTTTTATAAATAGCGTCCGACTTCAAGTTATTCAACTGGGATTGTATAAAGGGCAGCAGCCATGAAAATAATTCAAACGATATTATTATTTATTGTTATTTCCCATTAATGAACATTTTGTTTTTTGTTTATTCGCAGCTAAACTTGTTGCTTTAGAAATTTCATTGAGCATATCAGTCTTCCTTTTGATTTGTGTTACTGTTACGGCAATATCCTGTTACTGGAAGAGAAAAAAAAGTCATGACTCTGATGTCTTGACGAGTCAGGCGAGACAGACAAGTCTGCGATCAGAAGAACCGTGAGTATTGTCTGATTGTATGTGGAATGTTGTGGGGTGAAGGTAAACCGCTATCATTGATTCTTCTTCTTCTTCTTCTTCTTCTTCTTCTTCTTTGGTTCGTTCTTTACGACCAATTTTAATCACTCTTTGTGATATGTTTGATCTTTGCCAAGAACGTGTATACGTTGCACATTGGTTTGGTAGGCCCCTAAACGCATAGACTTCTACACGTTTAGGACACATGCATCCGATTGCAGCCAAATCTCCTTAGTCGACTCTTACGACATGCATGGCAGTAACAGTGGTTCTATTCTTTACACCCCAAATTTGGGCCCCGGTAACCACCCGGGCGGCTACCATTGATTGATTGATAGGTGCAATTTTCTTGCACTTCGGTGGGTAACCATGTGTGATCTGATCACTTTCTTACACAGGAAGATCCCAGCTGCAGTGCACGAACTTCGTTGCACTGGCGAGGGTCACCTGATCTAATTTTGAAGATGGTGTAAATATTTTTTGTAGGAATTTGTATTTTATTTTTTTCTAATGAATTTTATTCGAGCAGCGGTTTTCTATCCCGCTCTTCTCGATTTTGAGCTGCCAAGTGTTCTTTACGTGCTCAAATTGAACACGGTACCTACGTTTTATCATCCGTCCCCGATAGGACTAGGAACTCGATCTCACCTGTAATGAGATCAGGGATCTCTGAAAAAAATTATCCAGATGGCTCGACGGGGAAGCGAAATGACACTTTTGGCACAAGAGGCGCGCCCTAACCTCTACGCCCCATATACCCCGAACCGCTACCAAAGGATATGTAACGTGTCTCTGTCCCACTTTTAGTCTACGGGACAGAATTGAGTTCCCGTTTAGGCCCACCCTTCAACCCTCTACACCACAGTAGGGTAACATGAAGCCATGGGAGAAGGTAGTAGATAAGTTATGGAGCAGCCGACTGTGTCAATAGTTATGATCTCAAAACTCATGACAGTAGGCATAGAATCTCTACAATCGGGACAATGGCTACGGTCATGGACCAGTATTGTCCCCGCCATAAAAAGTAGTTGTGCATGTGGTATTTCAAAAACAAATAAACATTTAAAATTTAAAATTGGGCTTTTCTCGAAAGTGCCGCAACGAGTGTACCCAGTACGATTGAAAGTGTAAACTCTGAGCGTCATTAATCTTTCGAATTAGAGCGCTCGGAGTTTGCTTAAATGGATTTGATTGTGCTATTTGCCATTTGTTGAAGGTTACACTTTGGCCACATCAATTGGGCACTACACTAGGATCGATGACAAAAGTCCGAGAAACCATCTGCGCAAAGGTAGAACTAATCATGAATATAACACGGGCTATTCGACATGGTCAAATCTACAAGTGGTTTTTCAGTTAACGCAAACAAGCGGCAATATCATCATATATTCGTTCATTAAATACAATTATAAGTAGATTTAAACTATACATTTCTGTGCGAAGAACGCGTGCACCGCAAGTAGTTAATAAAATGACTAATGTTGATGTGCTGAATGAGATCAAGATACACAGACAAAGCTTATCATCAATATAAGAAAGAGGCAATTATCATTTTTCGGACATGTGAAGAGGAGAGGAGGTTTAGAACACATTGTGACAACTGGTAAAATCGAGGGGAGACGCGACAGAGGAAGACGGAGAGAGAAAATTTTGGATAGCCTGACTTCATGGCACGGTAGATCGTCAACATCTGAGTTGATAGCTAACAAAAAAGACAGAGAATTGTGGTGATCCATGATCGCCTACGTTAGCCGGAACGGCACTTGATATATATATATGTATGGCCTCTTTCGTCTTTACAGACAGTCAGTTGACATTGTCTGAGTTTTGTTAGTCTCTCTTGTCTTTCAACTCATCACTAAATCTCTTTTCAAAAGACTCTGCGCTCTTGCGCAGTGTCACACACAACTCTGTCATCAGCTAGTTTTTCCCCCTTTTGTTATGACCGATAGCAAGATTCCTCATTGAGGCATTGCAGCCATCCTTATATCTGAGCAGTAATCTACCTTGGTAACTCTTCCCTTCGGAAAGTTCACAGAATAACATTTGTTGTGGTATGCGGCTAATGTCCATTATTCTCACATAACCTAGCCATCTTGGTCTTCTACTCCTGAACAGGCCCATGATGAAATGCAAGTTTGCACGTTGTAGTACTTCATAGTTGGTTAACTTGTCGTACCACCTGATGTTTGTAATCTTGCGATGACATCAGATGTGAAAGCTGGTACTTCTCATTTCGTTTATATATCTACACCACAAATCCAATGGTGGTATCATTTTAGGCTCAATGATTATGCCTGAATTCATCGGCAGCTTGTAGGGGTCTCTGTGGCTGAGTGGTTAAGCCCTTTGCCTTGCGTGTCGAAGGTTCGTGGGTTCGAATCCGGACCGCGGCCTTCTGTTCACGAGTGCATTTTTTCAGAGACCCCTAGGATTGTTGCCGGAGCTACGGAGTTCGTACTTTGTGCAATACTCTCGGCAGGTGGCGTGCCAGATGGGGAAAAACCCGGTGCAATGAAGCCAATCCTTCGGCTTTAAAACCCTTCAAACCCTTTATATAAATGTATATATGCCATACATTGGGTCCAAATATGCTTGGACAGAGAAGAGAACAAATAGATCTATCCAGATTGAACTCAAAATCAAAGAAAACTGACGGATGCTACAAATAATAAAGAGAAAATTGAGATATTTTGGATATATAAAAAGATATCAAGGGCTAGAGAAGACCATCGTGGAAGGAGACATACCGGCAAAGAGAAGAAGAGGAAGACCACAGAGAAGAGGGATTCAGGATGTAACTGATGGTTTGAACATGACGGCTGCAGAGGCAGGACACTTGGACCTATGAGAAAAAGATATTTCCGAAGGATTTTTGGGGTGGCAAAGTTCTGCTCAGGACAAGCTACTTGATGATGATGACTACCTGATGTTCGTAATCTTGTGACGATATCAAAGGTGAAAGTTGGTACGTCCCCTTTCGTTATATATTTACACCACAAAACCAACGGTGGTGTCATTTTAGGCTCGATGATTGTGCCTGAATTCATCGCCAGCGCATATATATATTTATATACCATAGAGTTACATCTACACATTTTCTTGACATATTTTCCCACATATTTTTAATAACATATTTACTATAACATACATTACTTTCAGATCAGAACAGTGCAGTGTGGACAGAGTGCTTCGTACTACAAGAAACAACAACATATCTGGAAATCGGTACTCAACGAATTATGGTAATTTATAAGTTATTCTAAATTGGTTATTGGTTATTAGCTACTAAACTGACGTCATTGCACTCCGGCAGACCCATAGGTGCTCAGTCTCCCCATCAGATATCGAAGAGTATGCATACTGATGGTTCCTGTGGCTCGCTGATTAAACACACCTCTCACTCTGCCTCTCAGGCATCCAGTTCGACTTGAACAACGGGTAACTCCAAACTGCTTAAATCGCTTGATCGATTCAACATCGATTTTAGTGTCCTCATCCAACAGACAGTCGCGAAGAGACCGAAGAATATCCCCTTATCCATCTTCAACTCCCCAACAATCGATGCTGTTGATGCAAGCCTGTCCACTCTCTCATTACCGTAAACACCCGCATGCCCAGGACAGTATATCCACGTAAGCCGCTGGAGGTTAGAAACTTCTATAGACGACATCCACTCATACTGAAACCTGCCCTTCTGGATCTTGTGAAGCATCGACTGAGAGTCAGATACAACAACTGTCCCAGTAAATGAAGTCCCAGAAATCCAATGGAGGGTAGCAGTAACGGCCTCAACCTCCATCCTCATACTAGAAGTAGCTGTCCTGTATGCCCCACTTCGCTCTGCAACAACCCTACCATGCGCATTAGCCAAGAAACCCCAGCCGGATTTCTCACCACGTTGAACCGACCCATCGGTATATACAACAACATCATCATCCCTTGCATTATCTTCTATCAGCTGCTTAACTGCGAGATCAGCCTTCATGTTGTCCCAATCTCTACATTCTAAATAAAATATATAAAGAAGTAAAAGAGGAATATCAGCTCGAACTTAAGAATAGGTTCTCTCTCTCTCCCTCGCGATCACCGCCCAGACCGATATACCAGACATACCCATAAATTCTATTCATGTGGAAATCTGATTCATGCAGCATTAGCATTGGTGTGTTTTACGTCACATCTTCAGCACCATTTGGAGTTCTGGTGCTTATCCTTCGGCGATGTGTCTGGTTTCAGTCAGCGTTTACTCGGTTCGCTCTCCTTTCTATAGCCAGCTAGTGTTTTTACGGTGTTGGGTAGCTAGCCCAACGTCAACCTCATTAGTCGTCTCTTACGACATGCGTGGCAGGTAACATTAGTTCTATTCTTTACACCCCAATTTGGGCACCGGTAACCACTAGGGCGCCAAAGACAGGTTCGAGTTACTTGATGGTAAAATGAACAGAACATTGAAGACAAATGGACTAAGATAATGGACACACTATTGGGGGCAGCAAATAGTAGCGCAGGATTAAAGACGAAAGACAGAAAACCCTGGATAAGTGATGACACCTGGAAATGTATTCAAGAAAGAAGAAAGATGAAACTAGCGATATTTAATACTAAGAATGCAACAGATGAAATTCAAGCTAAAGAAGAATATATAATAAAAGACAAGAAAGTGGAAAGAGCGGCTAGAAGAGATAAAAGAGCATACGTCAATCGACTTGGTGAAGAAGAGGAAAAGGAAGCTAAGACTAGAAACAGTAAACTGCTACGGAAGGAGACCTGAAACGAACTTTGCTGAGAGAGGCAAGAAATATCGGTCTCAGTTTCATAGAGATTGAGCGAGTTGTCCAGGATAGAGCGGTATGGAGAAATTGCTTGTAGACCCTATGTAACGTATAACAGTACGAGAGGAATTATTAGCTATTAAATAAAATATGGAACAAGTTATATAGTTTTAAAACTAAATTACACATTTTCAATTCAAATGTTGTATCTATCTAACATATACCAGCGAGTTGATTGATCAATTCTAACATATGCCAGCGGAGTTGTTGTATCAATTCCTATACTATAACAGCGAGAGTTGTATCAATCTAACATATGCAGCAGAGATTGTTTATCAATTAACATATGCCAGCAGATGTTGTATCAATTCTAACATATACCAGCGAGAGTTGTTGTATCAATCCTATCATATGCCAGCGAGAGTTGTTGTATCAATCCTAACATATGCCAGCGAGAGTTGTTGTATCAATTCTAACATATACCAGCGAGAGTTGTTGTATCAATCCTATCATATGCCAGCGAGAGTTGTTGTATCAATCCTAGCATATGCCAGCGAGAGTTGTTCTATCAATCCTATCATATGCCAGCGAGAGTTGTTGTATAATCCTAACATATGCCAGCGAGAGTTGGAAAATGACTAAAGATATAGAAATCAAGAATACATTTGAAAATAAATGTATACGAAAAATAATGCAGGAACAAATTCAGAAGTGATGAAATCGAAGAAATCTCTGATCAACCACCAGTAAGAACTGTTATAAGGACGGAGAAGATGGAGATATGTTGGACACAACTTGAGAAGAAATGAACAAAGAATATCAAAGCAGGCATTGAAGGAGTAGGCAAAGGGTTCATGAAAAGAGAACTCCCAAGGAAACCCTAAGATGAACTTTATTGAGAAATGCAAGAAATATTGGACTTAATTCCTTGGAGGAGATTGAGGCCCGCGTGCACAGCGTGTTCGTAGCGCGTTGGACTACGGATGACTAGTCCTCTGTAAGTGCGGGTTCAACTCCGCGGACTGGCAGAAAAGCTACAGGTTCCCCAGATTTACGGTGTTCGTGGCACCGAGCCGAAGGGTTATGTTGTCCATGACACCGAGCCCAAGAGCTTTCAGCTCAAGTGCTTCTGGATCGAAAAAAAAAAAAAGGAGATTGAGCAAGTTTGTCAAGGACAGAGCGGTATGGAAAAAGTATTTCCTTTTCCTATGTAACGTATAACGGTACGAGAGGATTCTAAATATATAAAAATAATTTATAGTTAGACCTATACTTTTTACCGAAAGTATAGTTTTTGGGGTTTTTTCCGTCCGCTTTCAACTCAGACGAAGTTCCATTTCTGAAACTGATTTTTGCGTGAAAATCCGTTTTCCAATTTCTTACAATGGCAGCAGCGTGCACATTGTAAATTACTTTACACTGGCAGCCGTGTGCTCAATGTACTCGTTCACAGTCCACAGGCAGATTTTCTCCGACTTCAGAGGTACTCATGTTATCGTCCTGAGTAAGACCAGGGACTCGAACAAATGCCAGACAGTAGGTTCGAACCCGAGCTATGAGGCGTCTCACAGCTAACAGCTAGGCCGAGCTACTATCAACTACTCTAGGCAGTCCCCCATAAAGTATAGTAATAATTAGATAATGTGAAGCATGGACATTTAATAATACTGCGGGAAAGCGTAAATTTTGAATATAACTGTCGCACGTGTGGTGCCGGAGCCCGCAAGGAAAGAAAAGAATAGTACCATTGCGACCTACAAGGCATGTCATAAGAGGCGACGGATGTAGCATCTAGGAAAGCTACCCTAGTAAATAAAAAGCATTGCATAAATCGGATTTACTGGCTTACTTGTAGGCGCATAACTGGCACAGCGTACAATCGCTCTTAGGTTCAGATCACATACAAACGACACAGATTTGTTAACAACTGGTTGTGATGGAACGTTTGAAGGAGAAGAAGAATATAAGTGTTACAGAAGAGTCTGCCGTATACCATGGACAGAGAAGAGCTTAAGAGCTTACATTGATAAACCCATAATATAAGTGTTACAGAAAAGTCTGCCGTATACCATGGACAGAAGGCTTAAGAGCTTACATTGATTAACCCTATAATATAACAGTTACAGAAAAGTCTGCCGTATGCCATGGACAGAGAAGGCACATGATAAACCCATAGTATAATTTACAGAAGAATCTGCCGTATACCATGGACAGAGAAGAGCTGAAGAGCTTACATTGATAAACCCATAATATAACAGTTACAGAAAAGTCTGCCGTATACCATGGACAGAGAAGAGCTTACATTGATAAACCCATAATATAAGTGTTACAGAAGAGTCTGCCGTATACCATGGACAGAGAAGAGCTTAAGAGCTTACATTGATAAAGCCATAATATAATGTTTCAGAAAAGTCTGCCGTATACCATGGACAGAGAAGAGCTTACATTGATAAACCCATAATAAACTAAATGTAAATAAAACTGATTGATCATACAAATTGACATACCAACTGTCACCACTATTAAAACATCCAAGCATTAACATGGCAGTCAAACGACAACTGATAAACTGCATATTTATTCCAACTCTCTGCTATCAGTGCCAAACATGGCCCCTGACTAAGACACAAGAAAGAAAGATTACAACATGTGAAATGAGATGTCTACGAAAAGCTGTCAACGTTACAAGGCGAGATAGAGTGAGAAACGAGAATATCAGAAGCATCGTTGGTACTATACCATGCATACAGTACATCGAGAAGAAAGAATCAAGTTGGTTCGGCCATCTAATGAGAATGGAACCACATTTACTACCATCACGTGCCTATAATAATCGGCAAAACACGTAATTACAAAGTACTGTAGTTTTACAAATTACAAAAACAATGACAACAATTTTGTCATTGTTTTGTAATTTGTAAAACTACAGTACTTTGTAATTACGTGTTTTTCCAATCAAATAGTTTTACTGCAGTTCCATATATATATATACTATAATAATCGACACTCAAGGCGCAGAGCACGAGGCAGGCCAAGAAAACGATGGATAGATAACATCTCACAGTCCCTGCGAAAGCATGGACCGACAACGTCAAGCGCAACACACCTGGCACAAGATAGGAAGCTAACTCTCCCCACGTCGCTTCACGGAAAATGTGGTTAAGATAAGATAGGATAAGATAAGATGATACAAATAAGAATGAGAGAATTGAAGTATATTTTGCGGGGGACTGCCTAGAGTAGTTGATAGTATCTCGGCCTGCTAGCTGTGAGACGCCTCATAGCTCGGGTTCGAACCTACTGTCCGGCATTTGTTCGAGTCCCCTGGTCTTACTCAGGACGATAACGTGAGTACCTCTGAAGTCGGAGAAAATCTGCCTGTATGGCGAGGAATACTAATTACGAGTACATTGAGCACACGGCTGCCAGTGTAAAGTAATTTACAATGTGCACGCTGCTGCCATTGTGAGAAATTGGAAAAACGGATTTTCACGCAAAAATCAGTTTCATAGATGAAACTTCGTCTGAGTTGAAAGCGGACGAAAGAAGAAAAGAGAAGAAAAAGAGAGAAGTATATTTTACATAGAAAAGACACGACGGGTTGGAAAAGACCATAATGTTAGGAAGCATGTTGTCAAAGTTGAGAAGTGGAAGACCTTAGAAAAGATGGATCCAGGATATAACATATGACTTGAGTATGACTGCAGAGTTTGGCACACCTTGAGGAGAAATGATCAACGAATATCAAAGTAGGCATTGAAGTGGGATGCAAAGGGTTCAAGAAAGAGAGGTCGACCTAAGAAGACCCTGAAACGAACTTTGATGAGAGAGGCAGGAAATATCGGTCTCAGTTCAATGGAGGAGATTGAGCGAGTTGCCCAGGATAGAGCGGTATGGAGAAATTACTTGCAGGCCCTATGTAATGTATAACGGTACGAGAGGAATTATTATTATTATTATTATTATTATTATTATGACTGCAGAGTAGGGACATCTGTAAGAGAGCGAGAGAGAAAGAGAGAGAGAGAAATTTCGGAACGACTGTTAGGGTGTGCAAATTCTGTTCAGGACTAACTATTTGATGATGGTTTGAGTAGGACTACTGCAGAGGCGAGATATCTGGTCTATGAAAGAGAGACATTCTGGAAGAGACGGAATAACTTGCTAGAGACCGAGAATCTTTCAGGCGAGCTATGTTGAAAGTGACGATCTTCAAGGGACATGCTTCTTCTTGATATAAATTACATAGGGGGCCCACACTGGTGCTACAGAGTTTGTGCACTGCCGCTGAGATCTTCCTGTATAAGAAAGGCATCGGAGCACACATGGTTAATCACCGAATGCAATTATTGATGATGAATCAATCCCATAATCCCATAATAAAGCAAGAGTGACAGTCTGAAGAACTATTAAGGTGGCTAAGCTCTGCTCAGGACTAACTATTTTATGTTGACTTGTTGTCTCTCTCTTTGACAGATTACCATCGACCATATCGTTCAAACTTCACAGAAATGTCTGTTGTGAACTGAAAGCGAGCGGCAGAGACGAACAACAACAAACGGTAACTGTTGTGAATTTTTATTTGTTTTATATTTTACTTTCACCTTCTTCCTTCTTATTTTGTCGTCACACCGTTAGCGGGTTGCTGTCCACTGTTGTTGTTTTCTGTTTTTGTCTTGCGCTGCTCTATTAGCTTGGGTGACAGTTATGTTTGCTTTTTTGACAGGATTCTGCTATATCATCTCTCCATCTTTTTCGTGATTTTCCTCTCTCCTTCTTTTCTGATGTTCTGTTGGAGAAGACTGTATACTGGGGAGTTTGGTTGCATACTTATTAAGTGGCCTAATCCATCCATTCTTTGTTTCTCAATGTAATTCAAGCAAGGTTCTGTCCCAAGTTTATATCTTATGCTGATGTTCGTGACTCTGCCTTTTCTGGTGTTGTTGAGGTAACTTTTCGTAGACACAGCATTTAACATGTCATATTTCTGCGTCTATGCATTGCTCAATGTTCATGTTTGGCTCTTGTAACACAAAGTAAGCATGAAAATGCTGTGATCATGTGTTGTTTAACTGACAGAGAGATGTGTTAGTGCCTTAATAATGGGACTAGCTGGTAGGCTACAGCATTTGTTTTCTGCATCCTAGCCTCTATCTCTCTGTCTAGCGGTCCATCCTATGTGAATATGTTTCCTAAGCATTTGAAGAGTTAAAAAGACATGAAAGGCTGGAGAAGAACATTATGGAAGGAGACAACCCATCAAAGAGAACAAGAGGTAGACTACGTAGAAGATGAAATCAGATGTTTCATAATGAATATATCAATGAATGATTAATTGATTGATTGATAGAACCATCATCGTTGCGCTTCGGTGACTAACCATGAGTGCATCAATCTCTTTCTTATACATTAAGATCTCAGCTTCAGTGCACGAACTCCGTTGCACCGGTGATGGTCCCCGATGTAATTTTAAAGATAGTAAATTTTTTTGGTAGGGATTTCATTTTTAATCTTTTCTAATGAATTTTGCTCATGAAGCGACTTTCCATCCTGCTCGTCTCGATTTTGAGCTGTGCCCGGTCAGCGACTTTCCATCCTGCTCGTCTCGATTTTGAACTGTGCCCGGTCAGCGACTTTCCATCCTGCTCGTCTCGATTTTGAGCTGCCACGGGTTCTTTTACGTGCTCAAATTGAACACGGCATCCACATTTTATCGTCCGTTTCCCATAGGACTAGGAACTCGATATCACTTACACTGAGATCGAGGATCTCTGAAGAAATATCCAGATGGTTCCACGATGGAGCGAACTGGTCACCTTTGGTCCGAAAGTCGAGTACCTAACCTCTACGCTACAGAGCCAAAGAAGAATAGTAAACGAACAAAGAACTTGTGTCGTTAGTTGCCGTACACTGAGAAACATACCGAGGAGGACATCAAAGCACACATGGACTAATTGGTTCAATGTGCAGTGATTATAATGGGACAACTAAAACAAAACTAAACTAAGCAGAGGCACCCCCTTTCAACCAAACGACTAGCCTATTTTGGGTTATACCAGAGAGTGTAGGCCAACAAACATGAAAAATAAGAAGTTACTTCTCGCTGAGAATCCAATATTTGGTTGTTATTATTCTCAGTAGTCAACGTTCTTTATAGTTGAAGCTGACGTTCCTTATATTGTGCAATCCCAAAAATTAAGTTTATGTTCTAGATATTGCAAAATACATTTATTTTGCAATATCTGAGTACAACATCAGTACTAAAATTCATCAAGAAACAACAAATTCAATGATTCGAAAACATAAGTAGATTACCAACAGAAAGTGCGTTTCAAGGAGCAATGTTACTTCGATACAGAGAATACAAAGCAAAAGGCCGTCACGTAAAATGTGAAACTTAGAGATAACAGAGGTGGAGAAAAACAATGTGAAGCGCCCACAAAAGCCCGTTTTAGAAATATCTTCTTATCCTGACGATGTGTGGCGAAACAAGATTAGAGAAACGAAAGAAAGTGGACATTTTATTTTTTGTGCCGCCCATGTGGTGCCGGAGCAAAGAATAGTACCACTGCGACCTTCAAGGCATGTCGTAAAAGGCTACTGAGGTAGGAGCCTAGGGAAGCTGCTCTAGTAAATAAAAACATCGCAGAAATCAGATGTGCGGGCCTACTTGTAGGCGCATAACTGGCCCAACGTACAATCGATCTTTGGCTCAGATCACATACAAGCACACAAGTGGTTGACAAGTGGTTGATATGGAGCGTTCGAAGAAGAAGAAGAATATTTATTGTGCAACGAATTCTGAATTTTTATTTTTGGTTGCAGATTATGTTTGGATCAATTGAGGATATCGAACTATCAGATCAGGCATTGATTATATTGATAAGGACAAATAAAGGTCTTCATTTTTGCAAAAAGCAACATCAGCATCACAAAGTTACCGTTTTAACTACAAAGTCTGTACCAAACACAAGTGGCAGAAAATTACTTCAAGAGATTCTTCTGTGTATTCTTTTTTCTTCTTCTTCTGCGACCAACTTCTGCTATTCGACTACTCCGGTATGTGTCATAAACAGGACAGTGCGATTGAGGTATTCACCGGTACCCTATATTCTTTTCTCTGATCATGTTATACACAACAGTATCATGTCGAGATGAGATTTATAAACTGATTTCTGTGTACGCTTCATAAAATGTCTCCTCCATTGACTCTGTTAATTATGTTTTTAATCTTTTACGTGGATTGCCTTTTGCTTAGTGCCAAGTGTATCAGAATCGTATTACTATTTGAGTTGCACTGTTTCTTGACAATCTGCTTGTTTCCAACCCATTTAATTTGTTGTTTCTTGATGAAGTTCAGTACTGATGTGGTACGCATTTTCCCCCCTTGATGTCTTCATTTCTAAACAGGTCTCTTCTTGATAATTCCTCCATTCTGCGTAGACACTTTATTTCTGTCGTGACTAGTTTTCTTCCCCTATCATATAACAGATATAGCCAAAGAGATCTCAAGAAGACTGGCAATAGCAATCAAGAAGTTGAACACAATGAAGAACATGTGGCAAAGCACCAGCAAAATATTAAAATAAAAATATTGAGAGCATGCTTTTTTCCAGTGGCTACTTATGGTTGTGAATCATGGACCATTACACAAAAAATAAGAACGAAAATAATCCTGTCCTTTGAAACTAAATGCTACAGAAATATCCTACGAATACCATGGACAGAAAGAAAGAAAGAACACCGATGTCCTGAAAAAAACTAATGTTGAAGAGAATTGGCTGATAAACAACATATTATACAGAAAAATTAAATACTTTGGTCACATCAAAGGTCACGATGGCCTAGAAAGAACAATATTAGAAGGCAGGGTCCCAGGACGCAGAGGCAGACCAAGAAGAAGATGGTTACAAGATATTAAAGAAACCATGAATATTGTTGTAGGGGGCCTTAGTTCTTCTCCCAATTTGATTAGAGGATGATCAGGTAGCATTTCATGTTCCGGAGTGATAGATCTTTGTGGTTGATGTTTTCTAACATGAGCCTGGGTTTATAAAATAATCTCAGGTTCCTCCCTTGTCATCTGTATGGTCAGGGCCGAGTGGTGGCTTGTTCGTGTGCTCCTCATTGTGGTTCCTACCATCGTGATTTCTTCTGTTTCCTACATTACATTCCTGCCATTAGTTTCAACTTCTTTATGTGGTCTTACTCTTGATCCTTCTCCATTATATCCCTCGCATTCACGAAGTGTAAATATATATATAAAGTACTAGTGCGTTCCTATTTGGTTTGTAGTTGCGACAGATGTTATTCTCAGCTAATATTGACTCCTTTCTATCTTAAGGCATTCATTCGTAACTAAGATATACTCAATAACCATGTAGAGTTTACATAGGCATATTTATTGGTTGATATAAGTGTGTGAGTGGACAGATCATGCAAAATGTCCATCCATCATGAATCCCTATTGTCGTCTCTCCTATGTTTTCTAGCAACCGTTACTAAATCGTCACTCTCTAACTACGCAAAACGTCATTGTCTCGTTTAGTGTTACCCTTCTGTTTGGAGAGTGCAAACACTAAGTCTCTACTAATATATCCTACCAACTATACTATAAACTAAAGCTACTTGTCTGTATCTCAGCTGCCACCTGGGAGGGGGGGGGAACTGGCTATCCACTACAATATGACCATCGACGAAGTGGGTGAACTGCCTAGAGACAGAGTGAATTTCAGATCCGCTTTAAAGAGAGCAACGTCCTATAAAGGATACGCACTTTGATGATGATCTGTTATCAACGTCCAGGTTTAGCTCTGATAGCATCAAATGTGAATGGAATCAATCAAGTGAAAGATTGTGTTTCCTTATCTTTTAGTGTTCTGTCATCAAACGATAAAAGAAAACTGGCAACTAGGTTCCTTGAATACTCCCACAGTCTCAGGCATCTTAAACACTTTCAGACTTCCTTTGAAAAAAACCAGATTATCCTTTGAAATTCTCAGACTGTCATTGACAACTTAGATGGTCCATGACGTAGATCACTCCGTTCTTGTCAAAGGACCAATTATATATCACAAAAAGAATGATAAAATTGGCCGTGAAGAATGATCGAGAGAAGAAAAAGAAGAAGAAAGATGGTCCATAGAGATTTCAGCAGTCCCAGACTATCGTTGGAAATTTTAAGTTTCTGAATATCTGGAAATATATAACAGTCCAGACTATCCTAGGGCATTCCTTCAGGGAGAAAAATTATGTTAAACATTGCTCTTTTTGTGTTCATGGTGACATGTTTGCATTGTAAAATTGATTTTTCATATCATTTGATTTGCTTTGTTGCATCTGTGTTGAGTTTCAAACTATCAATGGAAACTCTTATACTCAAGACAATTCTATAACATTTTTAAAGCATCATATGTTCTTTTCTCCAATCCTGTGTTTCTCCAAATACGAAATGAATGCAGAAAAAGTAGAATTTCTGCATTTATTGCGTTATTCGATTTTAGTCACAGATTATCATTTTATGCCCGTTGGAAACCATCTCTGTTTTAGTCTATATGTAGTGTGCTGTGAAATTCGTCACCCCTGTTACATCGTTTGCTTGATAAAGACCTTTTCGTTGAAACCTTGCTGTGTATTGTTATTGCTTTTGTATTGTGTAAAACTATAGTACTTTGTTATTACGTGTTTAGCTATTCTATATAGTTTTACACAAGCAAGTTTCAGAAGAGGTAGAGGCACTAGAGACCATATTTGCAGCATGATACTCATTATCGAGAAATGCAGAGAATACAACACAGACCTGCATGCATGTTTCATAGACTATACCAAGGCTTTCGACCACATACACCATCAGAAAATGTGAAACATCATTAAAGACATGCACTTTCCAACACACATAATACAACTCATATAATCTCTATACCACAAACAACAGGCAAACATTAAAATAGGAGGTGATATAGCTGAATGGTACGAGATTCAAAATGAGGTAAGACACAAAATGAGGTATTTTGTCCCCGTACTTATTCAACATATATGCGGAGAACATCATGAGGAATGTAAAAGTCGATGCCAACTATGTGAATTACGACCCTTTCACTATAGGCGGCAAATTCATACCAGAGCGTAGATACGCAGACGATACAGTATTATTATCCGCCAGCAAAGAGGGTTTAGAAAACCTAATCACGACGACCAAGAAACATAGTGAAGACCAACATCTATATTTGAATACACAAAAACAAAAATCATGTCAACTGACAAAGCAAAATGCTCACCTAACATCCAAATAAACAATGAAGAACTCCAATGTGTAGAGAGCTACGAATATCTGGGCTCAATAATTAACAATAACGGTGACTGCTCCAAAGAGATATCAAGAAGACTGGCAATAGCAATCAAGAAGTTAAGAACTATGAAGAACATGTGACAAAGCACCAGCAAAATATTAAAACGAAAATATTGAGAACATGCATTTTCCCAGTGGCTACTTATGGTTGTGAATCATGGACCATTACACAAAAACAAGAACGAAAATAATCCTGTCCTTCGAAACTAAATGCTACAGAAATATCCTACGAATACCACGGACAGAAAAAAGAAAGAACACTGATGTCCTGAAAAAAAATAATGTTAAAGAGATTTGGCTGATAAAAAACATATTATACAGAACAATTAGATACTTTGGTCACATCAAAGGTCACGATGGCCTAGAAAGAACAATATTAGAAGGCAGGGTCCCAGGACGCAGAGGCAGACCAAGAAGAAGATGGTTACAAGATATTAAAGAAACCATGAATATTGTTGTAGGGGGCCCTTAGTTCTTCTCCCAATTTGATTAGAGGATGATCAGGTAGCATTTCATGTTCCGAAGTGATAGATCTTTGTGGTTGATGTTTTCTAACATGAGCCTGGGTTTATAAAATAATCTCAGGTTCCTCCCTTGTCATCTGTATGGTCAGGGCCGAGTGGTGGCTTGTTCGTGTGCTCCTCATTGTGGTTCCTACCATAGTGATTTCTTCTGTTTCCTACATTGCATTCCTGCCATTAGTTTCAACTTCTTTATGTGGTCCTTACTCTTGATCCTTCTCCATTATATCCCTCGCATTCACGAAGTGTAAATATATATATAAAGTACTAGTGCGTTCCTATTTGGTTTGTAGTTGCGACAGATGTTATTCTCAGCTAATATTGACTCCTTTCTATCTTAAGGCATTCATTCGTAACTAAGATATACTCAATAACCATGTAGAGTTTACATAGGCATATTTATTGGTTGATATAAGTGTGTGAGTGGACAGATCATGCAAAATGTCCATCCATCATGAATCCCTATTGTCGTCTCTCCTATGTTTTCTAGCAACCGTTACTAAATCGTCACTCTCTAACTACGCAAAACGTCATTGTCTCGTTTAGTGTTACCCTTCTGTTTGGAGAGTGCAAACACTAAGTCTCTACTAATATATCCTACCAACTATACTATAAACTAAAGCTACTTGTCTGTATCTCAGCTGCCACCTGGGAGGGGGGGGGAACTGGCTATCCACTACAATATGACCATCGACGAAGTGGGTGAACTGCCTAGAGACAGAGTGAATTTCAGATCCGCTTTAAAGAGAGCAACGTCCTATAAAGGATACGCACTTTGATGATGATCTGTTATCAACGTCCAGGTTTAGCTCTGATAGCATCAAATGTGAATGGAATCAATCAAGTGAAAGATTGTGTTTCCTTATCTTTTAGTGTTCTGTCATCAAACGATAAAAGAAAACTGGCAACTAGGTTCCTTGAATACTCCCACAGTCTCAGGCATCTTAAACACTTTCAGACTTCCTTTGAAAAAAACCAGATTATCCTTTGAAATTCTCAGACTGTCATTGACAACTTAGATGGTCCATGACGTAGATCACTCCGTTCTTGTCAAAGGACCAATTATATATCACAAAAGAATGATAAAATTGGCCGTGAAGAATGATCGAGAGAAGAAAAAGAAGAAGAAAGATGGTCCATAGAGATTTCAGCAGTCCCAGACTATCGTTGGAAATTTTAAGTTTCTGAATATCTGGAAATATATAACAGTCCAGACTATCCTAGGGCATTCCTTCAGGGAGAAAAATTATGTTAAACATTGCTCTTTTTGTGTTCATGGTGACATGTTTGCATTGTAAAATTGATTTTTCATATCATTTGATTTGCTTTGTTGCATCTGTGTTGAGTTTCAAACTATCAATGGAAACTCTTATACTCAAGACAATTCTATAACATTTTTAAAGCATCATATGTTCTTTTCTCCAATCCTGTGTTTCTCCAAATACGAAATGAATGCAGAAAAAGTAGAATTTCTGCATTTATTGCGTTATTCGATTTTAGTCACAGATTATCATTTTATGCCCGTTGGAAACCATCTCTGTTTTAGTCTATATGTAGTGTGCTGTGAAATTCGTCACCCCTGTTACATCGTTTGCTTGATAAAGACCTTTTCGTTGAAACCTTGCTGTGTATTGTTATTGCTTTTGTATTGTGTAAAACTATAGTACTTTGTTATTACGTGTTTAGCTATTCTATATAGTTTTACACAAGCAAGTTTCAGAAGAGGTAGAGGCACTAGAGACCATATTTGCAGCATGATACTCATTATCGAGAAATGCAGAGAATACAACACAGACCTGCGTGCATGTTTCATAGACTATACCAAGGCTTTCGACCACATACACCATCAGAAAATGTGAAACATCATTAAAGACATGCACTTTCCAACACACATAATACAACTCATATAATCTCTATACCACAAACAACAGGCAAACATTAAAATAGGAGGTGATATAGCTGAATGGTACGAGATTCAAAATGAGGTAAGACACAAAATGAGGTATTTTGTCCCCGTACTTATTCAACATATATGCGGAGAACATCATGAGGAATGTAAAAGTCGATGCCAACTATGTGAATTACGACCCTTTCACTATAGGCGGCAAATTCATACCAGAGCGTAGATACGCAGACGATACAGTATTATTATCCGCCAGCAAAGAGGGTTTAGAAAACCTAATCACGACGACCAAGAAGCATAGTGAAGACCAACATCTATATTTGAATACACAAAAACAAAAATCATGTCAACTGACAAAGCAAAATGCTCACCTAACATCCAAATAAACAATGAAGAACTCCAATGTGTAGAGAGCTACGAATACCTGGGCTCAATAATTAACAATAACGGTGACTGCTCCAAAGAGATATCAAGAAGACTGGCAATAGCAATCAAGAAGTTAAGAACTATGAAGAACATGTGACAAAGCACCAGCAAAATATTAAAAATATTGAGAACATGCATTTTCCAGTGGCTACTTATGGTTGTGAATCATGGACCATTACACAAAAACAAGAACGAAAATAATCCTGTCCTTCGAAACTAAATGCTACAGAAATATCCTACGAATACCACGGACAGAAAAAAGAAAGAACACTGATGTCCTGAAAAAAACTAATGTTAAAGAGATTTGGCTGATAAACAACATATTATACAAAACAATTAGATCCTTTGGTCACATTAGGCGTCACGATGGCCTGGAAAGATCACTATTAGAGAGCATGGCCCCAGGACGCAGAGGCAGACCAAGAAGAAGATGGCTACAAGATATTAAAGAAACCATGAATATGACCATCGACGAAGTGGGTGAACTGGCTAGAGACAGAGTGAATTTCAGAAGCGCTGTAAAGAGAGCAACTTCCTATAAAGGATACGCACCTTGATGATGACATAGTTTTACTGCAGTCTCCCCTTATATTAATATTCAATCGTACTGGGTCCCCTCATTGTGGTTCTTTCGTCTAGGGCCCAAAAAAATATTCGTCTTCACCCTTCGCCCCTAAGGAAGCAGAGATCCGCAACCAAGTCATTTCTAGCTCACCTATCCAAGGCTATCTTTTCCAGATCTCTCTACTCTCTCCTCATTGTCTTGTCGTGTGATGTCCTTCTTCTTCTTCTTCAAGTGGTGAGCTATGAATTTTCCTGGTTGTGGTTTCTGTAGCCATCTAGTGTTTTTACGTGATGGGGTAGCTAGCTCTATGCACAATCTCCGTTATTTAATGAAACTAATAATTACAAAAATAATAATAATAATACAAATAATAATAAACTTATAATTTAAAAAGTGCTTAAATTGAATAGCCTCGGTTTAAAGAGTCTTTAATCCTCAACATAACAAACAAGCAAAAAATACATCACGTTAGCAAGAACAGAAATGTAGTCGCTGAGCTACAGAAATAACAGAGGCAGTGATTGATACTATTTATGGAGTGCACATAAAAAGTCATGTTCTAGAAATTTTCTTTTATTCTGAAGCAGAAATGTGAAACACGGATTAGAGAAACAAAGAAAAAAGAAAAATTAGCAGTAAACCGAGACAGTCACAACTGTTCACATTCTGTATTTTATTTCTAAAGGGTTTTAAAAGGGTTTTAAAACCGAAGGATTGACTTCATTGCACCGGGTTTTACCCCATATGGCTCGGTCCCTCTCCGCAGAAATGGCAAGCCACCTGCCGAGAGTATTTCACAAAGCACGAACTCCGTAGCTCAAGCAGCAATCCTAGGGGTCTCTGAAAAAACTGCACTCGTAAACAGAACGGCCAAGTCCGGATTCAAACCCACGACCTTCGACTCACAAGGCTAACAACTCAGCCACAGAGACCCCCCAAATTTAATTTTATTTCTGCGCTGATAAAATAGCAGTCATTCCTGTTTTATCATTTGTCATTATTTTATGTTTTGTCACAATGAGATGTAGATTTTCTTTGTGTCTATTCTCTTGCACTTTTATTATGAATTTCGCATTGCCTTTTTGTGACGTTGGCAGTCAAATTGTATCGTCAGCATATCTTATTTCATGTATCCCGGACCGCTTCTTAATTTCTTCTATCTTTGTCTTTATTTTCTTTCTTTTCCCCAGTTCTATTTTGCTTCACAACGTCAATATATTAGTGATTTCTAGAACGGACTTTAGTGTACGATTCATAAAAAGTGTATTTCGTCTCTGCTGTTATCTCTGAGGCCCACCTTTTGAGGGAAGGATCTTTTGCTTTGTGTCCATGCATCGGAGTAATATTGCTAATGAGGCTTTTGTCTGTTTTTAATCTGCTTAAGCACGTCTGCACAGCGTGTTCATAGCGCGTTGGACTACGGTGACTATCCCTCTGTGTGTGTTCGGGTTCAATTCCGCGGGATGGCAGAAAAGCCACAGATTTCCCAGATTTACGGTGTTCGTGGCACCGAACCGAAGGGTTACGATGTCCATGGCACCGAGCCGAAGAGCTAAAAGCTCAAGTGCTTCTGGATCGAAAAAAAAAAAAATCAGCTTATATGGCCGAATCATTCAATTTGTTGTTTCTAAATGAAGTTCAGTACTGATGTTGTACCTACTTTATTTATATGGCCGAATCATTCAATTTGTTGTTTCTAAATGAAGTTCAGTACTGATGTTGTACCTACTTTATTTATATGGCCGAATCATTCAATTTGTTGTTTCTAAATGAAGTTCAGTACTGATGTTGTACCTACTTTATTTATATGGCCGAATCATTCAATTTGTTGTTTCTTAATGATGTTCAGTACTGATGTTGTACCTACTTTATTTATATGGCCGAATCATTCAATTTGTTGTTTCTTAATGATGTTCAGTACTGATGTTGTACCTACTTTATTTATATGGCCGAATCATTCAATTTGTTGTTTCTTAATGATGTTCAGTACTGATGTTGTACCTACTTTATTTATTTGGCCGAATCATTCAATTTGTTGTTTCTTAATGATGTTCAGTACTGATGTTGTACCTACTTTATTTATATGGCCGAATCATTCAATTTGTTGTTTCTAAATGAAGTTCAGTACTGATGTTGTACCTACTTTATTTATATGGCCGAATCATTCAATTTGTTGTTTCTTAATGATGTTCAGTACTGATGTTGTACCTACTTTATTTATATGGCCGAATCATTCAATTTGTTGTTTCTTAATGATGTTCAGTACTGATGTTGTACCTACTTTATTTATATGGCCGAATCATTCAATTTGTTGTTTCTTAATGATGTTCAGTACTGATGTTGTACCTACTTTATTTATATGGCCGAATCATTCAATTTGTTGTTTCTAAATGAAGTTCAGTACTGATGTTGTACCTACTTTATTTATATGGCCGAATCATTCAATTTGTTGTTTCTTAATGATGTTCAGTACTGATGTTGTACCTACTTTATTTATATGGCCGAATCATTCAATTTGTTGTTTCTTAATGATGTTCAGTACTGATGTTGTACCTACTTTATTTATATGGCCGAATCATTCAATTTGTTGTTTCTTAATGATGTTCAGTACTGATGTTGTACCTACTTTATTTCCTGATGTCTTCATTTCTAAACCGGTCTCTTCTTGTTATCCCCAGCATTCTGTGTTGACACTTCATCTCTTTCGTGACTAGTTTTCTTCTATCATTGGATGTCAGCGTCCACGTTTAGCACTGTGAATAGCATAATGTTGGAAGTAAGATTGTGTTGAACAATGCTCTTTTAGTGTTCATGGTGACATGTTTGCGTTTTGAAATTGGAACTATTTGTCCTATTATTTGATTTGCTTTATTGCATCTATTCTGGATTTCGTTACTTATTTTTCCGTTTGCTGGAAAAATACTCAGTAGGTATGTAAAATTTTTGACTTGTTTTAACATACTAATTCTTGTAGTATATGTATTTGTATCAACACATACAACACCTTATGATGGCTCTATGAAGAGTACTTAGAATATCATGGACAGAGAAAGGAATAAATGGTTCTATTCTGCGGCAGCTTGATTTTGGGACTTCTAAAAGGGATAAGTCTCCAATGCCGACTACTGCTCAGATATAAAGATATCTGATAGTCCTCAATAAAAAAACTTTTCTATCGGCCTCAACAAATGCGAAAAACTAGCCGATGTCCGAGTTATGTGAAAGCAACATTACGCAAAGCTGCAGAATCTTTTGAAATAAGACTATGTGATGAGCTGAAATACAAGAGAAACAAACGAAAACTCAAAGTTGTCACAGTCAAACATTCGCCATTTGACCGTCTGTAAAGAAGAAAAAAAAACGATATATATATAATTAATGTATTATTTTGTATGTATCTCCATCCATTAAAATAAAAAAAAATTAAAATTAAACAACTGAAAACAATATGGAACGGAAATGATAAGAAAACAAAGATCAGACTATTAAGAGCATGCATATTCCCAGTGGTAATATATGGGTGTGAAGCATGTACATTTAATAAAGCAGTGGAAAAATATATTTGTGTTTTTGAATATAGTGTTATAGAAGAGTCCTTCGTATATCATGGACAGAGAAGAGAATAAATAGATCTATCAAGAAAGAACTCAAAATCAAAACAAACTGGCTGATGCTACAAATAAGAAAGAGAAAATTGAGATGTTTTGGACATATAAAAAGACACGACGTGCTGGGGAAGACCATGATGGATGGAGGCATACCGGCAAAGAGAAGAAGAGAAGACCACGGAGAAGATGGATTCAGGATTAACTGATGGTTTGAGCATGACGACTGCAGAGACAGGATAGCTGGCCTATGAGAGAGAGAAATTCTGGAGGACTGTTGGGGTGACAAAGTTCTACACCGGACAAGCTATTTGATGATGATCATCTTCCCTTACTGGTGATATTGTAAACATCAGAATGTGTGAGCATTGCTTTAGTATCCCTGCAAATAAAATACAATTTTCCTGACGCTTTTCTGAGCTTAGGTTGTGAAGTCACGACACCTCACATTTCTACTGGTAGTGTGCTGAAAATAGGAGAGCCACTTCCTTTCCACACGTATTGAACGTCTAGTGTCGGGTTGTACCCACAACTCTAGTATGTTCAAGTCGACAAACGATCGCTTATGCATTACGATAATCCGTTACCCAAGGTGCGTGTACTAAAATATATTACATTTCAAGAAAATATATTGGCTGTACACACCTGAACATGTTGGAGTGCAGGGTAGCGAGCGTGTTGATCTTTTTTTGCAAACCATGCCCCGACTCAAGCGGGCAGAAGTATGAACAGAGCGCGGTCATCGTAAATATATAGAGAAGGCCGTGAACAGAGTCGATGTCATCAATGCGGCGCGCTGTCATTTATGTGATATGGGCGGGTCTCAGACACTGAAACGAGTTCGAGAATTATGAGTTGAGTTTAAACATACTATACAGTGTCGTCTTTGTTGTAGAGAGAGAAGGTATACTAATCAACTTCTCATAGGTACGGTGAGCAAATAGACTTTAGGAGGGTTGTTGCAGTGGAGGACAGAGCACGCATGGGAATGCCTTATGTGCCATGCTGGCGATCGCATACCAAAACATAACATAACATAACATAACTAAAATATAAAGAGTTTATTTCATTCAGTTTATGTTCAAGGACATCGTTCCTGGCTACATGCAAGATGAAAGGCTCGACACACTTAATTAACACAGCACAAAAGAAGCTTACAATATGCATTTTATTATTGGGTCATGTAGGCTCAAGGGTAACGATCTAGCATATTGGGGTCAAAAGGCTCATGAGGTCATGGTGGTAACATGAGCCAGGGTTAGCGAGGGGCGCTAGACCAAGACCCTGCCCCTAACCTCCACGCGGTGACCCTGGAAACAGACTCTGGTTCTGGTCTGGCAAAGAGGGGCAGGGATCGGGGAGAGAAAACTACTGGTAGTGGTAGCAGTGCAATTACGGAAATACGATAAAGATACATACAAATAAAATGCACAATTCTCCTGACCGATGTCCAACAAGATATTGTCCAAGTCCTTGAACGCAAAGAAACAGCAACGAAACGTCTCAGACATGGATGAGAGGTGCATCCAGTGACCAAACGTATGCCCACGTAGCGCGAAGCTCGAAGCCCTGAGGAGGGGCAAACATTGCCAGCCCGTCGGCAAGAATAAATAAGTCAGGACCGTAACGAATAAAAGTCTACCCTCGTGTTGGTGCGAGAGAAGATTGCAGCTGACCTAGCATTGGTAGCCTGGTGCAGACACATGTACTGGGCAAGGTTTGCCGAGCGCAAAAGAACAAGTTGCGATTAGTGCATAACGAAACTACCCGCCCTGGGAAAACCGTGCAAGGTACTGTGCGACTAAAAATTAACATCCCCGGAAGAACTGAGGTTGGTGATTCCTAACGGGACTGCCAGTCATGGGGCAACCGGGCAATGTTTAATTGCAGTCGTAACTAACATCCCCGGAATAACTGGGGTGGGTGATGGCGGCTAGCGAAAAACCCACAGTTACGCTGATAGCGCCGACTGAAACGACCCTCTACATTGTTTGTACTCGGCCCCATGCCAGTGCTTTCGACGTAAATTGCAAATTGCCACGTACCAATGCGCGTCTAGAAAAGGCTGAGAATGTTCCTTCCCCGGATCAGACTCAAAAATGTACGGTAAAGCAAGGCCGACAATGTACGGACCTGACAGGAAGTCCGGGTCTGAACATTGGCGAAGGCCGATACTTTACACGGTGTCTTATACGAGTAAGACGCCGTCCGAGGATAAGCTTACAAGCCCCGAGAAATATTTCTCAGTCAGAACGGGCATGAACAGCGTAACTCACTGTCCCGGCGTAGATCACAAAGCCCAAAAATACGGCAAAGCTGATCGTACCCTAGGGAAAGCTCACCCTAGTAAATCAAAAGCTGGCTGAAAACGAACACCCCACCGAAGGATAAGCAACTGGGCTCCAATAGGTGCTGAAGGCTGGTGCACGTACATTACGTTCGGACGTTTGGCTGTTTATATATCACAATGAGAATGATTAAAACAGGCCTAGAACGATCGAAGAAGAAGAAGAAGAAGATCTAGCATATTGACTGGCTGACACAGCAGTGATCCATGAAGGACGGGTCATGTGCAGGTCACATATAATCAATACGATACGAAAAACAGAGTGAATATAGGATTTTGTGTACAGATACACGTGACTCCGGATTCCTATCTGGAGTAAACGAGATAAGACTGAAATCGGAAACTGCCAGACATGAACACTTTGTTAGTGTTACAATTAGTTTCAACTGATTGATTGGTAGGACCGTAATCATTGCAATTTCATGAATAACCATACATTCTGCAATCTTTTTCTCACACATGAAGATCTCAGCGTCGGTTTTCGAAATCCACAGCACCTGCTAGAGTCACGATGACATTTTAAAGAAAATTAATTTTTAAAAAGAAATATCATTTTTTTTTTCGTGCAATGCTTTGAAATCTATTCCTATCGCTTTTCAACTGTCACGGGTTATTTTACTTGCACAAATTGAAAACGTGGCATCCGTTGTAATGTCAGTTTTAAGGATTTGGAGTCGTCAGTTACTCAATGAAAATGTTCAGGAGTTATCTAAGAACATTTTTTTCCGATCCAGAAGCATTTGAGCTTTTCAGCTCTTCGGCTCGGTGTCATGGGCATCGTAACCCTTCGGTTCGGTGCCATGAACACCGTAAATCTGGGGAATCTGTGGCTTTTTCTGCCATCACGCGGAATTGAACGCACACACACAGAGGGATAGTCACCCGTAGTCCAACGCGCTACGAACACTCTGGGCATACGGGCTATCTAAGCACATACAGACCTGTCCAGACATAACCCTCGAGGTGTTCTCTGTGGTTAAGCCATTGCCTTGCCATGTCGATGGTTCGAATCCGGACCGCGACGTTCTGTTTTGAGCGTATTTTTTTTCCAGAGACCCCTAAGATTATTGCCGGAGCTACGGATTTCGTGTTTTGTGCAGGATTCTCGGCAGGTGGAGTGCGATTTCTACCTAGAGGGGCCGAGCCATAGGTGTAAAACCCGGTGTAATGAAGTCAATCTTTCGATTTTCAACTACACTAAAACATTAATTTATTTTCTCTCTTAGTATTATGACCGTATCTTGGTTGTTGTTTTAAATCTGTGAGCGTGTTCTGTTCTCTAATCACGTTTTATCCCACAGCGTCGGGATAAGAAGACATTTCTAGAACTGTCTTCTTCTTCTTTGCGTTCGTTCTTTACGACCAATTTTAATCACTCTTTTGTTATATGTTTGATCTTTGCCAAGAACGTGTATACGTTGCACATTGGTTTGGTAGGACCCTAAATGTATAGACTTCTACACGTCTAGGACATGTGCTGGAGACGAGATTTGGAGGCGGAGATCAACAATATAAAGAAGAGCTGGAGGAGCTGCAGGAGATAGCTAGAGATAGGAAGACTTGGCATGAGTTGGTTGAGGGCCTATGCCCCAACCCGGGGTAAAAGGCAAAGAGAGAGAGAGGACATGTGCATTTGATTTCAGCCAAACCTCCTTAGTCGCCTCTTACGACATGCATGGAAGGTAATAGTGGTTCTATTCTTTACACCCCAAATTTGGTCTCCGGTAATCACTCGGGCAACTCTAGAACGGTCTGTTTTGTGTGTTTCATAAATAGAGGCATTCAATGCCTGTGTTAGTTCTGTGCTCTTTCTTTTGCATGGACTATCTTGTAGTTTATATCTACTGTATCCGGCCCGTCTGCCCAGCGTGTTCGTAGTGCGTTGGAATACGGGTGACTATCCCTCTGTGTGCGCGGGTTCAATTTCGCGGGATGGCAGAAAAAGCCACATATTCCCCAGATGTACGATGTTCGTGGCACCGAACCGAAGGGTTACGATATCCATGGCACCGAGCCGAAGAGCTGAAAGCTCAAGTGCTTATGGATCGGGAAAAAAAATAATTTACTGTATCGGAGCAGTATTGCTCTTTAATGTACACTCTCTGTTGGTAATCTGCTTTTGTGCGAAACCGTTTTATTTGTTGTTTCATTATAAAGTTTAATATTGATGTTGTACTCATTTATTTTACTGATGTCTTTACTTTATAAATCAGTTTCTTCCTGATACGTCCAGGATTCTCCGCAATCACTTCATCTCTGTCGTGACTAGTTTTCTTCTGTCATTTGATGACATCGTTGAAGTTTGACACTGATAACTTACTGTCGTAGATATTACAACATTATCAAAACTTAGAAGGGCAGGAATTCTTGAGTTTGTACATGAATTACGAGTCTTAACCCTTTAGCTGCTAAGGACGTGTATAGACGTTTGTCCCATTCACTGCTTATGACGCGTTAACACGTCTGTTATTATCTCTCCTCTGTGGGCTAATGTCGTGTTAACACGTTATACATTTCTACTGTCACTGCTATAGGCGTACATTCACGTATGTGACCTAGAAACAGAGAATAGCTATTTTTAGATCCGTCTTCGGAAAGTATGTAGCAGCGAAAGAGATGCTACCTTTGTACCATAGCTTTGAAAAGTTATAGCAGAAAATGTGCAATTAACACCCCCATTCGAAATACACCAGCTTGGCAACCGTTTAGTGAAGATCTGTTTTTGCGTTTTTATGAGCATCTTATGTTGATTATGGGTGTTTGCTGAAGGATTGTTGGCAAAATTTGGCAGAACTACATTTATCTTCAATTCGAGACACAAAGGGTGTGGATGGCAATGAGCGATCAGATAGGTTGGCTGGCTATGCCACTATATTAGGGAAGTGGGTGGGGGCAACCGATGGATAAAGCTGACATTTTGAACGTCCTCATAGAGTGTGACCGCAAAGACGATTTCTAATCTTAACCAATCCACGTCAACTACTATGTTGCAAAAGCATAGACTGAAGACTGGAGTGGCCAAAAAAGGACAGCACATCACGCATATTAGTAGGCTCATCAATCAACATCGAACTGGTATGATTAATCGCTGGACGCTGTTTGAGATATTGTGCAGGAGATCGAATCACTTCTCGACACATCCAGATTGAAACAAAGAGATTGCAAACTGAAAATGAAAAATTTGTGGTTATAATGTTTTTCTTACATAGGAAGATCTCAGCAGCAGTGCAAGTGCTGCGCAGCAACGGCGAGGCTCATCCATGTAATTATGATGAAATTATAAACGTGTAGAAATAAACGTTTAATTTGTATTAACAATTTTGACTGGGACATTGATTTTCATATCGAAACCTTCGACATTTTTAATGGTTGGTGCCCACTTTGTTCATGGGGAATTGAAATGAAATACGGCTATTGATACAAGGATAAGGAAATTAAATACATTTTGTCTGTATGTTTTTGTTGTTGCTATTTCATTGCATATTTTCTAAAGATAAAGAGGAAGAGATGAACAATTATTGTGAATATCAATTTAGCAGATAAAGTTGTAATCGACTAGACTAGACGGTTTGAATTTTCGCTTCGTAATCAAATTTTTGTGATTAGATTGTGTGTGTAAAATTTCATAAAATAACAGACTGTATTAGCATAAACTGACAGACTATATAAAAAGTAACTGACAGACTATATAAAAAGAAACTGAAGACTATATAAAAGAAACTGGAGGACCATATAAGCACAAAGTGGCGGACTCTATTATAGTTCGTTCCAAAATTCGTAATCACGCTAAGGTTTAATTTGTACGAAATCTATCTGATGGATACCATTGATATTTTGCGACCAGTCTTATATACCTCACGACGTTACGAATCCATGTTTAACTAATTGGTAGGTAGCTTAGTTGATGCAAACGTTTTTGTTATATAATTTTGCATAAGCACAACAAAATGATAATCAAAGTTTAGAATTTACAGTAATACACAAAATGGTGGCGAATGATTGCAAAGGCGTAACCCTATTACATATTACAAAAGGCAATGTGACATGGTTAGCTTTTTCTTCGTGAGTGTTTTTTATGTTGATATTATCTTTGGCGATTAAATTGACGTACCTTTGGTAGTTGTTGCCAGTCCCTGGTATTGTGAGGCAATTGGTAAAGGTGAAAGCAAATGGGATGTTAGCTATTAGATTCGGAGCCTGAAGAGTCGAAGAGATTGAATACTGCTGCGGGCTGGAGAAAATACAAACCATCTCGTTGTCAATATGCCCCTTCTTCTCGGAGCACATCCTCTTCACATTTGTTCCAGTACTCTATATCTATTTTTGCGAGGGCATCACGTGTTAGGACTTTTACATCACGAAGTTTAAAAGTCTTGTTTACTGCTGCAACTTGACCTTTGACTGCAGCCCACACAAGTTCAATGGGATTGAGATGTGACTGGTAAGGTGGTAATCGAAGAGAAGTGTGGCCGTGCTCAGCAATGACTTTATCGATTATAAAAATCTTTGACTTCTTAGTCTGTTTCACCAGTTGCAACAACTCAGTTTTGAAATTGTTGCAACAAAACGATATATTTTCTTTTGCAAGCCACGCCATGATGTCTTGTTTTGTGCTTGATGAGGTGGAAATTTTGTCTGCATGCGCCACTACATTATGATAGGAGGCATTGTCCATTACAATACACGACGGCCTATCCAGAGCAGGCAGAAGTGTGTTCGCTAACCAATCCCTGAAAATAAGTCCTTTCATTTCGGTGTAGTAGTCCCTACCATCTGTAGACAGTGCTTGAAAAAGAAGTTCTGCGCCACTGACAAGACCATTTGCTTTGCTGCCCGCATGACCTATCACAATGCGTTGCCCCTTGCTGCTTGGAATTTCAGTTTTCTTAGTTCCGTCTAGTGATTGCCATTCTTTATCAAACGGATGGTGAGCATTTACCCACGATTCGTCCAGATATACAATATCGATACCGTCCGTCCTACGCTTCCGTATCTCCCGCACATATTTGCATCGTGCAATTATCAGATGCGTTTTCTCACAAACTATATTCCGACCTGTACTAGATTTCCGAAAAGTGAAACCGCTGCACCTAACAACTCTCCATAAGGCGGTTTTAGATATATCAATATCACATTGAATTCGCAGACGTGATTAAAATTTACGTAGTGTAACCACATCATTTTCCTTAAACATTTTATGAATCTCTCTCACAATAACATCTTTATCGAAATCGTCAGTTTTCCGTTTCCGGCCTTTTCTGTGTTCCTTTCGTTCATCACTACAGTCCTGTTCTATCCAACGGCAAAATGACATTCTACTTATACCAAGGGAATGTTGTGTTCTCCTCTTCGGGTCTTCTAAGTTGTGATATAAACCACTACGTCTGGCTTCTCTGCAGAAGTAACTATACAGTTGTGCAATCACCTTCTGCATGGTATTGAATTTACACTTCAAACTCATTTCTAATACTGATAATAAAATAGTACCTTCCGCTTCAAGTAATGCAAATAAATGGTTTGTGACACGCCAATGACAATCTTTCACATACAGTGTGAAATGATTAATTTCACGGGATTCCTGATTTTAACTACTGCTGAATTGCACGTGGAGCGCACATTAGCATCTTGACGTCAATACTTCACTTTCGTACCGTTAACATTCTAAAATCATACCAAATCAACATCGCTGTTAAATTAGTAATAACATATAATTCAAATCTTACATAACTAAAGATTTGGGTGGGCAAAAAATACTTTTCGAACGTCGTCACTGTTACCTATATCAAAATTCAAAAATCAAGAAATTCTGTGAAGTGGATGATTTTATATCGGTCGGTAAAGATAATCACGAATTTTGGAACGAACTATCGCAGTTGCGTCATGTAGAAGAGATTGCAAATTGGAGATTTGCCAAATAGGAACAATATTTTTTTTCTCTCTCTATTTATTTTAGCTGTAACTACGGAGATTATTCGAAACTTAGTGGCAAACTAGGCATTAGATTTGCAAAACGCAGTACAAAAAGAGAGAAACACTTCGTAGTGTGTCAGTTAGTTCTAGTTTTAATTCTCGTCACTGTCAAGTAGAGCAAAGTGACATTCGTTCTTGGACAAGTAAGGTATGGGTTTAAATATTACATTTTTTAAATTTGTTTACATAGCATTTTCGCCTATTTTTTTTCTTCATGTCCACATGTTTTTAGATTATAACAAATTCAAGACTAAGTTGAAACATTCACAGCACTGTATACATATCTTTTCTGTTAATTTTTACAATTTTCATTATTTATGTACACATTCTTTCTTTTTTTTTTGGTCGTCACACTGTTACCTGGTTGTTGCCCAGTGTCGTGGTTTTCTATTTATGACTTGCGCTGTCCTACTGGCTTGGGTGGTATCTATTTTTGCCTTTAGACAAGATTCTACTATATCATCTATCCATCTTTATCGTGGTCTTCCTCTCACATTCTTTCCTGATGTCATTTGTAGAAGATTGTATAGGGACGTTTGTGCACATTCTTATTGTGGCAGAATCACTTCATACTTTGTTTCTAGATGTAATTCAAGCAAGGTTATGTCTCAACTTTCTGTCTTATGCTGTTGTTTGAGACTGTCTCTTCTTGTGTTGTTGGTAACGTTTCAAAGACATCGCATTTCACATACATTTAATTTCTGTGACTGTTTTCTGCTCATTGAAAATGAAAATTGTAACATAACCTTTACAGTACTTCACCATCAAGAAGATAAAAACGAGTCATTTTTTCGAGGGACCACTTATACGTCCAGTAGTTTGCCATTGCTTTTTTAACGCTAAGGTCTATTTTTACTGTTCATAAAATTCCTCAAGAACAAACTTTCTTCTTCCAAATTGCCAGCCATGGGGTCTGAACCATGTACACTTGGATTATGATCGAGCTAGCTACCTATTATGCTACTGACGCTTACTTGTTTCATTTTAACCATTTAAAATATAACTATGTTAAATTTCAACCAATTTTTAGGAATCACATATTATTTTGTATTTGAATTACTGAACTGTTTTTTTTTGGTTATTGGTTACTAAACTGACGTCATTGCACTCCGCGCAGACCCATAGAGGCTCAGTCTCCCCCAATAGATATCAAAGGGCATATATACTGATTGTTCCCGTGGCTCGATGATTAAACACACTCCTCACTCTGCAAATATTTTTTTAAACAATCCATATATTTATCCCCATATACCTTCTCTCTCTCTCTCTCTCTTTGCCTTTTTACCCGGGTTGGGGCATAGGCCCTCAACCAACTCATGCCAAGTCTTCCTATCTCTAGCTATCTCCTGCAGCTCCTTCCAGCTCTTCTTTATATTATTGATCTCCGCCTCCAAATCTCGTCTCCATGTACCTTGTTTAACACATACAGCTGACATATAAGATTTGCATTGTTGCTGTTCTGCCGCCTCTCTACGAATTGTCTGACACGATAGCCCACAATCATTCAACTCGATGTCAACAATTCGTCTCCATGTTTCCTCTGGAGAAACCCGCAAGTTTTCTTTTCCCGTATAGTGTCTGTCTGAGAGATGTTGTAGCCAATGCCAATACTGGCAAACGCAGTGCATGCCAAATCCACCTAAATCTTCTTTTTTGCATGATGGACTTGAATGATTCACAATTTGCTTGTTGTCAAACGATCTTCATTTGCTATAACTTTTTTTGCCAGAATATGTGCAATATTGTTCTTAAATAGGCCATACCTTGCGGAAGACACAGTCGAGTGTCACTAGACAGGTGCTAGAGTGGAACCCGCAGGAAAACGAAAAGAGGACGTCCTAAGCAGACTTGGAGACGAGGTCTTATTGAGGAGCTGAAGAGTGCTCAATTGACCTGGGAGACCATAAAAGAACAGCCAGAGACCGAGAAGAGTGGAGAACAACTGTTGAGGCCCTATGCTCCACGAGGAGCGGAGAGGATTAATGATGATGATGATGATTCTTAAATATTTATGGGTCACCCGAGTGGTTACCGGGGCCCAAATTTGGGTGTAAAGAATAGAATCACTGTTACCTGCCATGCATGTCGTAATAGGCGGCTAAGGAGGTAATAGGCGAGAGAAATAGGATGCACGTGTTCGCTAGGGAATGCTAACCCGAAACAAATGCTTGCAGCAAACGGATTCACTAGGCCGTAAAGCGCATAACATGGTGAAACGACCCCTCATAATGAGGAATGGGATAACGTATTCTACGGTCACCAATCTACCTCGGAGATTTAGCCACGCAATAAGAATGTCAGACCTACCATCACGAGGGTGGCCAAAACTTACTGCGGAAGAGGTCAGCACAAACGTGGAAGCAGAAATCATAGGAATTATATCCTACAGAACTGCTCCCAGTATGCAGACTTGAGAAGAAAGAGGTGGTCCACTTATACTAGCTTCCAAGACAAACTGTATGGCGTGGCTGATAATCTGAGGCAGACGTGGCTGATAATCTGCCTTTATTAAAGAATCAAAAATCACAATCTAGTGAGAACGCAGAAGAAGAAGAAATAATATTTATTTTGAAATGTTTTCTGCTTGTGTGTGTTTCAAAAATTGAAAAATAAAAATTAAAGAAACAGTGTTTAATGTCTCGGGGTATATTAACAACTACAGTGTTAGATCAGTATTTTGCATTGGCCATCCGCACACGATGGGTAATTTGTTCAACATAATCGCTACCACCTTTACTTCCAAATGCTTTTCTGGTACACAATTTAGGCTAGGTCAACATGAAAGATGTTACTGTTGGAAATATATAGTGGAATTGAACCCGTTCTACGAGCATGAGAGGCAAGTTCACTAAAATCTACACTACTGCAGCTCTCTATATTTCCTGAACATTTTTCAGACCTTAGAGTATGGTACAGGAGGAGTGGGACGGTTTATCGTAATGAACAAAAGTTCGTCTAACAACTCGGACACAAGAGAGTTGTGGGTTCAATTCCATATTTGACGTTCCATACTTGAGGAAAGGAATCGGTCCTTCTACCTCTTGCAAACTAGGGTCTAGAAATGTGAAGAGAAGAGACATCATACCATAAGGTCTGAACAGGCTACGGGAAATGTTATTATTATTAGTGTGCAAGAGGTAGGAAGGCCAATCCCTTTTCTCACATGCGGTACGTCTAGTGCAGGATCGAACCCAGAACCTTCCTGTGTCTGATTTGATAGACGAACACTTAATGCAATATGCTATTCTCTTGTGTAAACACTTCTTCCTTCTTTGTGTACGTTCTTTACCACCAATTTCAATCCCTCTTTATGATATGTTTGATCTTTGCCAAGAACATGTTTACGTTGCACATTTGTTTGGTAGGCCCCTAAAACATAGACTTGTACATGTTTAGGACACATGTATCCGATTTCACCCAAACCTCCTTAGTCGCCTCTTACGACATGCGTGGCAGGTAACAGTGGTTCTATTCTTTATACTCCATATTTGTACCCCGGTAGCCACTCGGACGAATAAAGTGCTTATACTAGCTAACGCGTTAATGTGTTTTTGACAGCTATTTAAGGTAATTTGACATTTTAAATGTATCAATGGTTATTTTTCAATATTCCCTTTTTTACTTAGTGGTCCACCGGATCTTCTTCTTCTTCTTCATCTTCTTCTTTGAACACTCCATATCCATCACTTGTTAAATTACTCTTTACGATTTCTATGTGATCTGAGTCTAAGAGATATTGTAAGTAAAAGTAAAGGAACCTTTTCATACCTCGTGGTATATAGGTCAATACAGGGTTCGGTCTGTATTTTTCATTGACCGTCGGCACACGATGGGTGATGTGACAGCATCACGCCCGCCGCCTTTACTTTCCCAGAGCATGTCTGGTACCCAGTTGAGGCTGGATCGACCTGAGAGCCGTCGCGGTCGGAAAAATTCCACACGCATTGCGGGAGCTGAACCCAGACCACCAGCCTTGAGAAGCGAGTTCACTTACAACTACGCTACAGCGGCTCTCAAGAGATATTGTACTTTGAGTCAATTATGCGCCTACAAGTAGGCCAGCACATCCGCTTTTTACTTACTAGTGTATCTTCACTTGGCCTCTAACTCAGTCGCTTCTTACAACAAGCTTCTTTGTAGGCCGCAGTGTTACTGTTACTTGATCCCCATGTGAGTTCTGGCAACTGATCTTCAGCTATGGATTGTATTCCTTGTTACAGGTTTTCTTACCTTATATGACAGTGACCATCTCACAGAAATAGCAATATATCTGCTGATACTATTGCACAAATACACCACACAAAAAAAAAAGAAGAACGAAAATCGAGTCCTTCGAAACTAAATGCTACAGAAATATCCTATGAATACCACGGACAAAAAAAAGAATGATGTCCTGAAAGAACTAAGTGTTAAAGAGAATTGGCTGATAAACAACATACTATACAGAAAAATTAGATAATTTGGTCCCATTAAGGGTCACGAGGGCCTGGAAAGAAAAATATTAGAGGGCAGGGTCCCAGGACGTAGAGGCAGACCAAGAAGAAGATGGCTACATGATATTTAAGAAACCATGAATATGACCATCAACAAAGGGGGTGAACTGGCTAGAGACAGAGTGAATTTCAGATGTGCTGCAAAGAGAGCAACGTCCAATAAAGTATAAGCACATTGATAATGATGAGCATTGCACACAAGCTGGGCCTCCGTAGCACCGGTACAAAAATCCTTGAGATTTCTTGAAAAAAAAACCGCAATTTTGAACAGAACTGGGCAGATCGGATTCGAGCACACGGTCCTCGAAACACTAGGTAAATGTATTATCCCCTTAGCCACACAGACACCGTATCCCATAACCTCCCCTAATTAAAATAAACGAGATAGCTCAGATCCTAGAACAATAACTGGGAAAACAGATATTCTCTTGTGCAACACTCTCAACAGCTGGCGTGTCATGTCTTCAATAGAGGGACTGAGACATATCAGGAAACAGGGTGAAATGAAGAAATCTTTCGCCTTTAAACTAATTTTATTTTTCGTTTTCGCCAATGATCCAACGACATTCAGGCACGTGTTGTTTGTTATGTAGGGATTTCAAGCCTCTTTAAGTCGGGGCACGCCCTTTCAATCTAAGGCGTACTTTGTTTTGGTTATACCAGAACGTGTAGGCCAACAAGCATGATTGATTGATTGATTGATAGGACCATCATCATTGCGCTTCGATGAACATCCATGTGTGCTCCGATCTCTTTCTTACACAGGAAGATTTCAGCTGTAGTGCACGAACTCCGTAGCACCGGTGAGGGTGCCTTATGTAATTTTTGAAGATGGTGAAGATAATTTTGTAGGAATTTTATTAAAAATTTTTTCTAATGAATTTTGCCCGGACAGCGGCTTTCCAGCCTGCTCTTCTTGATTTTAATATGAAAGTGTTATTTACGTGCTCAAATTGAACACGGGACCTACGTTTTATCGTCTGTCTCCGATAGGACTATAAACTCGATCTCACCTACACTGAGATCAGTGATCTCTTGAAAAAATATCCAGATGGCTCCACGAGGGAACGAACTTTGTACCTTTTTCATGAAAGACGATCACCTAGCCTCTACGTCCCAGAGATCCCAACAAACATGAGAATTAAAAATTCCCTCGTTTAGAAGAATCCAATAGATAATAATATATTATTTCTTTGGGCAAGTGACCTTCATCCCATTAGTATATTGTGGTATCTGCATGTTTTTGTAAGTTATTCTTTTGTTCCGGTAATGCAATAAATAAGAAACATCCGTTGAAACATATACAAATTATTGTACATTAAAACGTTTAATGGTTTTTGTGAACAACAGAGTATAACTGCTTTTTCTTCAGTACATACTCGTACAAATAAAATAACTGCTTTTTCTTCAGTAATAATAATAAAAGCAATTAAAAAAATTGCTATTGACAAAGTTTATGTTAAATCGTTCATATGTTCCAGTGAGGATGATAGTAGTGAACCGAATCTAATGTTCATCATGGAATGTCAGTCTGAAAAATATGTTTACAGCTGTTTGATTTTTTTACTAGTTTTATTTTATTATTTTAAATATTTAGTGTCAGGCTATCAAAAATAGTAGTGGGAAACTATCACTAATGTTAGAGACCAAATGGAAAGATGGATGGAATACTTCAAGGAACTCCTGAACAGACCAGCACCTGCAAACCCCCCAGATATCCAACCAGCAGAGATTGACTTGGACATCAACTGTGAGAAACCATCCAAGGAGGAGATTAGTAAAGCCATTAAACTTTTAAAAGATGGGAAAGCGGCCGGTCCAGATGGTATTCCAGCGGAGGCGGTTAAAGCCAACATAAACACATCCACAGAAATACTGTATAAATTATTTAGCAGAATCTGGGAGACCGAAGAAATACCAGCAAACTGGAGAGAAGGATACCTGGTGAAGCTACCAAAGAAAGGGACCTTCAGAAGTGTGAAAACTATAGGGGAATAATGCTGTTGTCAGTACCTGGGAAAATACTAAGCAGAGTCATCCTAGAGAGATTGAGAGAGGCCATCGATATAAAGCTAAGAGATGAACAGGCAGGCTTCCGACCAAATAGATCCTGTGCTGACCAGATAGCCACATTACGTATAATAATAGAGCAAAGTATTGAATGGAAATCTCCACTTTATATCGGATTTGTTGATTATGAGAAGGCTTTTGACAGTATTGATAGGGAAACCCTTTGGAAATTAATGAGGCATTATGGAATCCCACAGAAAATTATTAACCTAATAAAAGCAACATATACAGATATGAAATGTAGAGTTCTTCATGAAGGTAAACTAACAGATACTTTGGGAATAGAAACAGGAGTGGGTCAGGGATGTCTTCTATCATCTTTGTTGTTCTTACTGACAATAGACTGGATTATGAAGACCACAGTAACTAACACCGGAAATGGAATCCAATGGACTCTGACAGAGCAACTAGATGATCTGGACTTTGCTGATGATATAGCCCTTCTGTCACATACACGAAATCAGATGCAGGATAAGCTAAACACATTGAATCAAAGGTCCCAGCAACTAGGGCTGAACATTCATAAGGGAAAGACAAAGATATTGAGAATTAACCAAGCAAACGACAACTCGATCTCCCTGGGGGAAATCCCACTTCAAGAGGTAGAATCATACACATATTTGGGCAGCAACGTAGACAAAGAGGGTGGAACAGATAGAGATGTTAAAATAAGAATACAGAAGGCAAGAGGAGCTTCCATTGCACTGGGAAACATTTGGAAGTCCAAAGAAATCAAATCTAGAACAAAAATTCGGATATTTAACTCTAATGTTAAAGCAGTTCTACTGTATGGGTCAGAAACATGGAGAACAACTAAAACAATAGCGCATAAATTGCAAACATTCATCAACTGGTGTCTGCGCAGAATAGAGGGAATAAGATGGTATGATAGGGTCACAAATGAGGAACTTATGGAGAGAACAAGACAGATTCCAGTGAACGAACAGGTTAAAAAAACGCTGGCGCTGGATAGGACACACTTTGCGAAAACCGGAGGGGAATATAACAAGAAGGGTCCTTGCCTGAACCCGCAGGGACAGCGAAAGAAGGGGAGGCCGAGAAATACATGGAGACGAAATTTGGAGGCGGAGATCAACAATATAAAGAAGAGCTGGAGGGAGCTGCAGGAGATAGCTAGAGATAGGAGGACTTGGCATGAGTTGGTTGAGGGCCTATGCCCCAACCGGGGTAAAAAGGCAAAGAGAGAGAGAGAGTGTCAGGCTACCGTGACCTAACGGTTAAATGCGCCGTTGGGTATTCAAAGTGTAGATAAGAAAAGTGGATGACTTGTGCGTGAGAACATCTTCCTCACTATATTTTACTCATTGGCGGCTCGTCAGTAAGGGCCACTGGGTCCGGGCCCCACCAAAAAGAATGTGTAACGTGTATTTATTATTTAAAAAATTAAAACATAACAACTCAAAACCGTGATTTTCCCGAAAATTTGTGTCTGGCCCCAACCAACAAAAATGATCACGAGCCGCCACTGATTATACTTTGGAGAAACTTGCAGAAAAGGACGTCATGTCTGTAACACATATCTATAAAGTTAGTTTAATACATTCAAAATTAATGCCTGTAAAAAGTAATTAACATAAAATGAAACGAATTCAGGATAAGGGATGAAATCATAGACAATTGTGGTGGACTACTAGTAATAACTGCTATAAGAAGGAGATGGAGATATGTTGGGCATATCTTGAGAAGAAATGATAAAAGAATACGAAGGCAAACACTGAAATGGGAGGCCAAGAGTTCAAGAAAGAAGAGGCAATGAATGACATACTCAAAAAGAGAAGATGGAAATGGCTCGGACATGTTATGAGAATGAGACAAGAAATGCCTGCAAGGGTAGCCTCACTTGGACACCAGAAGGAAAGAGAAAGAAAGGCAGACCACGGACAACATGGAGGCGCATGATGGAAGAGGAACTGGACACCGCATCTCTGACGTGGGGCTCTGCGCTGAAGGTTGCACGGGACAGGAGAGCATGGAAAGTCCTTTCTGAAGCCCCATGTGTCACTAGGCATGACGGGATTAAGTAAGTAAGTAAAGAAAACACTAAACCAAACTTTGCTTAAAGAGGCAGGAAATATCACACGCAGTTCCATGGAAGAGATTGAGTGAGTTGCCTCGCCCAGGATAGAGTGGTATGGAGAAATTACTTGCAGGCCCCATGTACGAGAGGAATATATATATTTATATATTGTTAAATTGTCCACGTGCCCAGCGTGTTCGTAGCGCATTGGACTGCGGGTGACTAGCGCTCTGTGTGTGCAGGTTCAATTCCGCGGCTGGCGGAAAAGCCACAGGTTCCCCAGATTCACGGTGTTTGTGGCACCGAACCGAAGGATTACGATGTCCATGGCACTGAGCCGAAGAGCTGACTGCTCAAGTGCTTCTGGATCGGAAAAAAAATATTGTTAAAAAGGCTCAATTATGTCCTTGAAGAACACTTGTTCACTTAAAAATATTTTTATGGTTGACACGTTTTTTTTTACTGTAGTAACATTTCTCATTGACATGTGATTCCTCCATCCCTCTCTTCCCTCACAAACAGTCTGGTCGTAGAGATTATTAGCCAGATGTGCCTGGACTCGTATATCATAATTATGATATGTGTCACCTATTTAGGTCAGTAGAGCAAGCTGCGCCATGCTTAAGCTGAGTACAGGATCCAGTTCATGGACGCCATTCCACGTGCTTGACTCACAGACGAGGTAATGAAGAGATTAAGAGCTAGAAGGAAAACTCAATAGAACGTAGACATTTAACGTCATAGCGTGAGGAGAACGTAGAGATCAGAATAAAAACGAACTAGAACTTCAGATTTAGAGAACTTTGGACTTGTACTTTAAGCATTTGATATGAATTAAGCGTGTACTTACAATTCAAATATATACCACATCGGCTGACGTTTTAAATATATACCAGCATCGGCTGACGTTTTCAGAACTTTTAAAAAATTTTAATTTGGTTTAGAAATGCAGACAAACAAGGTGGCAGCTGGTACAAATTAATATCAGTTTCCAATCTGTGGCATACTTAATAGATGCAAGATCAACATTTTGTTTAAGTACATTTCCAGGTCTACATACCCTACCGTCTGATTTTTGCACCAAGTGCAAGGAGGTCATGCTTTGGGTCTGACTGTGAAATAACAGAACCTGACCATGTCCCTTAAAACATATTACAAGTTGAATATTCACTGACCACTGTCTACAATCATGACCGTGGTCCCCTGTAACATAAGCCTGAATAGCTCAGGCGGTAAAACTAAAATTCCTGTTTTCTGAAAAGAAAATCGTAAAATATAATTTACAGAACGTGGCAATTAACCACAGGAAACGAGTCGTTAATTTTTTAGACATCCCTTATGCGTTAAGTAGTTAGTCATTGGTTTCTGAACGATGGAGTCTATTTTTATAATTCGTATCACGCGGACAAAATTGCTTCCAAACTGCTCGTCGTAGAGTTTGAACCAGGATCGCTTCTGTTGTGATCGAGCTCACTACCTGTTTAATGGGGACTGGTTTTTTACAAGTGTGTGCTAGATCACTGTAAAGTGTTCTGCAATTTCACACACTTTTACGTGTCCATGGTTATTTATTGATAAAAATGTTAATAATACTGATATTCCTTAGTGTTAAACTTCATTTGTAACATAATATAACCTTGATTTAACATGTTGAGTTGTTTTTAATATGACTTAGTCTTTACCTAACAATAACGAAAGGTCACGTGACGGTTGTTGCTTTTTTCTTCTAATATCTGCATGAGCACGCCGGCTTTATGTTAACGGATGCCATGAACATAACATACTAAAAGTTGCACTTTGGCTGACCACTGTCCATTATCGTAACAATCAAATGTTGCGTTTTGACTGTTGGCATATCACCAAGCCAAGCAAACATACACCAGACAACACCAGAGTAAAACAATTTTCGGAATTCAAATATTTAGTCAGCATTTGTATAGAGGATGGATAACTCGATAGAGAAATAGAGACACAACTCCAAAAAGCAAATGCAGTAACCTACCAGCTGGAAGCATTACTACAGCACACAAGGATCAAAGATGGAAGAGAAAAGACAGATGATAAAATACATTTTTCTACCAACACTTTGTTACCAATGCCAAACGTGGTCTCTGACAACAACACACCACAGACAGCTGACCCCATGTGAAATGAAATGCTTGAGGAAGGCAGTGGGGGATACCAGGAAAGACAGACTACGAAATGAGGACATCAGAAGCAGAGTGGCATAACTTCATGCACCGAATACATCGAAAGACAACAAATGCAGTGGTTTGGACATTTAATGAGAGTGGAATACAACCAACCACTAATAACAGCATACAATAAAAAGAGATCAGTTACTAGAACCAAGGGAAAACCAAGAAAAGATGGACAATAATATCAAGACCACACTAACTAAACAAGCATATAACACATCAAGGGCGACTCATCTGGCACTTTTAACGCAAATTAAAGCTCTCACCCCTAGGCTTAACAGTGAGAGTGGACAATCAATTTCATCATCCACCTGGAGTAAGGCAATAGACAATAGACTTTACATTGTCAAAGCATATTACATGTTGCACTTTTTCTAACCAATGTCCAGTAACATAGCACTTCAAAAGCTGGACTTTCACTGATCACTGTCAATTTTTTTTTTTTTTTTTCCTCCGATCCAGAAGCCCTTGAGCTTTTCAGCTCTTCGGCTCCGTGCTATGGACATCGTAACCCTTCGGTTCGGTGCCACGAACACCGTAAATCTGGGGAATCTGTGGCTTTTTCTGCAATCCCTCGGAATTGAACCCACACACACAGAGGGATTGTCACCCGTAGTCCAACGCGCTACGAACACGCTGGGCAGACGGGCATCACTGTCAATTTAAGTAACTTGTGTATTATATTCCAGTGATCAGTGGATCCCAAAAAATGCCTGCCATCTCTGCATGTGTGGTTGGATCTGGCGTCTCCGGCATAGCTGCTCTCAAAGAATGTGTAAAGCAAGGGTTCAAACCTGTATGTTACGAGCTTGATTCTGAAGTAGGTAAGGACATAGCTTACATGTACGAGCATATGTGCTAGATGACATACATACAGTGCGTGTAAATATATATGACTTCAAGCTACCTATACATGATGTATGTATGTATGTTAAATATGTATACCTGTGTATGTGTGTATGTCATTGTTTCGTCACAGACACAACATGAACTCGCGTGTGTTTGTGCAAACACCGATCGAATCTGACATGCTTTTTTCTGTGTTCTATTGACGATTTTTATTTCATTCTTGTATTTAGTAAAACTACAGTACTTTGTTATTAAGTGGTTCGCTATTTATAAAGAACGCAACTTAGTAAATTTTTATTAAAAAGAGATAGCTGGTTGCATTTTTGAATACGCTCGTCTGTAGGGCTAGACCACAGATTCCCAAACTTTTCGGCCCACCGCCCACTTTGCACGACATAAACTTTGTAACGCCCACCTCCAACCACTCACACATTATAACAGTTTGCCAAAGCACCCTCCCTATTTATATACATGCTCTATTTTCACTTTGACATAGAAAATTGATATATATTTCTATCATACATGGTCAATTTTCAAATGATTATATTCATGAAATACACAATTCATGAAAAAATGGATCGTGTAAAATGGGCATAAGATGAATTAAAATGCAGAATTCAAATTTTTAATGATTATTCAATCTCAAAATAACGAAAAACTCCCCCAAATGCTTCTGAACACACCATCGCCCCCCTGGAAAGCTTCAGCGCCCACTTTGGGATCTCTTGAGATAGGCAATAGATGTCGCAAGATATAAAAGTTTGCAGTTCGAGTCCCGTGTTGGATAATTTTTTTTTTTTTTTTTGGTAGGCCCCTAATAATTGTTATTTGTCTATTTATTAATCATATTCATTGGCTACCGAGCTTCCACTGGAGTTCTTCAAACTACTTATTCTCTGGTTATATATTAGGAGTATGCGATTGTGAATACGAGACTATATTTGAATGTTGATGGTAGTGTATGCATAGTTATTTCTTGTGTTGTTTTATTAGATGCAATACATTCGAACGAAATCGTTTCATATATGTGTAATTGATAGGGTTCTCATCATTGCACTTTGGTGAATAAACATGTGTGCTCCTATCTCTTTCTTACACAGGAAGATCTCAGCGGTAGTGCACTAACTCTGTAGCACAAGTGATTGTCCCCAATGTAATTTAGAAACTGGTAAAATATTTAGAAGGCTTTTTATTTGAATGCCTGGGCAACAGTTTTCCTGGCTGCTCTTCTACATTTTCAACTGACTTGGATACATGCTCTGCTTGAACACGGGAGCTACGTTTTATCGTCCGATTCCGATAATATTAGGAACTCGATCTCACCTACTCTGAGATCAGGGATCTCTGGAATAATATCCCGAAGGCTCAACGAGGGAGCGAATTGGGTACATTTGGAACGAGAAGCGAGTACTTAACCCCAACGTCACATAGAGCTTCTTTCTTCACAGATGTTGCTTACTGAATACGCTCAAGATATCATGGAGTGTCAGGATAACAAATAATGACATAACGAGGTGTTGGAATATGTTGCTTTTTTAAAAAAATAGTTGTACTTTTCCTCCAACGTTATCAACATTGCTAGGTCACATGTCCTGAATATGTGACAACTATATCCACAATGATATTAATTAAGAGGAACAATCTTCTAGTAAATGAACCGTAGGCAACCATCTTTCATCACAAAGAAGCATGCAAGCGTGACATGATGGTACTTGACTAGAATACACAAGAATGGTAAGAGCATGTCAGGGACAGATCCAGATGGAGATATGCTCTAAAAACTTGGTTTAAGAGCTAATGAAGCCAGTCTTAAGTCAACTTGATGACATAAAACGTGCCAAGAGAAAGCAGAAATAAAATGTTCCTTGCACTCTTACCCATTGTTTCTCTGAAGGTAGCTGTATGCTATCAACATATTTAAAAAAAAAATAAGCTGATAAATAAGTTTGACCGACAAATTTTTGGATGCGTCTGTCTCACACTTTTTTTCTTTCTCGAATCCTCTTTGCCTCACAGCGTCAGGTCAAGAAGAGATTTCTAAAACGGGCCTTGTATGCGCTTCGTAGATAGTCTCCTTCCTCGCCTCTGTTATCTCTGAGGTCCATCTTTTTGCGGCCGGTCTTTGCTTTGTACCCATTGTATCGGAGCAGCATTGCTCTTTGAGGTGCACTGTCTGTTGGTAATCTGCTTACGTGGCCGAGACATTTAATTTGTTGTTTCTTGATGAAGTCTAGTACTGATGTTGTACCCACTTTCTTCCTGACGTCTTCATTTCTCAACCAGTCTCTTCTTGTTACACCCAGCATTCTGCGTAGACACTTCATCTCTGTTGTGACTAGTTTTCTTCTATCGTTTGTTGTCAGTGTTCAGGTTTGGCACTGGTAACATAATGTGGGAGAAAGATTGTGTTGAACATTGCTCTTTTTGTGTTCATGGTGACAAGTTTGCATCTTAAAATTGGCGCCATTTGCCCTATCATTTGATTTTCTTTGTTGCATCTGTGTTGAATTTCATTAGTTATTCTTCCATTTGCTGAAAAAATGCTCGTTCATGTTTTGTGTAACACTCTCAGCACGTCGCATGCCATTTCTGTTGAGATGGTCTGATCCATATTTTTTTTTCCGAACCATAAGCACTTCAGCTCTTCCGCTTGGTGCCATGGACATCGTAACCCTTCGGTTCGATGCCACGAACACCGTAAATCTGGACAACCTGTGGCTTTTCTTCCAGCCCGTGGAATAGAACCGCGCTCCTAGGGAGCTTGTCACCCACAGTCCAACGCGCTACGAACAGTTGGGTAGGTGAGCGTCTGATCCATATAAGGAACTCAGCGCAATGAAGTCCATTTATTGACATTTGACTAATTAAAAACTGTAACGAAAATTGCATTAAAAAAACATCGATAAAAAAATATGTGTTTAGTGTGCGTATAACTAAGAAATCAAAAGGTTTATAAAATACTCACATTATTTTTAAAATCAATGGCTGCAGCAAACAATTATTCAAACTTCATGAACATAGAAAGGAAAACGATACAGACCTCCTACAAGACCTGGAACTCGAGAAACATTCAGGGTCGTGCCGTGCTATAATACAGAAATACGACCGTATCAGGCGGAACCGTAAGTGGGGGCATAAGCAACGAAATCAAAATTCCAATAGAAAGTTATTTTAAAGAAAAAACATTTAAGGGCGGCATTTCGAAGACTTGCATCATACTGAGAAAATATACCGTACGGCCTTGGAAACAGTGACTCAAAACCATTCCCAGAAAACGGGAATATGTTGGTAACATTAAATGTCACAGTTGACTTGAGAGTAATCGAAAATATGGTTTCTGGAAAGGGAAGCGTGGGGCGACCAACACAACGGTGGCAACAGGATATTAAATATTCTTTGAGATAGAACGATTGTTTTTCAAGTGGACAATGATGAGATTGCTTGATTGATTGATTGGATCATCATCCTTGCATTTCCATGAGTGTGTTCCGATCTCTTTCCGTAGCACCGGCGAGGGTCTCCAGATGTAATTTTGAGGATGGTGAAGATAATTTTGTAGACATTTTATTTTTAATCCTGTCTAAAGAATTTTGTCCCGGCAGCGGCTTTCCAGCCTGCTCTTCTCAATTTTTAACTACCAAGGGTACTTTTACGTGCTCAAATTGAGCACATGACCTACGTTTTATCGTCCGTCTCCGATAGGACTAGGAACTCCAACTCACATACACTGATCAGGGATCTCTGGAAAAATATCCAGATGGCTCCACGAGAGAGTGAACCTGGTACCTTTAGCACGAGAGACGAGCACTACGCCACAACCCCCCCCGCGGTGCTATGAGAGCAATTTATTGCAAAAAGACCCAGCGGCTCGAATGCAAATTTGTTCCATGGTAACGACGGTAAAAATATATCTCACAGTTCAGTAAACTAGTGAACGTGTAAGTGGTGTCTAGAAAAAACCACGACTCGTATACTGGAATTGATAGCGACGTCCTGTAAGGGATATGCCTGTCCGTCTGCCCAGCGAGTTCGTAGCGCGTTGGACTACGGGTGACTATCCCTCTGTATGTGCGGGTTCAATTCCGCGAATGTCAGAAAAAGCCACAGATTCCCCAGATTTACGGTTTTCGTGACGCCGAACCGAAGGGTTACGATGTCCATGGCACCGAGCCGAAGAGCTGAAAAGCTCAAGTGCTTCTGGATCGGAAAAAAAATAAAGGATATGCCACGATTTTCATTCAACGTAAATCTAAGACCTATGATTTATTGTGCGCACCTGCTCTGACAGAACTAGACAGTCCGACATGACGCGACATTCTATATCAGAGCTGTCCAACGAGGTGCCTACCGCGCCATCGGGCCCATGTGATACACTCCTGGTATTACAATTAGGGGTCTCTGTGGCTAAATGGTTAAGCCCTTTGCCTTGTGAGTCGAAGGTGGTGGGTTCGAGTCCGGCCCGCGCCATTCTGTTCACGAGTGCAGTTTTTTCCAGAGACACCTAAGATTGTTGCTGGAACTACGGAGTTCGTGCTTTGTGCAATACTCTCGGCAGATAGCGTGCCATTTCTGCGGAAAGGGACCGAGCCGTATGGGGTAAAACCAGGTGCAATGAAGTCAATCCTTCGGCTTTAAAACCCATTTTTAACAAAGATGAAATGTCAGGATTAAGATTTTATGTTATTATTTGTATCCGTGTTACTATTATTTTATTATTATTATTATTATTATTATTGCAAGTGTTTCATGGACCCAGAGCCTCCATAATCATTAGTTAGATGCGCTAAAAATATATAAGAACATCTGATAGCACTGTTCTCTATCATTCCTGTTTTTCTGTCTCGAAGTCTTTCTCATAGTTCGTTTTTTGTCTCTTCATCTGCATCATTTCAACATAAAGATGCTTCTAGGTTTGACACGCTATACAAACGTGAAAGATAGCAAATGCACTGCAGAGGTTATGTCACATTATATAATCACAGTGACCTAAACAGCGCCGACACTTAACATATATATATATATTTTATTGCAGGAGGTATATGGCACAGAAAGAACCATACACCAACAAACACTCCAGCTGTTTGGGATAATCTGATAACCAACACTTCCAAGTTCAATGATTGTTATAGTGACTTTCCAGCCCGTCAAAGCGACACAATGTACTTACCAGCAGAGGTGAAGATCATATATAATTTGTTCAAACGCATTGGGCTCTACCTACCTACATACCTACCTACCAACCTATCAACCAACCTACCTACCTACCACATACATACCTACCTACCTACCTACCTACCTGCCTGCCTGCCTGCCTGCCTGCCTACCTACATACCTATATACCTACATACCAACCTACCTACATACCAACCTGCCTGCCTCCCTGCCTGCCTCCCGGCCTGCCTCCCGGCCTGCCTGCCGGCCTGCCTGCCGGCCTACCTGCCGGCGTGCCTGCCTAATTGCCTACCTATATACCTGCCTACCTATCTACCTACCTGCCTATCTACCTATCTACCTGCCTATCTACCAACCTGCCTGCATGATTGTCTATCTACATACCTACCACTTACCTGCCTACCTGCCTGCGATTCTGCCTTTCTAACTACCTACCTACCAAACTATCCACTATCGAAACTACCCAACTAATCACCTACCCACACACACACCCACCCTGCCTGCCTGCCTGTCTTTCTGTCTGTACTTTTGTCTGTCTTTTTATCTATCTGAAAAAACGCTCGCCTGTTTGGCTAGGCAATGGGGGCCTTTGTAATGAAAAGTTTACGGTTCCTATTCTGTGTTTGACACGTTTTTTTTTCCTGTTGTTCTATTTGTTTACAGTCTATTTATTTACCAGTGTCAGAATTCGGGCACACTGCGAAGGTCAGTTCACAACCTATCATCTCAATAAGATTTTGAAAAACGATAACATATAGAGACATGAATACATACATTTTTCTGTTGCTGTGCTTGGTCCTACAAGGCGTATGGATCACTGAGTTCTTTATGTGCATGCGACTACTGTAAAATAACATTCAAATGAAACAATTAAATTAATCCTTGCTAAAAATATCGTATATTGAAACGTAGTTCCCGCTAACACATGACTACAAAAGGCTGAGCATTTCACTATTACATTGCAAACTCCTGCATGCTTGACAAGTCAAGCGTATAAAGAAATTATTGTATAAATGTCTTGTATGACGACGTGGAAAAAAAGTAAATAAATAAAAAAAACGTAAAATAAATGAACTACAGATAGACAGCCCTGAAATATATTTTCTTGACATATATGAGAAATGGAGGACTCAAGTTCAAAGAAGAGATTGAACGACTCGACAGGTTAGAGCAGTATGAATATATTGCTGGCAGGAAACTATGCTAAACACGTAAAAACAAAGTACTATAGTTTTACAAAATACATAAACAGTGACGATAAACAACAATGTTTCGACCAAAAGGCCTTTATCAAGCAAACAATACAACAGGAGTGACGAATTTCGAGGAACACTACAAATGGACGATTACATGTGGAAACATAAACCTATCTAATGAAAATCTGGGAATAAAAACGAACAACGAAATGAGTGCAACACAAAAACCGAGAGTGGAAAAGGAGAGGAACAATAAACAATCTAGTGGATAAATGACACATATATGGAGCAAACACACATATAGATAACAAGGCACGAGATAAGACAGTACTAAGAAGCATAGGAATGTAATGCGTTGAGTCCAAGAGGTCGCAAAGTGCCATAGAATGAAATAAAACGGTTCTTCATGGCGAATCGACTGCGATCATCGGAGGAACATGATCGGATGGCTGTGACCTGGACATCGTCAGCTCCTGAATGGCCAGTATCATTGAAATGAGTGGCCATAGGAGTCATAGAGCATTGACGAATATCGCGTAAGTGTTGGGCGAATCGGTCACTGAGCCTCTTACCGGTTTCACCAATATAGGCCTTGTTGCATCGTTTGCAGAAACTATGGGACGTTTAAGGACGACAATTAAACAAAATTTATAGGGGGATCTATGAGGCGTAGAGGTTAGGTGCTCGCCATTCGTTCCAAGGGTACTCGGTTCGTTCTCTCGTAGAGCCATCGGAATATTTTCCCAGAGATCTGCGATCTTAGTGTAGGTAAGATCGAGGTCCTAGTACCATCGAACACGATCGATACATTGTGGGACTCGTGTTCAGGTTGAGCACGTAGAAGAACCATTGCAGTTCAAACTCATGAATAGCAGGCTGGAAAGTCGCTACCCGAGGTTAAATTCGTTAGACTGAGGAAAAAATAAAATTCCTACAAAATATTTTAGTAAGCATGTTTCACAAGAAGCAAACATCTAACATCTATGCAACAGAAACTACTTTTTGCTGTCGTTTGTAGCACTTCTTTTTCCATATAATTGTGTCTTTGTGATGAAGAGGGGGAAACTTATATTAGGACAACCGGTAAAATCGAGGGTAGACGAGACAGAGGAAGACAGAGACAATTTTGTATAACCTGACTTTATGGCACGGTAGAGCATCAACATCTGAGTTGATAGCAAACACAAAAGACAGAGATTTGTGGAGATCCATGATTGACTACGCCATTCGGCACGGCACATGATGATGATTATGATGATGTGTACATGACCAAGCCCCGTGAGTGCGCTTCAATTCCCCGGGCTGGCAGAAAAACCATATGTTCTCCAGAATTACAGTGTTGTGGCACCGAACCGAAAGGTTACGATGTCCATGGCACCGAGCCGAAGAGCTGGAAGCTCAAGTACTTCTGGATCGAAAAAAAAATGTGTACATGATGTTTTGTTCTGGCCTGTATTTCATTCCACTCTGCCTGTACATGGGAGAGTCATGTCGAACATTCCTCGCAGTTTGTTTACTCGTGTCACGTGATTTAGAACGAAGAAGTAAATAGTGGAAGTTTTTTTAATTTGTTTGTTTGGTTCCCTATGACATGTCATAATGGGAACAGTAGTGACATGTACCTGTTGATAAGAGAAGAGACGCACAGAGAAGTGAACAAATAGATCTATCCAGAAAGAACTCAAAATCAAAGAAAATTGGCTGATGCTACAAATACGAAAATTGAGATATTTTGGACATATAAAAAGACATGAGGGCTGGTTAAGCCCATCATGGAAGGAGGCATACCGGCAAGAGAAGAAGAGGAAGACCACGGAGAAGATGGATTCAAGATGTAACTGATGGTTTGAGCATGACGGCTGCAGAGGCAGGACATCTGGCCTATGAGAGAGAGAAACTCCGGAGGACTGTTGGGGTGGCACAGTTCTGCTCAGGACAAGCTATTTGATGATGACCTCATAGAGCGTGGCCGCAGAGAAGACCTTCATCTAAACCAATCCACGTCAACTACTAGATTGCGAGAACTGGGTTTGAAGATTGGTGTGGCAAGAAAAGAACGGTACAACAGGTATACGAGTAGGCTCATCAATCAAAATAGAACTGGTAAGGTCAGTCGCTGGACGCTGATGGAGATATTGCGAAGGAGATCGGAACACCTATGGACATGTCCGGAGTGCAATGAAGATATTCCAAACTGAAACTTAAACTGAAACTGATGATGATGATTTGTTGATAAACAGAATCATTAGAAGATAATGCAACTGATGAATATGTTGTTGTTTATACCGATGGTCTGTGCATCGTTGTGTTAAGTCAGACTGGGTTTCTTGTCTAGTACACATGTTATGATTGTTGCTGAGGGAAAAGGAACATACAGGACAACCACTTCCAGAATGATAATGGGGATTGAGGTCGTTATTGCTGCCCTACATTGGGTCTCTGGGACTCCGTTTTCTGGGGCCGTTTTGTTTCTGACTCTCAATCGATACTTGGGAAGATCCAGATTGACAGTTTGATGTATGAGCGGATGTGGTCTATAAGCCGTTTCCAACCTCCAGAGACTTACGTGGATCTATTGTATTGGTCATGCCTGTGTTCACGGCAACGAAAGAGCGTACACGCTTGCATCGAAAGTATTGATTGTTGAGGAGTTTAGGATGGAAAAGGCGGATGTTCTTTGGTTTCTTGGCGTCCTACTGTTGAAAGACGACATTAACATTTATGTTGAATCAATCCAACGAGCCTTAGAACACAATGTCAAGGAGTTTGGAACTACACGTTGTACAAATAGAGATGAAAGTTTGAGGCGCAGAGTGAGAGAAGTGTATTTAACCAGTGAGCCACAGGAACGATTAGTGTGCATGCTTTTAACATCTGTTGGGGATGACTCAACATCAATTGGTGTGCCCGGAGTGTTGTGGCAACAGTTCAGTAACCAATAATTAATTCGAACATTAGCGATATGTACTTACTCATCGATATGTACCTACTGATTGCTATGTAACTGCTGATTGATATGTACCTACTGATTGATATGTAACTGCTGATTGATATGTAACTGCTGATTGATATGTAACTGCTGATTGATATGTAACTGCTGATTGATATGTAACTGCTGATTGATATGTAACTGCTGATTGATATGTAACTGCTGATTGATATGTAACTGCTGATTGATATGTAACTGCTGATTGATATGTACCTACTGATCGATATGTACCTACTGATTGATATGTGCCTGCTGATTGATATGTACCTGCAGATCGATATGTACCTACTGATTGATATGTGCCTTCAGATCGATATGTACCTGCAGATCGATATGTACCTGCTGATCAATACGAACATCGTTGTGTCACCTTTACACCCTTTTTCTTTCTTGTTATGTAAGAAGAATGGACAATTTCTGCATTTCAAAACAAATGTTGTTCTGTGACATTTCAGCGACGGAGAGGCACTAGGACAGACCACTGCTCAGATAAAAGAATATCAGCAAGGTCTCAAGGAAGAACTTTTCTACCGTTCCCAACAAATGTGAAAAAAACTAACCGATGACAAGAGTTATGTGGAAAACAACAAAATAACATAAAACAAAGCTGCAGAATCTTGGGAAAAAGACTTAGGAATGAGCTGAAAGGCAAGAGAGACAAACACAAGCTCAGAGGCTGTCACAAAAAAACACTTATCACTTGACCATCTGTAAAAACACTTATCACTTGACCATCTGTAAAAATACTTATCACTTGACCATCTGTGAAAACACTTATCACTTGACCATCTGTAAAAATACTTATCACTTGACCATCTGTGAAAACACTTATCACTTGACCATCTGTAAAAATACTTATCACTTGACCATCTGTGAAAACACTTATCACTTGACCATCTGTAAAAACACTTATCACTTGATCATCTGTAAAAAAACACTTATCACTTGACCATCTGTAAAAATACTTATCACTTGACCATCTGTGAAAACACTTATCACTTGACCATCTGTAAAAACACTTATCACTTGATCATCTGTAAAAACACTTATCACTTGACCATCTGTAAAAACACTTAACGCTTGACCATCTGTAAAAGCACGTATCACTTGACCATCTGTAAAAACACTTATCACTTGACCATCTGTAAAAACACTTATCACTTGACCATCTGTAAAAACACTTATCACTTGACCATCTGTAAAAACACTTATCACTTGATCATCTGTAAAAACACTTATCACTTGATCATCTGTAAAAACACTTATCACTTGACCATCTGTAAAAACACTTATCACTTGACCATCTGTAAAAACGAAGAAGGCCGTATATATACATCATCATCATCAGGTGTAGTGCCTTCTGGAGTAGGTGATCATGGTTCACCACAAATCTCTGTCCCTGGTGTTTGCCCCATCTCAAAGTTGACGCTCTTCCGTGCCATGACGTCAGGCTGTCAAAAACTTTCTCTCTCTTTCTTCCTCTGTCTCATCTCCTCTCTATTTTACCGGTTGTCACAATGCGTTCTAAGCCTCCCCTTCTCATAATACACACACACTTATATATATACACAAACATAATATAAACATCTTTTTTTACAGGATTTGTGCAAATATATCAAAAGTGCGGTAGAGCACTTTGATCTTGGCAAGTACATTCAATTCAATACAAGAGTTGTGAAAGTAAGTATTCTGGTAATGATACATTCTGTATTTTTCAAAGTTCAGATCAAGCATTCTAGAGGTAGTAGAAACACGATAGTGTTATATAGAAACATATATACAGGGTGTTCAACTTCAAAGCAGCCCGTGAATGGAGCTAATCTGGCATATGTGTATGGAAATGGAAAAGTTCAGTTATGACGTAGTACAGATCAAGGTTGTGTGACGGTGTGTAATTGTAGCGGGAAGGGGCGATGAACAAATGTGACGTAGGAAGAGCTAGTCGGAACCGGTTTAAATAGTAAATAAACACAACTCAATGTGTACCTGGCAACATTCGAATTGTCAATGGGGCTGCAATTATCTTGAACACCCTGTATATATATATATATATATATATATATATATATATAATGTGAAGAAAATACTTGATTTGCACATCAGATAAAGCACTTCAGCAGAAATATGCCAAAGATATAGTACACCTATAAACACTGAAATTACTCCTTCATATTGTCAGACTTAATTCCATGTAGGAGATTGAGCATGTTGCTCAGGACAGAGCGGTATGGAGGAATTACTTTCAAGTCCTTTACAGTAAAGTATATCGGTACGAGAAGAAGATAAATATATTTATAAATGTAAATCATACTATTTAATCCTCTTCTTCAACAAACGCTCCATATCGATCACTGTTAACCACTCTGTGTGATTTGTATGTGATCTGAGCCTAAGAGCGATTGTACGTTGTGCCAGTTATGCACCTACAAGTAGGCCAGCACATCCGATTTCTGCGATGCTTTTTATTTACAAGATTAGCTTCCTAGGTCCTATATTAGTCGCCTCTTACGACATGCCTTGTAGGTTACAGTGGTACTACAATTTGCTTGCTGGCTCCGGCACCACATGGGCGATCATCGTCAAACAAATAGCTTGCCCTGAGCAGAATTCTGTCAACTAAACAGTTCTTCGGAATTTCTATCTCTCATAGTCCAGATCTTGCGCCTCAGCAGTCGTTATATTCAAGTAATCAGTGCAGTGGTTAGCAATTATTTTCTCCATCTCTTCGCGTATCGTTATATGTTCAAGATACTCCAATTTTGTCTTGCTTATTTGTAGCATCAGATAGTTTTCGGTGATTATTGAGTTCTTTCTGGATGATCTTGACTTACTTCTCTCCGCTCCTCGTGGAGCAGAGAGCTTCAACAGTTGTTCGCCACATTTCCCGGTCTATGGATGTTTCCTTTATCGTTTCTTATGATAGTCAAGCACCTTCAGTTCCTCAGATTTCGTCTCCAGGTCTGCTTATGACGTACGTTCTCTTTTCCGTGTTTCTTGATGGGGTCCACTCGTCTAGTAACACTCGACTGTGTCTTCCGTAAGGTATGCCGGACCCATCGCTATTTTCTAATCTTTACTTGGATCATCTTGAGTTCCTGTGCGGTTCTTTCCACAGGTCTGTGTTTACAACTCTATCATACCATCTCAGTCTGAGAATACGCCGAAGACATCAATTGACAAACGTCTGAATATTATTTGTATTTTACTTGGTGACTAGTCACGTTTCCGAGCCATACAGCAACGCAGATTTCACATTTGATGTGAATATCTTGAGCTTTCGTTTCGTTTAGAAGGCAATGGATTTCCACACTGTGTGCAGGATAGCAGAGACGTGTCGAGCTTTCCTAATCCTAGCATTGATTGTTGTCCTTATCTGTACCTCTGTTTGGCTGATTTTGCTGCAAGGGTTGACAAATTCACCAACGCATTTTCTGTACCCCCCCCCACCTCAATTAATATCGGTTAGCACGAAATGCTAACAACTGTCTCCTGTGTCGTGAACTAGTTCCAGAATGAAACAGCCGTACCGCGACAAAAAGCAACCAGCACCGCATAAATGAATATGGCCGTCGCTAAAGTGTCAACACAAAACTGTTCATCACTTGAATTGGAATTCATGTTGAAGGGAACATCAATCACGACAAAATCCTGCTTTCGCACACGCAAAACACGACATATGCCAGAATGAGTTGGTTCGTCATAACCGTTGTCCGCCATTTTCTGAATATCCACAATCACAACACATGCACGGTTGACACAGCAAAAAAAACAATCCATGTAACATTCATAGCTCACAGCGTTGCTCAAGCACTAACTCTGTACCTCGGCAAACGAAACCGGAAAATACCCAACCAAACCTGGCGGAAATGCGCTAGCAACATGCGCTTGCTGTATGTGCTTTAATTCAGGATATATTTATATATATATTTATAATAGATATGAAGAAATTAAATGCACATTATTTTATCATCATCATCAGGTGCCGTCTCCACATCGAAGGTTGGCTGCAATGAATCTACAGCATCCTGTCTTTCGCCTTGGTGTTACACACTGCTAGACTGTAACCTGTCCATTTCTTAAAGTTTCCCCTCCCACTTATCTCTCGATCTTCCTCTTGCTCTTCCCCCTCAACTTTCCCCTCTAGTAAATATTTGATCATGGTGTCATGTCTTTTTTGTGCCGAAATACTTTACTTGTCTGAATTTTATTTCTCTTAATAATTGTTTCTTCATGCCTAGTTTTTCTAAAACTTATTTATTTGTCTGTTTTTTCTGTTCATGAAACTCTGCCTATTCTTCTTTATATCCACATCTCAAATACATCAATTCTGTCTTCTAACTGCTTGTTCATTGTTCATGTTTCCGAGCCATACATTAATATAGGATAAATATAGCATTTGATCATTCTCATTTTTAGTCTGTTTGTAATTTGTTTGGATGTCAGTAACTTTCTCATGCTATTGATGTTATCCTTGTCCATTCCTATTCCCTTTTTAATTTCTGTTATACATCTGCCATCATCTGTTTCTACAGATCAGAAAAACAGCTGACCACGATCAGACCGGTCGATGGGAGGTATACACAACCAAGAATGGAAACGAGATTTCTGGGGACGACCGAGCTGGTAGACGTGTTGATGATTCCTTATTATCCAAATGTCACAAGGAGATCTTTGATGTCGTTCTTGTGTGCACTGGGTACTTTAAGTAGGTATTCTTCTTTTTTCTCTCTCTAATTCTGTTTTGCTCACATCGTCAGGATAAGAAGAGATTTCTAGAACGGACTTTTGTGTGCGCTTCATAAACAGTTTTTTTTTTATCTCCTCTGTTATCTCCGAGCTCCACCTTTTGTGTAGAAGCCGTTTGCTTTGTACCCACTGTATCAGATAGTATAATGCAGTGTTGAGTCCTTATTTTTTATTGACTGTCGGCACACGATGGGTGATATGATCAACACCACATCGGCCGTCTTTACTTCTCAGTGCTGTTCCTGGTATCAACTTGAGACTGGGTCAACCTGAGACCCTTTATGTTTGATAAAATATTTTAACCCATTGTGAAATTGAACCCGGATCACTGGCCAAAGAAGCGAGTTGTCTAACAACTACGCTTTGCCCGCCTGCCCAGCGTGTTCGTAGCGCGTTGGACTGCGGGTGACAAGCCCTCTGTGAGGACGGGTTCGATTCTGTGGGCCTAGCAGAAAAGTCACAGGTTCTTCAGATTTACGGTGTTCGTGGCACCGAACCGAAGGGTTACGATGCCCATGGCACCGAGCCGAAGGGCTGAAAAGTTCAAGTGCTCCTGGATAAAAACCAAAAAAAACCAAAAAAACCACGCTGCTGCGGCTCTAGAACTCAACATGAACAATTCGCAATGTGGAATCAGCACGGAATCAGCTCAGTGAACCTTGACTGTTGCATCATTAGACATCATAGATATCATTCTCATCCTGCAGTGATAGAACAATATAATCTGCTGTCCAAGGAGGGTAAAAAAAAACCTGTTAATCCAGCCCTTCACAACTATTATCACCATCAGGTGCCGTGCCGGCTGGCATAAGCGATGATGGACCTCCACAAATCTCTGTCTTTTGATGTTTCCTATCATCTCAGCCGTTGCTATTCTATTCACATTTTTTCTCTTTCTGTTTTCCTCTTTCTCGTCTACCTTCGATGTTATCGGTTGTCACAATGTATTCTAAACCTCCCTTCCTCATCGTATGTTCGAACAATAATGACTACCTCTTTCTTTTATTGATGATAAGCTTTCTCTGTGTCTGACGCTGTACAGCAAAACATGATTCGAGAAAAGGAGAATAGGCTAGTACATTGCATATTGGCTACATATTTGTCATTCATTTGACAGATAAGGGAGACGAAACTGGGTGGAGGTACTGGTACAGACAGGGATCAGAGACATCACCTTCATTTTTTATCCCTGGGCACTCAGGAGTCAGTGGTAATGAACGAGCTGATAAATTGGCTGGCATGGCTACGATATCAGAGGGAGCTGCAATGGATCGAAATGTCATTCTTAACGGACTGAAGGAGTCTTTTCGAACAGAGGATTTTCAGGGTTTCGAGTCCCACTCGCTGACCAGACTGAAAGAGATGGATGTCAATAGTGCTACAGCCCGTAACGAACGATATACCAAATATGCAAAGAGATTGATTAATCAAAATCAAGCTGCCGTGTTGGGCCGCTGTACGCTGTTGGATCTATTGAGACAGAGATCGGAGCTCCTATGGACGTGTCCGGAGTACTAAAACGAAAAGTTCTCTGATAACTTATAACTGAAAGCCAACAGACAGTGCACCTCAGCGAGCAATGCTTCTCCGATACATCGGGTACAAAGCAAAATGCCGTCCACGCTAAGATGGAACTCGGAGAACAGAAAGGCAGTGAAAGCACTATTTATGAAACGTACACAAAAGCTCGTGTTATAAATCTCTTCTTCTCCTGACGCTGTACGGCAAAAGAAAATTAGAGAACAGAAAAATATGTAATCTATCAGTTATCAGTTATATGAGGACTATCATATAATTATGTAATCTAGTACATTGCCGATTGGCCAGTTATCTGTCATTCATTATTTTTATACACAGAATTCCGTCCTACCCAGATGTTCCAGGAGCTGAAACATTTAATGGGATAGTTCAACATTCGTTCGACTACACAAGCACCAAGCCTTATGAAGACAAGAATGTATTAATAGTTGGTAATTATTGTCAAGTACAACCATTTATTTCACATTGAATTTTGTATGTTATGTTATGTTATGTTATGTTATGTTATATTATGCGATCGACGTCACGGCACATTGGACATTCCCATGCATGCTCTGTCCTCCACTGCAGCAGACATCCCAAAGTTCATTTGCTCACCGTACCCATGAGAAGTTGATTACTATATCTTCTCTCTCTCTACCACGAAGACGACACTGTCTGGCATGTCCAAGCTTAACGCCTAATTCTCGAACTCGTTCCAATGTCTGAGACTTTCCCATGTCACATAATTGAGAGTGTACCGCATTGATATTGGCTCTGTCCATACTTCTGCCCTCTTGAGTCGGGGCATTGTTTGCAAGAAAGCCAGCACGCTCGTTACCCTGCACTCCAGCATGTTCAGGTGTGTACAGCCAAGTCATTTTCCTGAGATGTGATCTCCGAATGCTGTCCACCCATTCCACACGCATACTTCCAGATTCAATCATTTGAAGCATATTCATCGAGTCTGATATGATAATCGTATGGGTTACCTGTTTTCAGCCACCCATGACAGAGCACTGGAGGCAGCAGTGATCTCCATAGTTACTATATTTTGTATGTTTCTCATACATTTCAACTGATTAGCTCCTATACGTCGCTGGGAGCGCCAATACTTATTAACTTTAGAATGTTCGTAAAGAAAATTTATTGACATACAAAATGGTATATTACTTATAAAAATCATATGTTAATAATAAAGAAAACTGCAGCTGAATTTGTACATACACATACAATGGGAATATAGGACATAAAACATAATTCAGCCACAACCTGTTTGTCAATTCATTAGCTAATCAGTTCATAAAAAGCTGCACTCGATTCTTAGTCATGCGATCCGATCATAACTCCACAATAGGTTTACAATTTTTCTCGATCGTAACGACTCTCACGATGACCCAAGCTCTATTGGGTAGCAGAAAAAGCATTGGATTGTGAAGGCGATAAGGGGTGATGTTGACCAATCACCCTTCGTAGGTCGATGGTCAATGAAAAATACGAACCATATTGTATAAATATATCTGATGGCATGAAGAAAGAGTTCCCCTACCTTATATACATTGAAATCAAACTTCTGCAGTGCTGCAGATGTGAGTGAGGGTCTAGTCAAGTGGCTAAGCCACTTGGGTAGTCAAGTAAAGTTGTAAGAGCGATAGTTGTATATACAATAGTATATATGTAGCACCCTAGTATATATACTGTTTGATTGATAGAACTTCGATCACTCCACTTTGGTTATTGGTTACTGAAATTACTTCATAGCTTTCAGGACAGATCCATAGGTGCTCAGTCTCCCCCAACAGATATCGCAGGTTACGCATTCTGATGATTTCTGGGGCTCGTTGGTTAAACACACTCCTCTCTCTGCATCTCAAGCATCCAGTTCTACTTGTACAACTCCAAACTCCTGAAATCGATGGAATGATTCATCAGCAATTTTAGTGTCCTCATCCAGCAGTAGGTCATCAAGAGGCCAAAGAACATCCCACGAATCCATCCTAAACTCCCCAGCTATCGTTGCTTTCGATGCAAGCATGTGCGCTCTCTCGTTGCCACGTACACCCGCATGCCCAGGACAGTAGATCCACGTTTGTCGCTGTAAGTTGGAAAACGTTTTAGAAGACATTCACTCATACCGCAACCTATTATTCTGGATCTTCCGAAGCATTGACTGAAAGTCAGAAACAACAATTCCTTCCTTCCTTAATTAATTAAATAATTAATTACGTTATTGATTTCTTCATAACTTCATTTGTATATAGCTCGGCTGAACTTTTCGCAGAAGCGGCGCGCAATTTGCCGAGATTATTGCACAAAAAACGAACTCCGTAGCTCCTGTAAAATAATACAGGGACATATGAACCAATGCATTTGTGATCAGTACGTCGCGGTCGATATTTTATCCCACCACCTTCGGAATGTAAGGGAACAGCCTTACCCCTTGACCACATTGTACACACCCCCTCCCATATTTCTGTTAACAACAAACTGTTAATTAACTATTTTGGGATAAGCTATATAATTGAAAAACATTTAACGTTTTGTTAATGATGTTTTTTATTTCTCAATATCAGGAAATAAATTTTCAGCTCTTGATATTGGAGGAGATATTTCTAACCACGCAAAACAGGTAACCAGTGTTGTTACTTTCATTCATACTTAAACCATCTTTTCAAAACATTCTATACTATTGCGTAATGTTGTTTTCCACCTGACTCAGATATCAGCTAGTTTTTACCATTTGCGGAGATAAATAGTAAAGTTATTCATTGATGCCTTGCAGATATCATTATATCTGAGCAGCGGTCTGCCTAATAGTCTATTCCCTTCCGATAGTTCATATAACAACAGCTGTTGGGGTTCTTTTCTTTCTTTCTTTCTTTCTTTCTTTCTCGAATCCTGTATGCCTCACAGCGTCAGGTCAGGAAGAGATTTCTAAAACGGGCCTAGTATGCGCTTCGTAGATAGTCTCTTTCGTCGCCTCTGTTATCTCTGAGGTCCATCTTTGCGTGGCCGGCCTTTTGCTTTGTACCCATTGTATCGGAGCAGCATTGCTCTTTGTGGTACACTGTCTGATGGTAATCTGCTTACGTGACCGAACCATTTAATTTGTTGTTTCTTGATGAAGTCTAGTACTGATGTTGTACCCACTTTTTCCTGATGTCTTCATTTCATTTCTGCTGTTGGGGTATGTGGCTATTTTTCATTCTTCTTACATATCCTAGCTAATGCTGGGTGTAACAAGAAGAGACCGGTTTATAAATGAAGACATCAGGAAAAAGTGGATACAACATCAGTACTAGACTTCATCAAGAAGCAATAAATTAAATGGTTCTGCTACGTAAGCAGATTACCAACAGACAGTGCACCTCAAAGAGCAATGCTGCTCCGATACAATGGGTACAAAGCAAAAGTCCGGCCACGCAAAAGATGGACCTCAGAGATAACAGAGGCGACGAAAGAGACTATCTACGAAGCGCATACTAGGGCCCGTTTTAGAAATCTCTTTCTGACCTGACGCTATGAGGCATACAGGATTCGAGAAGGAAAGGAAGCCATCGCTAGCTATCATTCTATTTCTATATCCGTGGTCAGGGTTAAAGGCGCATAGGGACAACGCCGCGTTAGTATTAGCGAGCTGGCACTAATCAGGATCCTAACCCACTCCCAAGTGGTGACCCTGGTAACAGACAATCGATATTGTCTGGGCTAAGCGGGTAGGGATCGAGGGAGGGTTACTCTGGTATAAGTAGTGATGCAGATGGAGTCATGTTGATGAGATCCGCTCGCAACGCAGACGAGCGGAATCCCAGAGTGACTATTAATGCACGTCTCTCCCGGCCGAAGCGAAAAGCTTACGGAGAAACATGAGGGATGAGGGGTGCATCCAGAAAAGAGACGTGGGTCGGCGTGGAGCAAAACTTTGGCTCGGGATGTTGCACGTTGGCTCACATAGGGCAAAACTCGGAGCCTTGCGAAGGGGGCCCCTAGTTGAGCTCGGTTTCCGGACAAGCTAGAGGCATTTCTAAGGTGTGCACGGTGAGAACCAATAGAAACGTAAGAAAGAGTAGTGTCGTCTGTGAAAGAATCCCAACGCCCTGGAGTAAAGGACCGCAAGCAAACTGCCATCTGTGGGGCAAGTACCAATAAGAACGATGCGCAACGTATCACAATTCTCTCCAAGTGTCCCTGAAAACGCTGTAACGTATCGTGTCAACACACGGGAAGATTGCGGTAAACCCCGTATCAAAGACTTAGCGCAGATACATTCGCTGGGTAAGTTGCCAAGCGCAAATTCTAAATTTGCGTTTTAGTGCCTAACGAAACTGCCCACCATGGGACAACCGGGCAAGATACTGTTGAATTAACGACTAACATCCCCAGAAGAACTGAGGTGGGTGATGTCTAACGAGACTGCCCTCCCTGGGACAACCGGACAAGGGACATTATTTTTATCTGTACCGTGGATTTTTCGATCTGTAAAAATAGACATTACCGTTCAGAAAGCAATGGCAAACTACTGGATGTAGAAGTAACTGTAGTTGATGTTAAAGTCTAAGCCTTTTTCATTGTCATTCACGAATTTCTTCGATTTTAGAAATATTGATTTGCATGTCATGTTTGTATATAGTTTTGATTCAGGGTGTTAATATGTTGTTCTTCTTCTTCTTTGCGATCACGTTTTTGATGATTATACCGTTAGACGCGTTCTTATGATGAAATCGACTGTTGTCTGGAGCTCATCTCTAGTGCCATGTAGTTTTGAATGTAGTGTTGTGTTGTAGGGCCAGCATTCCTTTCTTGGGAGGACATACAGGGGCAGTCTTGCAGGACATGTTCTGTGGTTTGTTCAGCGGAGCCACAGGGGCACATATGGGTTGGGGACAAATCGCAGCCTGTGTAGGTGTTTGTTCAGTCTGTTATGACCTATCCTGAGTCGGAAGATGATAGTGTGTCCTTGTCTGTCAAGTGTGTGGTAGTCATCTTTGGATGGTATAGGTTCTTTTCTAATGTCCATGATAGCTTTTTTTTTTCAAAGTATGTAATTTCATTATCTATTTGTTCACATTCTGCTCCCTATTTAGCTTAATATGTTGTTATATGTTTTGTTGATAAAGTTATAAATTGAAATACATATTTTTTGTAATGCAGGTTTATTTGGCTCTTGGAGAAGGCACATGGATTTTACCTCGATCCTATGCCAGGTCTCAACCCTACGACTTCTTACTAACAAGATCAGTACTTCACTCTAAGAACAGGATAATAAAGATTAATGATATGTTTATCAAAATGGCAGAGACTAATCTTGATCATGTAACAACTGGAATACGACCATCTAAACCGCCATTGTTTACACCAGTTAGCTTGAGTGATGATGTGCCGGTACGTGATACTTGTATCGTGTCCTTGTTGTCACCCCAAAGGAGCATGGGCTAGTGCTTCTCTTTAAGTGAAAGACTTTCTAAAATATATTAGATAGTTTATTGACACTAGTCCATCTGTGGTGGCGTCTATGACTTAGGGGATAGTGACTCGGTCCATGACGTTCTGAGTTCGTATCACGCTGCGAAGAATTTGGTTGCAAACTGTTTCGCGCGGATTTTTACAAAAGGACGATGGCATCACCCGTTCAGAAAGCAATGACAAACTACTGAAGGTCATAATGCCTAGAAAAATTACAAACTTCGTTAAAAAACTGGGACTGATTCGCAAAGTCCTGTTAGTTAGTTAGTCTTTCCTCTTGGGCCTGTGGGCGGCGCATAGGGCAGAGGTCATAGCTCTCCATGTCTCGCGGTTCGTTGCTATTTGTTTTAAGTCTTTGATGTTTACTAGGCCCATCGTTGAGCCTTCTCTGGTGATGGTTCTACGCAGAGTCTCTCTTGGTCTTCCTCGTTTTCTTTCCCTCTGGTGTCCATATGAGGGATTGGTAAGGAGTCTTCTCTCATCCATTCTAAGTGTGTGGCCGATGTAGTTCTAGCGGCGCTTTCTTATAAAATTTGATACATTTTCTTGCTTGGTCTCTTGTCTTATTTGTGTATTGGGTCTGAAATCTGACCATTTGAGGTTCAGTATTCTTCTAAGACATTTATTCTCAAAGTTATCTAATTTTCTTTCTAGAGCTTTTGTTGCTTTCCAACTCTCGCATCCATAAGTTAATACTGGAATCACACAAGAGTTAAAGATCTTTAATTTTAAGTGCTTGCTGAGTGAATTGGACTTCCATATATTTGACAATTTGTTAAAAGCACTTGATGCCAATGCGATTCTGTGTGGAATTTCTGGCGCTGTATCCCCTGTAGATGACATCATACTCCCTAGGTATGTAAAACTTTTGACTTTTTCAAGAGTGTAGTTTTTAGTTGAATATTTTCTGGACTGCTGGTAAGGTCAACAATTTTTGTTTTTGTGGTGTTTATTTGGAGACCAATTTGTCCTGAGATATTTTGGAGAAGGTTTGTTTTCATTTGAATATCTTGATGTGATGAACTCAAAAGGGCTATATCGTCGGCAAAATCAAGGTCTTCTAAAATTTTATCAACCCACTTGATGCCCATATTTGCGTTATTGGTGCATTTTCGCATGACCCAGTCAATTGCTATTCCAAAGAGCATTGGCGATAAGACGCAGCCTTGTTTCACTCCTGTTTCCACTGGGAACCAGTCAGAGTTACCGAAATCTGTTCTTACACTGCAGCGTGATTCACTATAGAAGGATTTTATGATGATGAATTTAGCAGGAAACCATAGTTTTTGAGTAGTTTCCAAAGCGTAGGACGGTGAATACTGTCAAACGCTTTCTGAAAATCAACAAAGTTGATGATTAAATTCGATTGAAATTCTACGAACTCTTCAATGATTACTCTTAGTGTGAAGATGTGATCTATGCATGCTCGTTTTGGTCTAAACCCTGCTTGTTCTTCTCTTAGCCTTTCATCTATAGACTTTTTCAGTCTCTCGAGTAACATGCTACAAAAAGTTTTCCTGGCACTGACAGTAGGGTGATCCCACGCCAGTTATTACAATCAGACAAATCTCCTTTTTAGGTAATTTGAAAATAATACCATCTTTCCACTGTTGTGGTGGGGATTCATTTTGCCAGATTTCATTCATAAGTTGGAGTATATGTTGTAAGTTGTTATCATCTGCTGCTTTGAGCATTTCTCCAGAGATGTTATCATCACCAACCGCTTTGTTGTTTCTCAATTTTTTAATAGCAGATTTCAACTCTTCCAGTGTGAATGGCTCGCAGGAAGCTTCTAGTGTGGGCATGGTGATTTCTTCATCTAGGTTGGGAACAATCTCTGGTTGCGGTCTATTTAGTATTTCTTTAAAATGTTCTGCCCATCGTTGTTTTTGTTGTTCTTCTGACAGCAGTATCCTACCTTGATTGTCTTTGATGGGTTTATTTGGTGTAGGAGTATGTTTGCATAGTTGCTTCATAATGTGGAATACGGTCTTGTTGTTCCCAGTTTTTGAAGCTGTTTCCGCATCGGTGGCTAGATTGTGAATAAAGTTTTGTTTATCTTTTCGTGTTCTTGACTTCACCTCTTTATCTAACATGGTGTATTTTTGTTTCTTGGTATCGTATGCAAGCTTGTCTTTCGTGGATAGAAGAGTTAGTTTTGCTTGTTTCCTTTCTTGAATTTTTGTCCAGGTGTTATCGCTTAGCCACTTTTTCTTCTGTCTTTGGACATACCCTACTGTGTTTTTGCAGCATTTATCAGCGTGTTTTTGAGAAAGTCCCAATTTTCTTCTATGTTGTTCTTTGTGTTCACATTTACCGTTTTGTTTTCTTTGTTCGTGTAGGTATTTCGTACCTCTGTGTTAAATGTGAGTTGTTGTTCTTTTACCAGTCCTGTAAAGGATATGCAATTGACTTTAACTTAGTCCATGTATATGTGAATGTGCTAGTAACTTTTCGTATGTGTTAGATAAATTGTTTCTTTGTTATGTAGGTGATTAATAATAATTAATAATGTCTCTTGCACCGTTATACATTATAGAGGGTCTGCAATCAATTTCCCCATACCGCTTTATCCTGGGCAGCTCGATCAATCACATACATGGAACTCAGATCAATATTTCTTGTCTTGCTCAGCAAAGTTCACCTCAGGGTCTTCCTATGGCGTCCGCTCTTTCTTGAATCCTTTACATCCCACTTCATTGGTAGTTTTTGATCATTTCTTCTTAAGATATGCCCAACATATCTCAATCTTCTCTTTCTTATAACATATGCTACTTGTGGTTGACCAGACATTTCTCTGATTGCATCACGTCTCCTGAATGTAGGGAAATTAAAGCCCCTCTTAGTAGAGACAACCCTTTCAACTGAAGGACAAGCTTTATTTTGGCTGTATCAGAGCGGGTAGGCCTACACACATCAACAATATCAGAGTGGGTAGATCAACAAACATGAACAATATCAGAGCGGGTAGACTAACAAATATGAACAATATCAGAGCGGGTAGACTAACAAGCATGAACAATATCAGAGCAGGTTAGACTAACAAACAAGAACAATATCAGAGCGGGTAGACTAACAAACATGAACAATATCAGAGCGAGTAGACTAACAAACATGAACAATTAAATGAACTTCTTGCAGAGAATCCAAAGATTATAAGATAAGTGCAATCAAATTAATGCTAGAGAGTTTGTTATTTAGGCGATTAAAGCCTCTTTACGTCGAGGCATGCACTTGCAACCTAAGGTGAACCTTTTATCAGAGTGAGTAGGCCAACAAACGTGAAAAGTACTAGTAAGATAAGGAGTATATCTATGTGTGTGGATGTGTTAGAGTGCCAGCAAGCTAGTCGGTATATGTCTGGGTGTGTGCATGTGCTTGACAGAGTTCTAGTGTTACTTAAATACACCAAAAAGCTTATCACAAAATTGACTTAATGGCATGCCATACATATGAGCAAAGCATAGCCACATAGTACATGAGAAGTTGAAAGTAATGTATACGTAAGAGCAACAAATAGCTGTGAAGCTTGGACATTTAAAAAGGAAGTGAAAATACATATATGTACTTTCGAATATAAGTGTTACAGAAAAGTTTGCCGTATATCATAGACAGAGAAGAAGACATTCTCTTCAGAAAGAACTCTTAATCATAGAAAACTGTCTGATTCTACAGGGTGTTCAAGATAATTGCAGCCCCATTGACAAATCGAAAGTTGCCAGATAACCTATCGCGTTGTGTATATGTCCTATTTAAACCGGTTCTGACTAGCTCGTCCTACGTCACATTTGTTCATCGCCCCTTCACGCACTACAATTACACACCATCACACAACCTTGACCTATACTACGTCATAGCTGAACCTTCTCATTTCCATGCATATATACCAGATTAGCTCCATTCATAGGTTGCTTTTAAGTTGAACACCCTGTACAAAGAAGAATGATACAATTGAAGTAATTTGGAAATATAAATTGACACTAACGGGTTGGAGTAGACCATTATGGAAGGAAGCATCATGGCAATGGGAAGATGAAGAAAACCAAGGAAAAGATGGATTGAGGATGTAACTGATGGTTTAAGCATGGCGGTTGCAGAGGACTGACGTCTGTTCTATGAGAGAGACAAATTCCAAGGGACTGTTAGAGTGGCAAACGTATATTCTCTGGACAATATGATGATGATTATGATGATACATACGAGCTCACTACTATCAATGTGAAGTACATATTTTAACAAATACACAATTTCTTCTCAAGGTATGTCCAACATATCTCCATCTTCTCCTTCGTATAACAGTTGTTACTAGTGGTTGACAAAACATTTATCTGATTTCATAATTTCTCCTGAATTCGTTCCATTTTATGTTCATTACTTTTCGCATACATCTATTTTCGAATGCATTCCCTTTGGCTGAAATCAGATGCACATGCCCCAAACGTGTAGAAGTCTATGTGTTTAGGGGCCTATCAAACCAATGTGCAACGTATAAACGTTCTTGGCAAAGATCAAACATATCACAAGGAGTGATTAACATTGGTCATAAAGAACAAACACAGAGATGAAGAAGAAGAAATGCATTCCCATTAACTTTGCAACTTATACAATATTAGCCAATATATCGGCTGTGCGTCATATTATAAAATTCTGGTAACCAGTAATTCGGCTCAGATGTGTGAAGGAGTTAAGATATGTGAAGAGACTGAAAGTAAAACGGTTCGGTTAATATTTGGGTTGACTCTTCTGTCTCACTTGACGAGTCTAATCTGATCGGATCTGAAACTGAGAGAAACATTAAACTGCAGATGAGAAGAAAACACAAACAAATGCTGCAACATAATTAATTCACATAAGAAATATATGTGGTATGCTTGATCGAGCAACGAAAGTGGGAATTTTCTCACGAAAATGTAATTTGAGTAAATGTTTATGCAGGAATATGTATGAAAAAAGAGAAATATTTTCGTAGGAAGACTTGATCCAGTTTGAAAGTGGTATGTTTGTTTGGTTTGGACATGGAATATTAGTTCACCAGGGATGATACCCGTGAGCCTTTTTCTGGAACCCACAGGGACAGCGGAAGAGAGGGAGGCCTGGAAATACATGGAGAAGCGATTTTGATTTATAGATCAACAATACACAGAAGAGCTATAGGGAGCTTCAGGAGATAGCTAGAGATAGGAAGATTTGGCACGAGTTGGTACCTATAGTACAATCGGGGTTTACAAGACAAAGAGAAAGGAAGGGATCGCTGAACCCGTCGAGACGAAAACACAGTGATTAATGGTATTAACAGATATGTGAGCCACCAGATAGACTGGGAGTGCAAAGATATCTCTGTCTATGGGGTGTTTGCTATCATGTCAGATCTTGAAGCTATTCCGTGTCATGAAGTCAGGCTATCCAAAATTTTCTCTCTGTGTCTTCCTTTGCCTCGCCCCTCCCCCACTCCCCCTTGATTTTACTGGTGGTTCTAAACCTCCCTTTCTCATCACATGTCCGCAAATAACGACTGCCTCTTTTTTACATTGATAATAAGCTTTCTCTGTGTCTTGACCTCATTCAACACCTCCACATTAGTCATTTTAGCAGTCCACGAGGCTCTCATCATTCTTCTGTAAAAACACATCCCTGTATCCCACAGAGATTTTTGGATATGTTTGTTTAATTTCAATGACTCGCATCTGTATGTCAGTATTGGTTCTATGTAGCACTGTATAACTTTCATTCTGATCTCAATTGATAATGACTTGTTGCATATCATCTGCTTCATTTTCTGGAACGCAGTTTGGCCTGCCCTATTCTGTTCTTTATTTCTTATCTGCATCTGCCATCTGATTTTACCAGGACTCCAAGGTATTTGAGCTTATATAACATGTTTCCTTAAATTATTTACACAATAACGTTATAGTTTTCTTAATTACTTCATGGCAGTCAAGTTTTGAATTGTGATGATGCTGATGACGACAATGATGGTGATGATGATTGTGATGATGATGATGATGACAATGATGATGATAATGATGATGATATTAATGATGATAATGATGAATATGATAATGATAAGGACGATGCTCATGATTAGGATGATGATGACGATGATGTTTGTAATGGTTTTTTTTTGGCAATTATTCCTCTTTTTTGTATTGATTATAAGCATTCTCTGTGTCTTGACCTCATTCAACACCTCAACATTAGTAATTTTAGCAGTCCATATGCAGTCATAATGATAAGGATTAATGATGATAATGATGAATATGATAATGATAAGGACGATGCTCATGATTATGATGATGATAACGATGATGAAGGTAATGATGATGATAATGATGAAAATGATGATAAGGATGATGCTTATGATTATGATGTAATTCTACATTGACATTATAATGTTTTATATTTTCATTTTTAATTATACATTAACAAGTTAATTTTCCTTCCTATTTCTCCCACTTATACCCCCCACCCTCAATAAAACAGCTGAAACTGTTGTCAGGCAAGGTCAAGGCTTATGGACGTTTGATCCGGATCCATAACAATGATGCATATTTTCAGGATGGAAAGGTCATTTCCGGGATAGACGCAATTGTGTACAGCACAGGGTTTCGCCCAGATTTGTCCTTTCTTGACCTGGAAGTAATTCAAGGTCGGTTTAAAATAAAAATATAAGAGAACATGTTTTATATTATGTTCACGCCCGTCTGTCTGCCCAACGTGTTCGTAGCACGTTGGACTACGGTTGACAAATCCTCTGTGAGTGCGGGTTCAACTCCGCGGATTGGCAGAAAAGCCACAGGTTCGACAGATTCACGGTGTTCGTGGCACCGAACCGAAGGGTTACGATGTCCATGGCACCGAGCCGAAGAGCTGAAAGTTCAAGTGCTTCTGGATCAGGAAAAAAAATATATTATGTTCAGAGTGTCTGTTTCATTTTTATAATGAAAATGTGGAGTTGACGTTCTGCTACAACGAGTTACCAGCATATACTTCTACTTCTTCTTTGCGTTCGTTCATTACAACCAATTTTAATCACTCTTTGTGATATGTTTGATCTTTGCCAAGAACGTGTATACGTTGCATATTGGTTGGTAGGCCCCTAAACGAATAGACTTCTACACGCTTAGGACACATGCATCCGATTTCATCCGAACCTCCTTAGTTGCCTCTTACGACATGCGTGACAGGTAACAGTGGTTCTATTCTTTACACCCAAATTTGGGCCTCGGTAACCACTCGGACGGCCAGCATATAAGTTGATTGATTGATTGATAGGACTATCATCAATTCACTTTGGTGAGTAACCATGTGTGCTCATGTCTGTCCATTAAATATTGAAAGTACTGCAAGCAATATACAACCTCAATTATTGTTTTTCATCATTCATGATCAGACCACGATTTGATGATCATTATCATCAGCATTATTATCACCACCATCGACACCATCATCATCAACATCGACATCATTATCATCATCCTCACCATCATCATCACCATTATCCTCAACAACATCATCAGGATCATCATCATTATTATCATCATTAATTTCATCCTCATCATCATCGCCCGAGTGGTTACCGGTGCACAAATTTGGGGTGTAAGGAATACAACCACTGTTACCTGCCACACATGTCGTAAGGAGCGACTAAGGAGGTTTGGCTGAAATCGGATGCACATGTCCTTAACGTGTAGAAGTCTATGCGTTTAGGGGTCTACCAAACCAACCAATGTGCAACGCATACACGTTCTTGGTAAAGATCAAACATATCACAAAGAGTGATTAAAATTGGTCGTAAAGAACGAACGGAAAGAAGAAGAATATCATCAACATCAACATCATCATCAACATCATCATCAACATCATCATCATCATGATTATCATTAAGATCTAGCTTGTCACTGTAAAAACTTGACTACCATGTCACATCAGCTCTAAATGCTTCCCTGTCCTGCTTGATGTATGCGGTGTCTACAGCAGTCATACTAAACTAGTCTAGGCCAATTGTACACAGCTTTTACTATGGTCTTCTACTCACCTACCTGTCCGATATCTTCTCAGGTTATTTTTGCCACTCTTTGTCTTAAGTAGTTCATTGTTCTTATACAGGGTGTTCAAGATAAAAGCAGCCTGTGAATGGAGCTAATCTGGCATATATGTATGAAAATGAGAAGGTTCAGTTATGACGTAGTGTAGGTCAAGGTTATGTGACGGTATGTAATTGTAGTGCGGGAAGGGGCGATGAACAAATGGGACATAAAACGAGCTAGTCAGAACCGGTTTAAATAGTAAATATACACAACTCAATAGGTTAACTGGCAACTTTCGATTTGTCAATGGGGCTGCTTTTATCTTGAACACCCTGTATTTTCTCAACCATGTATCTTACATTTTAATATGTTTTATAATGAACATGTTTGTAATAGTTTTTTGGGGGGAATTATTTCTCCTTCTTTATAATAGCACTTCGCCCGAGTGGTTACTGGGGCCTAAATCAGGGTTGTAAAGAAGAGAGCAAACGTGGAAGACCCAAGACAACCTAGAGGAGAACGATAGAACAGGAACTGAAAGAAATGAATATTAGCTGGAACACAATACAGAAGAAGATCAAGAATAGAGATGAATGACATGCATTTGTAACTGCCTTAAACGCCAAGGGCGTAACAGGCTAAAGAGAGAGGAGAGAAAGAATAGAGACACTACTATCTATCACGCATCTCGTAAGAGGCGGCTATGGAGGATGATGGTAGTGCTGGTTAAAGCTTCCGTCATAAAACTCTACTAGATTAATACTGGGGGCGTCTGTAGCTTAAGCGGTAATGAGCTCGATCACAACCCAAGTGGACCTGGTTCAAACCCCGCGCCTGACAATTTGGAAACATTTGTTCCTGTGGAATTTATGAACGTCACCGTATAGAAAGCTATGACGAGCTACTGAACGTATAAGTTATGCCCAGAAAGTCGACAACTAGTTTACTATGGTTGATGCAAAGTCTTGTAAAGGATATGCCACGATTTTCTTTTTCACTGTTCAGCTATAGAAACCACACGCAAGGAAATTCATAGCTCGTCACAAAAGAAAGGAGAGGGATCCCGCAAGGATTCAACAAAATGGAGAGAGAGTGGAGAGATCTGGAAAAAGGTGGCATTGGACAGAAGGGTTTGAGAAACATTGATTGCTGACCTATTCTTCCCTAGGGGTGAAGGGTGAAGGGTGAAGGGTGAAGGGTGAAGGGTGAAGGGTGAAGAAGAAAGACTATAGCTCTTGCACTCAACGTTGTTAATCCACCAAGACTTATAAACATTATATTTTCCATTACAGAAAATGGCCAAATGGAGTTGTACAGGATGGCATTTCCATTGAGAGAAAAACACCACACACTTGCCCTAATAGGAAACACTGGTGCTGACGCCCCTGCCTTTATTTTGTTTGAAACACAAGCCAGATTTGCAACGTTAGTGATGGCGGGAAGGTACAAACTCCCATCCTTTGATGTGATGAAGGCAGATGTCGACCTGTGGAATGAACATGCGTTCATGAGAACAGGAAGATACGGTTCATATTTCGTAAGTTGAAATTTAGGTTGAGCTGTGTCCCAAGTGTAAATTGAAATAATTAAAAATAATAATTCATCTCTTACCGTTATACGTTAAATAGTACCTGCAAGTAATTTATCCATACCGCTCTATCCTGGGCAACTTGCTTAATCTCCTTCATGAAAATGAGACCGATATTTTTTGCTTCTCTCAGCAAAGTTCGTTTCAGTGTCTCATTAGGTCGTCCTCTCTTTTTCGAACCCTTTGCATCCCACTTCAATGCCTGATTATTTTTTAATCCTTTAATCATTTCTTCTCAAGGCATGTCCAATATATCTCCATCTTCTCCTTCATATAACAGTTGTTACTAGTGGTTGACCAGACATTTCTCTGATGTCATAACTTCTCATGAATTCGTTCCATTTTATATTTATTACTTTTCGCAGACATCTATTTTCAAATGCATTTTTCATTGTACATTTTAGGATCATCTTCACCACATATCAGACATGTTCATAACTGCTCCGATCTGCTCCCAAGCTTGCATTTCAGTAGGTTTAGCCTAACAGCTCCCGTTCTGTGTTGGTTGATGTATCTACTGGGTTGTCTCTCGTGGTTTTCCCGTCTTGCCGCATCTATCGGTATGCACAACTTGCGCAACCGAGATAGAGAATACCCTTTATCTTCGCCGTTGAAATCTTCAGAGAGTATGTTTTCTCTGAGATGTTTATGATGTCGCTTCTGTCATAGATGACATCGTAACATTGCCTGCCTGTGCGTCTGCTCTCCCATCCCACTTCACCCCAGCGTAACCCGGGATTAAGATGAAGGTATGTCTCTGGATTCAAATGCATTCAACTTGCTTTCTATATCTTTAGTCATTTTCCAATCTCGCTGGCATATGTTTGGATTTTTACAACATTTGAATTGACAATTTTTAATTTAGCTATAATACTTTATTACTATAGATGAAATCAGAGAAATGTCTGGTCAACCACTAGTAACAACTATTATAAGAAGGAGAAGATGGAAATATGTGAGGCACACCTTGAGAAGACATGATCAAAGAATATCAAAGCAGGTATTGAAGTGGGATGCAAAGGGTTCAAGAAAAGAGAGGACGACCTAAGGAGACCCTGAAACGAACTTTGCTGAGAGAGGCAAGAAATATCGGTCTCAGTTCCATGGAGGAGATTGAGCGAGTTACCAAGGATAGAGCGGTATGGAGAAATTGCTTGCAGGCACCAAGTAACGTAAAACGGTACGAGGGGATTATTACACTTGAAATACTTTGCATGTACATATAATAATAGAAGACGGCAGATGTGGAAAAAAATGAAATTTAGAAGAGAATATATTGAATGATTGATTGATAGCAAGGATTATCAACATTGCACTTCGTTGAGTAACAATGTGTGCTACGATAGCTGTATATTACAAGAAGATCTCAACGGCGATGCATGAGCTCCTTAGCACCGGCAATGGTCCCCGATGTAATTTAGAATAAAGTGAAAATATTTAGTAGCAATGTTTTAATTTTATTAATTATCTAATGAATTTGACGGAGCAGTGACTTATCGGCATGCTCTTGCACGATTGTGAGACGCCAAGGTTTCTGTTACGTGATCGACTTGAGCCAGAAACGTTAGCACGTGATCTACGCTTTATCGCTAGTATCCGACAGGACTAGGGACTTGATCTCACCTGCACCGAGATCAGCAATCTTTGACTGTGTTATAAACAGGGATAATACTTATAAAAGTAATAATGCTTTAACCCATACGTCCTACTGCGCTTATATACTGGCTAACAGAATAGCTTTAGATGACACACATCCAGTACAATATATATCTCAGTATGAAAATGAAAATCGTAGTATATCGGCTACACGGCGTAGCCATCAACTACAGTCAATGATTTTCTAGGCACCACTGTATACATTCAGTAGTGTGCCATTTCTTTCTGAACAGGGGAGGTTTATTTTACATTTTGTAAAAAAATCACACGGAAACGAATTCGCTTCCAAATTGTCTGCAGCTGAGTTTGAACCAGATACGCTTGGGTTGTGATCGAGCTCACTACTGCTTAAGCTACAGAATCCCATCCTATTTCAGTATAAAAAGTTTTAAAAAGTTAATTGCATATCCTTTACAGAACTTTGTGAATCAACCCCAGCTTTTCAACGCTGTTTGTGATTTTTCTAGGTATTATTACGTTCATTAGTTTGGCATTTTTTCTGAACTGGTGGTGCCATCGTCGTTTTGTAAAATTCCACGCGAAAAATTTGCAACCAAACTGTCCGCAGCGTGATTCGAACTCGGAACGTCGGAGTTAATATACCGAGTCACTATATCTTAAGCCACATACGCCATTCCAGTATACTCTGCAATATAAACAAATAAATGGATGAAGTGAAGTATATTTTTAATATTACATTTCAGATTGCTACAACACTGCTTTCCGACTGTATTGCTGCCGAAGTGGGCTTTTATCCTTTCTTCTGGAAAGTGTTTTTCAAAAGCCCCCGACTTGCTTTCCGGAACATATATGGTCCAATCATGACAGTTCAGTACCGCCTCGTTGGACCAGACAACGACTGGGACTCTGCCAATAAGGCTTGTTTGTCCCAGTATGATGAAGGTTGTCTTGCAATACGGAATATGACAATCAAGAAATTTAGTCGACCTGACATCAATGACTATTATCAAAACACCCTGTTGGCACTTATCAAGATCTCATCCGTAGCCACTATTACTGGTGTCCTGTTTTACAAATATAAGGACCTGCTCACTTTTATCAGTAATTTTTTTTAAGAACCAGTACTAGCAGAACTACGTTGCTGTTAGTAAATATATCATTAAAAAATGCAATTTTCAATATACTAATCCCAGATTTTCACACACACAATGAATACACCCTTAAGCTATCTTTCCTTTTCTTTGCACGCACCAAATCGACCACTTGTTAACCATTCTGTGTGATGTTTTAGTGATCTGAGCCTGAGAGCGATTGTACACTGCGCCAGTTATGTGCCTGTTTGGAAATGCGATTTCTTTTTTTTTATTTACAAGAGTAGCTTCCCTAGGTACTATATCAGTGGCCTCTTTCGATATGCTTGTTGGTTGCAGTGGTACTATTCTTTGCCTCCTTGCAGGCCCCGTCACCACGCGGGAGATTACTAAGCTTTCTAAGAAAGTGTTTCTGGAGTTTATTATAGACATGTAATTAAATGAGATTTTTGACATGAAACATTATTTTAGACATTTGAGACATTATTTTAGAACGAAATAAAAGTGTAATTTATAACACATTTTTTATGAAATGATAGAGTCAAATTCATTCGCAATCTAACAGCATAACGCAGATTGCGCGGGTTTAAATTCTTATAGGGAATATAAAATTGATTTAATATAATTTATTTTTGCCACCTGAAAAATGTTCTGTTGTGGTTCCAAAATTGTCTACTATTGGTAACCATACAAATGAATAAATCAAGATCATGTCTCTTAGAAGACACTATAGACTGTTCTAATATAAATATACAAACGGGCATGCGTATTGTTTAATATTTGTCAAAGTTATAATGTAATCATCATAATGAACTGTTAATTCTCAAACAAAATCGAAAATGATCCAAACGAAGAAGATCTCGTGATCATTGAGTCATTATAATTGAAAAACTAATTAACAAACTCTAATTATTTTTGTTTTGTTTTGGATCCAGAAGCACGTGAGCTTTCAGCTCGTCGGCTCGGTGCCATGGACATCGTAGCCCCTCGGTTCGGTGTCACGAAAACCGCAAATCTGGAGAACCTTAGGCTTATCTGCCAACTCGCGGAATTGAGACGCACTCACCGGGTGCTTGTCACCCGTCGTCCAACGAGCTACGAACACGCTGGGCATGCGGTCACTTTAAATATTATTAAGATATTTGTACATAATTCATTAATTACTAACTGGATACCAAGTTTGTCGTTTTTTATCCTTTTAATGTGCCCTTACTCTTTAGTGTCGCAGAGTGTGGTACCCGGTCACGTTTTAGACGTTTAAAATCCGGCGCAGGAGCTTTCCGACGTAACCTTTCGAACGGGAGCTGCTCGGAATTTAAAAAAAATTATTTAGTTGCTTATTGGCTCTAGGAAGGCTATCCCCCTTTCACAGCGATCAAGTGTGCACTAGCACTTTGATCTTAGCCAAAAGGCTGAAAAGCGATCCCAAGTATGTCGTGAAATGTAAGAATCTCATTTTCTCGGTGTTCCGTGCTAGTACTGTGAAAATAACATCTGCAGGAAGTGGCGGACTTGGTCAGAAAATGTTGGATGTCATGAGACAGTGAGGGGAGGGCATCCATAAATATATTCTTCTTCTTTTCGTTCGTTCTTTATGACCAATTCTAATCACTCCTTGTGATATGTTTGATCTTTGGCAAGAACGTGTGCGTTGCATATTGGTTTGGGTAAGCCCCTAAACGCATAGAATTCTACAAGTTTTTTTTTTTTTTTTTCCCGATCCAGAAGCACTTGAGCTGAAAGCTCTTCGGCTTTGTGTCATGGACATCGTAACCCTTCGGTTCGGTGCCACGAACACCGTCAATCTGGGGAACCTGTAGCTTTTTCTGCCAGTCCGCGGAGTTGAACCCGCACATACAGAGGACTAGTCACCCGTAGTCCAACGCGCTACGAACACGCTGGGCACGCGGGCCTTCTACACGTTTAGGACACGTGCATCCGATTTCAGCCAAGCCTCCTTAGTCGCTCCTTGCGACATGCGTGGCAGATAACAGCGGTTCTATTCTTTACACCCAAAACTTGGTCCCCGGTAGCCACTTGAACGATCCATAAATATAAAAACCATCATTTAAAGAAGCATACAAACACGTACAATATTTGTTCTTCTAAATGTTAGGCTTTTACTCTCTCAAAATTTTGTCTCCTTTTAAAATGATTGAAAAAAATCTTTTATTAAAATAGTAACAGAAAGTAAATTTTACTTTCATTCAGTAGTAATATTTAAACTATTGTTATAATTTTGATTTTTAACATTTTAAACATATTTCTAAGACCAAAGGAAACCCCACTTCATCACGGACCCACTTGTCAACGAGCAAGCTAGCATCCTTGCCAGTCCGCCACTACAACAATTAAAACATTTTACAACATAATTTAACGATGAAATAAGCATCCAATCTCTATAGCAATACATATTGGATAAAAAATAATAATACTCAAAAAGGTTATTGAATTAACAGATATTTTAGTAAGATTAACTGTTATGCATTGTATGATCAGTAACCTAGTAGCATGTTCTTTGTGGAACGTCGTTTTCATCCCAACCCGCTTGCAAACCTATATCTCTAACAAGATTTCTCACATTTTCTGGCGTCATTTTCAGTGGTTCATTGATGTTCTCCTGCAACATTTGTCTTGGTCCTTCCCTGGCTCGAATTTCAGAACCATGTCTCCCATTACCATTCTCTCCGAACTACTGTGATGTTTAACTCTCATACTGTAATATCTCACCTTCCAGAACATGATGTTATTTAAGAGCCAATGCTCCTCGATATGCAGGTCTTGTAAGATGTCTTTGTTTTTTTTTTCTTTTCTCTATCCAGGAATTATAAGATTTTTTCTGTAATCATCATGTTTTAGAAGTTTAAATTATGTTCAATATTGCATGTCACATTAACTACACTTATTGCTAACTCAAGTATAATTATACGCTCAATAAAGGATGTCTAAATGTTCATTAAACTTTGTTTGCATGAGAATAAAATCAAGAGAATAACTAAGTTATATGCTAAATAAAAACCACTTTTTTGTCTTGCCCCATTAACAAAAATGATCACGAGCCGTCACTGGCTTGCACATTACAATAAATACTTGTTGACGCTGTTGCTGTAATTTAACTTCCCATCTCTTGTGTAAAAGATTAATGTATTACCATACGTGTTACTTCATTTGTTTTATTTGCTATCACAGTTTGAAGAAATTATGCAAATATATGCAGAACTTTCTTATATTAAATATATTCATATTAATATTGAACGCTAAATTGTTTATTATCGTTATTTTTGGAACATGTGCTGAGAATGGGAGGTTTAGAATATATCGTGACAACCAGTACAATCTAGAGTAGGCGGGACAGAGGAAGACAGAGTCAGCACATTTTGGAAATCCTGACTTCATGGCACGGAACAGCGTCAACATCTGAGTTGATAGCAAACACAAGGGACATAGTTTTGTGGAGATCCAGAGCCAGCACGGCCCCTGATGATGATGACGAATTTTTTTATATTTGTCTCCTTTATACGCCAAGAAAATGGCGCTTATTTAATTCTGAAGCAGTTTATAACTGGACTATAATGATTGTGATTTGGTGTTTCTCATATTAGTTTTCAACTTTTATATTGTTTGGGACCTGGTGTTGCCCGAGTGGTTACCGGGGCCCAAATTTGGAGTGTAAAGAATAGAACCACTGTTACCTGACATGCATGTCGTAAGAGGCGACTAAGGAGGTTAGGCTGAAATCGGATGCATGTGTCCTAAATGTGTAGAAGTCTATGCGTTTAGGGGCCTACCAAACCAATGTGCAACGTATGCACGTTCTTGGCAAAGATCAAATCATATCACAAAGAGTGATTAAAATTGATCGTAAAGAACAAACGCAAAGAAGAAGAAGGACCTGGTGTATTTTTTTAAAAAATCTCTACATAGAGAATGAGAAATGAAGACATCAGGAAAAAAGTGGGTACAACTTCAGTACTAAACTTCATCAAGAAACAACAAATTAACTAGTTTGGCCACATAAGCAGATTACCAACAGACCTCAAAGAACGATATTGTTCCGATACAATGGATACATAGCAAAAGGCCGGCCTCGGAAAATATTGACCTCAGAGATAATAGAAACGATGAAAGACACTATTTAGCAAGCACACGCAAGGGCTCGTTCTAGAAATCTCTTCTTATCCTGACGCCGCGAAGCAAAACAGGATTATAGAAAAGAAAAACTCTGAGAATTTAAAGAATGCTAAGCTGCAGATCATACAGATTCGTCTATAGATGAACATAAAGAAAAGAAGGCAAAGATAACGAAAATGATTCTTAGATGACATAGCAGAATCCTGTCAAAAAGCAAAATAATTAGTTTAAATCTATTTTTTTAAAAACACTAAAAATCAAAGAAAACTGGCTAATGCTTCAAAAAAGAATGAGAAATTTGAAATATTTGAATATATAAAGTGATGAATGTTCAGAGAAGACCATAATGGATGAAGGCATCCCGTGGAGAAATTAACAGCACTTTTCAAGGGAAGAAAACAGCACCACTTTTCAATGGAAGAAAATAGCACCACTGCCCAAGGGAAGAAATAGCACCACTGTCCAAGGAAGAAAATAGCACCACTGTTCAAGGGAAGAAAATAGCACCACTTTTCAGGGAAAGAAAATCGTATCCTTTTTTCCAGCGGAAGAAACGTAGCTGTGTCACTATGTGCTACCACTACTTCTTCTTTCTTTGGCAGGGCCCTACAAAGTATGACTACTTTAGCAGGCTGTCACTACTTCTTATATTATGCTTGTTTATGTCCTTGGTATACACTATACATCCAAGATCTGTTCATCAGTTTGAGATCCTAATATTCTATTTCTTCTCTTGTTTCTGGCACGTGAAAGTATAGCTTCCTTTAACACAAATGAAAATCGCAGCATATCCTTTACATAAATTCGCCATCAACCACAGTAAACGAGTCGCCGATTTTCTAGGCACCATTTATGCGTTCACGAGTTTGCCATTGCTTTCTGAAAGGGGAGGTCTATATTTACCGGCCCGTCTGTCCACCGTGTTAGTAGCGCGTTGGACTACGGGTGACTAGTCCTCTGTAAGTGCGGATTCAACTCCGCGGACTGGCAGAAAAGCTACAGGTTCCCCAGATTTACGGTGTTCGTGGCACCGAACCGAAGGGTTACGATGTCCATGACCAAGCCGAAGAGCTTTCAGCTCTAGTGCTTCTGGATCGAAAAAAAAAAAAAAAAAATTTACCGGCCGTACAAATTCAAGCTGAACAAATTTGCTTCCAAACTGTCGGACACGGTGTTTGAACCAGGTACGCTAAGGTTGTGATCGAGCCCACTACTGCTTAAGCTATAGATGCACACATCGTTAATTTATTATGTCCTCTTTTTATTTGAACGCTCCTCCATATCGACCACTTGTTTAACCACTCTGTGTAATTTGTATGTGACCTGAGCCTAAGAGCGATTGTAAGTTGTGCCAGTTATGCGCCTACTAGAAGGCGGGTACATCCGACTTCTGCGATGCATTTTATTTACTAGGATAGCTTCCATAGGTCCTACATCAGTCGCTTCTTACGACATCCCTTGTAGGTCGCAGTAGGACTATTCTTTGCTGTGCTTGCGGGCCCTGGCACCACACGGGCGGGCCTGGCACCACACGGGCGGGTATTTATCTGTCTTAATTTACTAATTCGTCAAGTTAATACTTTTCTCTCATCATTCATCCGCATACCTTTCTTTTCTCTCATCATTCATCCGCATACCTTTCTTTTCTCTCATCATTCATCCGCATACCTTTCTTTTCTCTCATCATTCATCCGCATACCTTTCTTTTCTCTCATCCTTCATCCGCATACCTTTCTTTTCACTTATCCTTCATCCGCATACCTTTCTTTTCTCTCATCCTTCATCCGCATACCTTTCTTTTCTCTCATCCTTCATCCGCATACCTTTCTTTTCACTTATCAGACTAAATGATCTTACAGGTGAGGTGATTAATTTTTTCTTTATTTAGTGTTCTCTTCCTTGGATACATCAAAGATATCAGTAAAATATACAAGTTGAAGTGATACATTTATACTTTAATACATTTATACTGTTACAGTTTAGTAATCATCATCATCAAGGTGCGTATCTTTTATAGGACGTTGCTTTCTTTGCAGCACGTCTGAAGTTCAGTCTGTCTCTAGCCAGTTCACCCACTTCGTCGATGGTTATATTCATGGTTTCTTTAATATCTTGTAGCCATCGTCTTCTTGGTCTGCCTCTGCCTCTGCGTCCTGGGACCCTGCCCTCTAATATTGTTCTTTACAGGCCATCGTGACGCTTAATGTGACCAAAGTATGTAATTTTTCTGTACAGTATGTTGTTTATCAGTCAATTCTCTTTAACACTTAGTTCTTTCAGGACATCAGTGTTCTTTCTTTTCTGTCCATGGTATTCGTAGAATCTTTCTGTAGCATTTATTTTCGAAGGACTGGATTTTCGTTCTTGTTTTTTGTGTAATAGTCCATGATTAACAACCATAAGTAGCCACTGGTAAAGTGCATGTTCTCAATATTATTCTCAGTTTAGCAATACATTTGCAAAAACCTCTAGTAAAAATTTCGAAAAAACTCTTGAGGACACAAATATGTGCTTTTACAGAAGACTGTTTAAAATCCCTTTGGTAGTTGAAAGCTGAAGAGAAAGAAACAGAACCTGCAAGAGTGATCTAATTTCATTCAGAATAGTCAAAGAAAATTGAAAGTGGTTTGGCTAAGACAGGCAGGCATGGCGAGCGGCAGTGAGGTATGGCTCACAAAGAAAACAAGATAAATATAATCACTATCTAGGGAAAAGAGGGTGCAGAGGGCAGAAAGACCATCCTCTGCATCAGATTCAGTCTCTATGTTCACCTGCAGCAACTTTGGCAAGAATTACTACTCTAGAATAGGACATTACAGCCGAAGCAGAAATTGTGAATCAGCAAAGAATAAACTATGTGACGCAAAATCGATTGCTTTCTAAGGCAAAGAGATTAAAGATGATGATTAAACAAACCAATTCAAATACCAATACGCAAATGTAGGTAAGAGAACATGAACATTAACTCATACAATACTACAATCCCCCTTACAAATCATTGGAACAGTACCAATTCTCCGACAAGCCACATATCATGCCAACTATTTTATTAAAAATAATTACAATATTTAATGTTATTTGTGTATAATTCATTATTGAATATAGTTGTTGATGCATTTATAAAACACACTCCAATGTGTTGCCGGCGCTCTGAAGGGGAGCAGAGATTAGTAACACTGCGACCTACAAGGTGTAAGGGGCGTCTAAGGTAGGAGCCTGCGGAAGCTACCTTAGTGAATAAAAAGCATGCAATAAATCAGATGTGCTGGCCTACTTGTAAGTTGGTCGAAACGTTGCTGTTTATCGTCACTGTTTCTGTATTTTGTAAAACTATAGTACTTTGTTTGTACGTGTTTCGCTATTTACCAAGTTTTACTGCAGTCTTCCCCTATTTCGATATTCGTCGCCATATTGCTGCAACTATTCGTTGTGGCGTAGTAGGTAAGATTTAATAGTTATTCCAGATTTTCTTTAGATACGTTTGTATTTGGTCGTCCATTTGTGTTGCATTTTAATTTGTCACTCCTGTTTGTTCGTTTGCTTGATAAAGGCCGTGTTGGTCGAAACGTTCCTGTTTATCGTAACTGTTTCTGTATCTTGTAAAACTATAGTACTTTGTTTGTACGTGTTTCGCTACTTGTAAGTGCATAACTGGCACAACATACACTCGTAGGTTCGGATCACATACAAATCACAAAGAGTAGTTTAACAGGTGGATGATGTGTAACGATCGAAAAGAAGATAAAATAAAGGTTTCAATTCTGCGTGTTCTGATATATGAAATAATATTTATGTACTTTAAGTAGAAAAGTGACGCTTGATTGCGTTAGCAACCAAATGTTGTTCTAAAGAACATCCCATAAATACATCGTTTTAGTGTGCGCTTATCAAGAGTTAAAGCTGAGAGATTATTGGTTAACATGTTAAGAAAATCTTAATAAAAAAAAATATTTAGAATCGATCTGCTTAAAGATAATTTTTAAAAATGAAAAAAATGAGGAATCTGTTAGTTACGAAAGAATATGCACACAACAGCAATTAAAAAGGAAATAATGGCCAGAATGGTAATCGTGGATGTGTAATTCCCAGAAACACCCTTAGGATTAAATTTGTTTTTTTCCATATGACGAATTGAACTGTGACCTTCTTCATAGAGGGTGTGACACGTTTTTGCAGACTCATTCCATTGACTGTCCGGGCCCAGAAGTCTGTATTGAGCCGCAAAGATTGGTCCGTACCAGTTCCTGTAAGCGAGAAGAGGATCTCTCAAAAGAACTTTCCAAAATGTCGGGTAACATCCAATCTCTTCAGCAATCGATTCAGTCAGCAAATCAGCCGATACCTGACAAAAGCACATAAATATTATATATATATATTTAGTAGTTCGGTAGAAATTCGACGAAGGAAATTAAATGAAGAACAAATCTACTTTACAAAAAAGTGAACACTAAATAAGAGTATGGAATGAAACTGTCATGAAATCAAAGCATGGACATTTAATAAGGCGATAGAACAATATATGTCTGCTTTTGATTATAAGTGTTACAGAAGCGTCCTTCGTATATCATAGACAGTGAAGAGAACAAATAGATGTATCCAGAAAGAACTCAGATTCAAGGTGAATAATACTACAAGTAAGAATGAGAAAATTGAAGTATTGTGGCCATATAAAGAGACACGAATGGCTGAAGAAGCCCACCATTGAAGGAGGCATCCAGGAAAAGAGGAGAAGACAAAAAACAACGGAGAGGATGGATTTAGGATGTAACTTTTGGTTTGAGCATGACAGCTGCAGAGGCAGGACATTTGTCCTATGAGATAGGGAAATTCCGAAGGACTGTAAAGGTGGCAAACTCAGTCTATCAAACGTCAACCTCCAGAGACTCACGTGGATCTACTGTCCTAATTATGCGGTTTTTGCAGCAACGAGAGAGCGTACATGCTTGCTTCGAAAGCATCGATTATTGGGGAGTTTAAGAGGGATAAGGGGGATGTTTTTGGTCTCTTGTCGACCTACTGTTGAACGAGTACACGAAGATAGATGCTGAATGTATCCAGCGATTTAAGGAGTTTGAAATTACAGGTTGTACCAGAAGAACTTGATTCTTAAGGTGCATAGAGAGAAGTGTGGTTAACCAGCGAGCCACAGGAACCAGTTTCAGTATGCATACCCATCGACATCTGTTGAAGAACGCTGAGCATCTATGGGTCTGCCAGGACTGCTGGGACATCGGTTAATTAACCAATAAACAATAACCAAATACTCAAAAATGAAAAAGAAAACCGCAAAATAACTTACGAAATATGAGCGAAATGAGCCTTTCCTGGCATACGCATGATCATTCCACTTATCTACATCCTTCTGCATCTTGCTCCGTGAAGGAAGTTGATGTTTTCCAGACATGACTAAAGCTGCAAGTCTTGCTTGTAACTCGTACAGTAGAGCTAAAGGAGCGTCGCCGCCAACATGACCAATTATAGCCAAAGTGTTATGCTTTACGTTCAATGGAAACATCATTTTGAACATTTCCATTTTCCCGCTTTCTGATGATTTAAAAGGAATAGGTGATTACAGGTAAAATAAAACATCTTAATGAAAAAAAAATCGAATTACTTGCATTTTCCAAAAGGAGTTAACCTTTTTACCATTTTAACACACAGAGAAAACCCCATAACAGTATAACGAGACAGAATCTCTTATGGAACCCACAGGGCAATAAGAAAAGGGAGGACCAAGGACCAAGGGATAGATTGGAGAGATCTGGAAAAGATGACCTTAGATAGGTGGGTGTGGACGGTCTTGGATGCAGACCTATGTCTTCCTAGGGAAGAAGGGTGAAAAAGAAGAAGTTAACTCTTTCGATCTTATGAACCAATATACTGGATTATATCTTTTTGTCAAGATGACGCAAAGCCAGTATACTGTCTAATTTAGTATACATTGCGAAGTAAACGTGTCCGGCTGTAAAATAGATTACAGAATGGTACAGATTCTTAGAAGATAGGAAGATATGACTTCTGTTGGTTGAGGCTCTATGCCCCAAACAGATTAATAAATTCACATGAAAAAGAGAAATATTTATATAGAGAAAGAGAGAGAAAGTGAGAGAGAGAAAGAGAGAGAGTAAAATCGAGAAAGAGGGAGAGAGAGAAAGGAGAAAGAGAGAGAGAGATCAAGAGAAAGAAAGAAAAAGAGAGAGAGAGAAATAGAGAGAGAGAAAGAGTGTGTTAGATTAAGGATAATTCATAAAAAAGACATATTAGAAAAATATTATAATATGTCACAAATTAAATTTAACAAGAAAGGAATTTCAATAATATTAAAATTGTTCATCAATAAAAAGGAGTTGGACTCCTTAGTTTTTGAGAAATCGCAATAAAACTTGCAATGCTGTATCAAATATGTATACAATTCAGCCCACTACAACGAACATTTCCAATATCCTAAACTAAGCTGGACTGTCCTAAGTTAAAGGTGGCTGTGAACGAGCAAACAATAATTTCTTGTAAAATATATTATGTATTCCGTAGACTGACCTTGTACTATTTTCATATCAAGAAAAGATAGATCAGGATTAAAGCCTGTGCAAAGGATAATTGCGTCGATCCCTGATATGACCTTCCCATCTTGGAAATGAACCTGGTTGTCATTGACACGGGTCACACGCCCATAAGGCTGGACTCGGCCGGATAACATTTTTACCTGACAGCAATATAAAACACATATATAAATATACGGATGCAAAGCAGGTGGATTCAATATATATATAAAATATATATTTATATGTTTTATGGTGTATGGTTGAAATTGGAGTAAAGCAAGGCTGTATTCTATATTCGCTACTGTTTGGAGTGGCCACTGACTGGTTGATGAGAAAATTTGCAGGGGTGAAACTGGCATCGATGTGGCAGAAAGAAGTCAACTAGAAGATTTGGTTTTGCAGATGATATTGCCTTGTTAAGTAGAAACAACCAAGATATGCAAAAAAAACAGATAACTTGTCATCTATAGCATCAACAGTTGGACTGCAGATAAGCTATGAAAAAATATAATGAAGACACCTATGGCAAGTAATGCAGCTATCACCCTGGAATCTAAAATGATAAAATTAACAGAGCAGTTTACCTACTTATGTAACAATTCTTATTGGACAAGAAATGTTAAAAAAAAGTTTATGCCACGAATTGGCAAAGCAACATCAGCTTTTAAAAGTCTGAATTAAAAATGGAACTGCAAGTTATATAGTATTAAAACTAAATTACGAATTTTCAATTCAAATGCTGTATCAATCCTAACATATGCCAGTGAGGGTTGGAAAATGACTAAAGATATAGAAAGTAAATTGAATGCATTTGAAAATAGATGTCTGCGAAAAATAATGAATATAAAATGGAATGAATTCAGGGGAAGTAACGAAATCAGAGAAATCACATTAAAAGTCACAGTTGTTTGAAGAGAGCGGTAAATGGAAGGCATGGTTCCTGGAGTACGAGGCAGGGGGCGTCCATAACGAAGGTGGCAGCAGGACATCAAAGAAACATTGAACATGACAAAGGAAGATGCGGGTAATAAAACCCGTGATAAAACCTACGTTCCTCAAGGGACAATCTACAACGTGAAGAATTGAAAGCATTACCAATATCTCCATCTTTCTTCTTCTTTTGGTAGCACACTGTTACCGGGTTGTTAACCCAGTGTCGTGGTTTTATCTATTTGTCTTGCGCTTCTCTGGTGACTTGTGTGAGGGTTTTTTCATAGTCCCCTCCCAGAATTCAACTTCGTTATCTATCCACCTTTTCCTCGGTCTCCATCGACAAGTATACATTTAAACAAGTTAAAAATTTACATATCTGAGAAGAATTTTTCAGCAAATGGAATACTAATCAACGAAATTCAACATAGATACATTAAAGCTTATCAAATCATAGAACAAATGGTACCAATTTTGAAGTGCTTGTATGTGACCATGAATATTAAAGAACATTATCCTATACAATCTTTCTCCTGACATATGCTATCAGTCAGTGGCGGCTCGTTATTAAGGGCATCACCAAAAATAATGTATAACGTGTATTTATTATTTTATAAATTAAAATATAGCAACAAAAAACCATGATTTTTTTCGGAAGAAAAGTCTTGCCCCACCAATAAATATGATCACGGGCCGCTAATGCACTATCAGTACTAACTAAACCTGAACGTTGACATCAAGCAATAGAAGAAGATTAGTGACGAAAGAGATCAAGTGTCTATGCAGAATGCAAGGAAGATTTAAAAAAAGATATTTGTTAAGAAATGAAGACATTAGAAAAAAAAGTGAGCTCAACATCATTACTGAATTTTATTTTAAAAAATAACAAATCAAATGGATCGAACACATACGCCAAATAACAACGGACATGGTGCGTCTCCAAACAAATTTCTGCTCAGACACAGTGGATACAAGACGAACGGTCATTCACGCAAAAGGTGGACAACAGAAATAACAAAGACTGTGAAAGACACAATTTGTGAAGCGTGCAAAAGAATCAGTTCTTGAAATTAATTCGTCCTTGTGTTGCCCGGGGTCACTAGCGTAGCAAACAACAGTATCACTGCGACCTACAAGACATGTCATAAGAGGCGACTGAGTTAGGGGTCTACCGAAGCTACACTAGTAAATAAAAATCGTCGCAGAAATCGGATGTGCTTGCCTTATTGTAGACGCATAGTTGGCACAACATTCAATCGCTCTTAGGCTCAGATAACACTCAAATCACACAGAGTGGTTTAAAAGGTGGTCGATATGAAGCGTTCCAATAAGAATAAGAGTAATTAAGTCACTTTTTATCCTGATCCTTTGAGGCAGAGAAGAATTAGAGAAAAAAACAATGATTCAAAAAATGTTGAGGAAGAAGAAGAACCAAATTTGTATTCTGAAGACGTGAGACAAAAGAGAATTAGAACAAAACAAAGATGGAAAAAAGCGTTTGAGTAATGGTATACGAATAAGCTATGTATTTATGGTGTATTACAACACCAAGGAAATCATCATTACCGGTAAATCATCACTCAAACCATAACGATCAAATACTGGAGGTTTTGAAGGTCTGATTCCTGCACTTTCGTGGTCTAGTTTTCTTTCAGCTTCATCCATCAAGATTTCGTTGATTTTGTTAACCCCGGTGCTGGAGTGTATGATGGAGCGAGAGAACATGAGATCCAGAGTTCTGGCACTGGAGAAACACCTGGGAATAATCCACATACCTCCACCTACAGCTATATAAACCTGCAGAGAAAAAAAAAATGCACGTGCTTTAACCTATACCTAGAGGTAAGATAACAATTCTTGTACCTAATGTACACATATATACACCTGCAGATGAGATAAAAAGTCATTTACATAAGCCAACACCTATGTACACCTGCAGATGAGATAAAAAGTCATGTACCTAAGCCAACACCTACGTACACCTGCAGATGAGATAAAAAGTCATGTACCTAAGCCAACACCTATGTACACCTGCAGATGAGATAAAAAGTCATGTACCTAAGCCAACACCTATGTACACCTGCAGATGAGATAAAAAGTCATGTACCTAAGCCAACACCTATGTACACCTGCAGATGAGATAAAAGCAATGTACCTAAGCCAACACCTATGTACACCTGCAGATGAGATAAAAAGTCATGTACCTAAGCCAACACCTATGTACACCTGCAGATGAGATAAAAGTCATGTACCTAAGCCTAACACCTATGTATACCTGCAGATGAGATAAAGCATAGTACCTAAGCCAACACCTATGTACACCTGCAGATGAGATAAAAAGCCATGTACCTAAGCCAACACCTATGTACACCTGCAGATGAGATAAAAAGTCATGTACCTAAGCCAACACCTATGTACACCTGCGAGATTGAATAAAAGCAGGTGACCTGCCAACACCATATGCACTCTCGAGAATGAAGCAGTCCGTAATGCAAACCATGAACCTGCGTAGTGATAAGTCCATGACCACCTGAACCATGAACGGTAGATAAATATGAACCTACAACCATTACCTGAGTAGATTAATAGCTGACTCTACAACCTATGTACACTTCAGAGGTAAGATTAACTGCATTACTACACTATGTACACCTAGAGGTAAGATTAAATGAGTCCTGACAAATATGTACACCTATAAGAAGATTAAATGCAACATCTACAACTATGTCAACCTAGAGGTAAGATTAAAATGCTGTCACCTCACCTATGTACACCTAGAGTAAGATTAAATCATGACTACCTACAACTATGTACACCTAAAGGTAAGATTAAAATGCATACCTGACACTATGTACACCTAGAGGTAAGATTAAAATGCATGTACCTACAACTATGTACACCTAAAGGTAAGATTAAAATGCATGTACCTACAACTATGTACACCTAGAGGTAAGATTAAAATGCATGTACCTGCAACTATGTACACCTAGAGGTAAGATTAAAATGCATGTACCTACAACTATGTACACCTAGAGGTAAGATTAAAATGCATGTACCTACACTATGTACACCTAAGGTAGATTAAATGCATACTCAACTATGTACACCTAGAGGTAAGATTAAATGCATGTACCTACAACTATGTACACCTAGAGGTAAGATTAAAATGCATGTACCTACAACTATGACAACCTAAGGTAAGATTAAATGCATACTACAACTAGTACACTAAGGTAAGATTAAAATGCATGTACCTACAACTATGTACACCTAGAGGTAAGATTAAATGCATGTACCTACAACTATGTACACCTAGAGGTAAGATTAAAATGCATGTACCTACAACTATGTACACCTAGAGGTAAGATTAAAATGCATGTACCTTCAACTATGTACACCTAGAGGTAAGATTAAAATGCATGTACCTACAACTATGTACAACTAGAGGTAAGATTAAAATGCATGTACCTACAACTATGTACACCTAGAGGTAAGATTAAAATGCATGTACCTACAACTATGTACACCTATAGGTAAGATTAAAATGCATGTACCTACAACTATGTACACCTAGAGGTAAGATTAAAATGCATGTACCTACAACTATGTACACTAGAGGTAAGATTAAAATGCATGTACTCTACCTATGTACACCTAGAGGTAAGATTAAAATGCATGTACCTGCACCTATGTACACCTAGAGGTAAGATTAAAATGCATGTACCTCCAACTATGTACACCTAGAGGTAAGATTAAAATGCATGTACCTCACTTGTACACCTAGAGGTAAGATTAAAATGCATGTACCTTCACCTATGTACACCTAGAGGTAAGATTAAAATGCATGTACCTCCACCTATGTACACCTAGAGGTAAGATTAAATGCATGTACCTACAACTATGTACACCTAGAGGTAAGATTAAAATGCATGTACCTCACCTTGTACACCTAGAGGTAAGATTAAAATGCATATACCTACAACTATGTACACCTAGAGGTAAGATTAAAATGCATGTACCTACAACTATGTACACCTAGAGGTAAGATTAAAATGCATGTACCTCCAACTATGTACACCTAGAGGTAAGATTAAAATGCATGTACCTACAACTATGTACACCTAGAGGTAAGATTAAATGCATGTACCTACAACTATGTACACCTAGAGGTAAGATTAAAATGCATGTACCTACAACTATGTACACCTAGAGGTAAGATTAAAATGCATGTACCTACAACTATGTACACCTAGAGGTAAGATTAAAATGCATCTACCTACAACTATGTACACCTAGAGGTAAGATTAAAATGCATATACCTACAACTATGTACACCTAGGTAAGATTAAAATGCATGTACTCACAACTATGTACACCTAGAGGTAAGATTAAAATGCATGTACCTACAACTATGTACACCTAGAGGTAAGATTAAAATGCATGTACCTACAACTTTGTACACCTAGAGGTAAGATTAAAATGCATGTACCTACAACTATGTACACCTAGAGGTAAGATTAAAATGCATGTACCTACAACTATGTACACCTAGAGGTAAGATTAAAATGCATGTACCTACAACTATGTACACCTAGAGGTAAGATTAAAATGCATGTACCTCCACCTATGTACACCTAGAGATAAGATTAAAATGCATGTACCTACAACTATGTACACCTAGAGGTAAGATTAAAATGCATGTACCTACAACTATGTACACCTAGAGGTAAGATTAAAATGCATGTACCTACAACTATGTACACCTAGAGGTAAGATTAAAATGCATGTACCTACAACTATGTACACCTAGAGGTAAGATTAAAATGCATCTACCTACAACTATGTACACCTAGAGGTAAGATTAAAATGCATTTACCTACAACTATGTACACCTAGAGGTAAGATTAAAATGCATGTACCTACAACTATGTACACCTAGAGGTAAGATTAAAATGCATGTACCTACAACTATGTACACCTAGAGGTAAGATTAAAATGCATGTACCTACAACTATGTACACCTAGAGGTAAGATTAAAATGCATGTACCTACAACTATGTACACCTAGAGGTAAGATTAAAATGCATGTACCTACAACTGTGTACACCTAGAGGTAAGATTAAAATGCATGTACCTACAACTATGTACACCTAGAGGTAAGATTAAAATGCATATACCTACAACTATGTACACTAGAGGTAAGATTAAAATGCATGTATTCTACAACTATGTACACCTAGAGGTAAGATTAAAATGCATGTACCTACAACTATGTACACCTAGAGGTAAGATTAAAATGCATGTACCTACAACTATGTACACCTAGAGGTAAGATTAAAATGCATTTACCTACAACTATGTACACCTAGAGGTAAGATTAAAATGCATATACCTACAACTATGTACACCTAGAGGTAAGATTAAAATGCATATACCTACAACTATGTACACCTATAGGTAAGATTAAAATGTCAATGTACCATTTACATTACTACTTAACCTAGAGGTAAGATTAAAATGCATATAAATTGTACCAAAAATTATGTACACCTAGTAGGTAAGATTAAATGCATGTACTACAACTATGTACACCTAGAGGTAAGATTAAAATGTCATGTACACTAAGTAATATGCTCCCTACAACTAGAGGTAAGATTAAATGCATGTACCTACAACTATGTACACCTAGAGGTAAGATTAAAATGCATGTACCTACAACTATGTACACCTAGAGGTAAGATTAAAATGCATGTACCTACAACTGTGTACACCTAGAGGTAAGATTAAAATGCATGTACCTACAACTATGTACACCTAGAGGTAAGATTAAAATGCATGTACCTTCAACTATGTACACCTAGAGGTAAGATTAAAATGCATGTACCTACACCTATGTACACCTAGAGGTAAGATTAAAATGCATGTACCTGCAACTATGTACACCTAAAGGTAAGATTAAAATGCATGTACCTACACCTATGTACACCTAAGGTAAGATTAAAAATGTCCCAATGTACCTGGTGATTAAATCATGTACACACTTCCTAGAGGTAAGATTAAAATGCATAACCTCACAACTATGTACACCTAGAGGTAAGATTAAAATGCATATACCTACAACTATGTACACCTAAGGTAAGATTAAATGCATGTACCTACAACTATGTACACCTAGAGGTAAGATTAAAATGCATGTACTACAACTATGTACACCTAGAGGTAAGATTAAAATGCATGTACCTACAACTATGTACACCTAGAGGTAAGATTAAAATGCATGTACTCAAACCTATGTACACCTAGAGGTAAGATTAAAATGCATGTACCTACAACTATGTACACCTAGAGGTAAGATTAAAATGCATGTACCTGCACCTACAACTTTGTACACCTAGAGGTAAGATTAAAATGCATGTACCTACAACTATGTACACCTAGAGGTAAGATTAAAATGCACTGTACCTGCACCTACAACTTATGCATTACAACTCTAGAGGTAAGATTAAAATGCATGTACCTGCACCTACAACTGTGCACACCTAGAGGTAAGATTAAAATGCATGTACCTGCACCTACAACTGTGTACACCTAGAGGTAAGATTAAAATGCATGTACCTGCACCTACAACTATGTACACCTAGAGGTAAGATTAAAATGCATGTACCTGCACCTACAACTATGTACACCTAGAGGTAAGATTAAAATGCATGTACCTGCACCTACAACTATGTACACCTAGAGGTAAGATTAAAATGCATGTACCTGCACCTACAACTATGTACACCTAGAGGTAAGATTAAAATGCATGTACCTACAACTATGTACACCTAGAGGTAAGATTAAAATGCATGTACCTGCACCTACAACTTTGTACACCTAGAGGTAAGATTAAAATGCATGTACCTGCACCTACAACTATGTACACCTAGAGGTAAGATTAAAATGCATGTACCTACAACTATGTACACCTAGAGGTAAGATTAAAATGCATGTACCTGCACCTACAACTTTGTACACCTAGAGGTAAGATTAAAATGCATGTACCTGTACCTACAACTTTGTACACCTAGAGGTAAGATTAAAATGCATGTACCTACAACTATGTACACCTAGAGGTAAGATTAAAATGCATGTACCTGCACCTACAACTATGTACACCTAGAGGTAAGATTAAAATGCATGTACCTGCACCTACAACTTTGTACACCTAGAGGTAAGATTAAAATGCATGTACCTGCACCTACAACTTTGTACACCTAGAGGTAAGATTAAAATGCATGTACCTACAACTATGTACACCTAGAGGTAAGATTAAAATGCATGTACCTGCACCTACAACTATGTACACCTAGAGGTAAGATTAAAATGCATGTACCTACAACTGTGTACACCTAGAGGTAAGATTAAAATGCATGTACCTACAACTATGTACACCTAGAGGTAAGATTAAAATGCATGTACCTGCACCTATGTACACCTAGAGATAAGATTAAAATGCATGTACCTACAACTATGTACACCTAGAGGTAAGATTAAAATGCATGTACCTACAACTATGTACACCTAGAGGTAAGATTAAAATGCATGTACCTACAACTATGTACACCTAGAGGTAAGATTAAAATGCATGTACCTACAACTATGTACACCTAGAGGTAAGATTAAAATGCATCTACCTACAACTATGTACACCTAGAGGTAAGATTAAAATGCATATACCTACAACTATGTACACCTATAGGTAAGATTAAAATGCATGTACCTACAACTATGTACACCTAGAGGTAAGATTAAAATGCATGTACCTACAACTATGTACACCTAGAGGTAAGATTAAAATGCATGTACCTACAACTGTGTACACCTAGAGGTAAGATTAAAATGCATGTACCTGCACCTATGTACACCTAGAGGTAAGATTAAAATGCATGTACCTACAACTGTGTACACCTAGAGGTAAGATTAAAATGCATGTACCTACAACTATGTACACCTAGAGGTAAGATTAAAATGCATATACCTACAACTATGTACACCTAGAGGTAAGATTAAAATGCATGTACCTACAACTATGTACACCTAGAGGTAAGATTAAATGCATGTACCTACAACTATGTACACCTAGAGGTAAGATTAAAATGCATATACCTACAACTATGTACACCTAGAGGTAAGATTAAAATGCATATACCTACAACTATGTACACCTAGAGGTAAGATTAAAATGCATATACCTACAACTATGTACACCTATAGGTAAGATTAAAATGCATGTACCTACAACTATGTACACCTAGAGGTAAGATTAAAATGCATGTACCTACAACTATGTACACCTAGAGGTAAGATTAAATGCATGTACCTACAACTATGTACACCTAGAGGTAAGATTAAAATGCATGTACCTACAACTATGTACACCTAGAGGTTAAGATTAAAATGCATGTACCTACAACTGTGTACACCTAGAGGTAAGATTAAAATGCATGTACCTACAACTATGTACACCTAGAGGTAAGATTAAAATGCATGTACCTACAACTGTGTACACCTAGAGGTAAGATTAAAATGCATGTACCTACAACTATGTACACCTAGAGGTAAGATTAAAATGCATGTACCTGCACCTATGTACACCTAGAGGTAAGATTAAAATGCATGTACCTACACCTATGTACACCTAGAGGTAAGATTAAAATGCATGTACCTGCAACTATGTACACCTAAAGGTAAGATTAAAATGCATGTACCTACACCTATGTACACCTAAAGGTAAGATTAAAATGCATGTACCTGCAACTATGTACACCTAGAGGTAAGATTAAAATGCATATACCTACAACTATGTACACCTAGAGGTAAGATTAAAATGCATATACCTACAACTATGTACACCTATAGGTAAGATTAAAATGCATGTACCTACAACTATGTACACCTAGAGGTAAGATTAAAATGCATGTACCTACAACTATGTACACCTAGAGGTAAGATTAAAATGCATGTACCTACAACTATGTACACCTAGAGGTAAGATTAAAATGCATGTACCTCCACCTATGTACACCTAGAGGTAAGATTAAAATGCATGTACCTGCACCTACAACTTTGTACACCTAGAGGTAAGATTAAAATGCATGTACCTGCACCTACAACTTTGTACACCTAGAGGTAAGATTAAAATGCATGTACCTACAACTATGTACACCTAGAGGTAAGATTAAAATGCACGTACCTGCACCTACAACTTTGTACACCTAGAGGTAAGATTAAAATGCATGTACCTGCACCTACAACTGTGCACACCTAGAGGTAAGATTAAAATGCATGTACCTGCACCTACAACTGTGTACACCTAGAGGTAAGATTAAAATGCATGTACCTGCACCTACAACTATGTACACCTAGAGGTAAGATTAAAATGCATGTACCTGCACCTACAACTATGTACACCTAGAGGTAAGATTAAAATGCATGTACCTGCACCTACAACTATGTACACCTAGAGGTAAGATTAAAATGCATGTACCTGCACCTACAACTATGTACACCTAGAGGTAAGATTAAAATGCATGTACCTACAACTATGTACACCTAGAGGTAAGATTAAAATGCATGTACCTGCACCTACAACTTTGTACACCTAGAGGTAAGATTAAAATGCATGTACCTGCACCTACAACTATGTACACCTAGAGGTAAGATTAAAATGCATGTACCTACAACTATGTACACCTAGAGGTAAGATTAAAATGCATGTACCTGCACCTACAACTTTGTACACCTAGAGGTAAGATTAAAATGCATGTACCTGTACCTACAACTTTGTACACCTAGAGGTAAGATTAAAATGCATGTACCTACAACTATGTACACCTAGAGGTAAGATTAAAATGCATGTACCTGCACCTACAACTATGTACACCTAGAGGTAAGATTAAAATGCATGTACCTGCACCTACAACTTTGTACACCTAGAGGTAAGATTAAAATGCATGTACCTGCACCTACAACTTTGTACACCTAGAGGTAAGATTAAAATGCATGTACCTACAACTATGTACACCTAGAGGTAAGATTAAAATGCATGTACCTGCACCTACAACTATGTACACCTAGAGGTAAGATTAAAATGCATGTACCTGCACCTACAACTTTGTACACCTAGAGGTAAGATTAAATGCATGTACCTACAACTATGTACACCTAGAGGTAAGATTAAAATGCATGTACCTGCACCTACAACTTTGTACACCTAGAGGTAAGATTAAAATGCATGTACCTACAACTATGTACACCTAGAGGTAAGATTAAAATGCATGTACCTGCACCTACAACTATGTACACCTAGAGGTAAGATTAAAATGCATGTACCTGCACCTACAACTTTGTACACCTAGAGGTAAGATTAAAATGCATGTACCTGCACCTACAACTTTGTACACCTAGAGGTAAGATTAAAATGCATGTACCTACAACTATGTACACCTAGAGGTAAGATTAAAATGCATGTACCTGCACCTAAAACTGTGCACACCTAGAGGTAAGATTAAAATGCATGTACCTGCACCTACAACTATGTACACCTAAAGGTAAGATTAAAATGCATACACCTACAACTATGTACACCTAGAGGTAAGATTAAAATGCATATACCTACAACTATGTACACCTAGAGGTAAGATTAAAATGCATATACCTACAACTATGTACACCTATAGGTAAGATTAAAATGCATGTACCTACAACTATGTACACCTAGAGGTAAGATTAAAATGCATGTACCTACAACTATGTACAACTAGAGGTAAGATTAAAATGCATGTACCTACAACTATGTACACCTAGAGGTAAGATTAAAATGCATGTACCTACAACTATGTACACCTAGAGGTAAGATTAAAATGCATGTACCTACAACTGTGTACACCTAGAGGTAAGATTAAAATGCATGTACCTACAACTATGTACACCTAGAGGTAAGATTAAAATGCATGTACCTACAACTGTGTACACCTAGAGGTAAGATTAAAATGCATGTACCTACAACTATGTACACCTAGAGGTAAGATTAAAATGCATGTACCTGCACCTATGTACACCTAGAGGTAAGATTAAAATGCATGTACCTACAACTATGTACACCTAGAGGTAAGATTAAAATGCATGTACCTACAACTATGTACACCTAGAGGTAAGATTAAAATGCATGTACCTACAACTATGTACACCTAGAGGTAAGATTAAAATGCATGTACCTACACCTATGTACACCTAGAGGTAAGATTAAAATGCATGTACCTGCAACTATGTACACCTAGAGGTAAGATTAAAATGCATGTACCTACACCTATGTACACCTAGAGGTAAGATTAAAATGCATGTACCTGCAACTATGTACACCTAAAGGTAAGATTAAAATGCATGTACCACACTATGTACACCTAAAGGTAAGATTAAAATGCATGTACCTGCAACTATGTACACCTAGAGGTAAGATTAAAATGCATGTACCTCCACCTATGTACACCTAGAGGTAAGATTAAAATGCATGTACCTGCACCTACAACTTTGTACACCTAGAGGTAAGATTAAAATGCATGTACCTGCACCTACAACTTTGTACACCTAGAGGTAAGATTAAATGCATGTACCTACAACTATGTACACCTAGAGGTAAGATTAAAATGCACGTACCTGCACCTACAACTTTGTACACCTAGAGGTAAGATTAAAATGCATGTACCTGCACCTACAACTGTGCACACCTAGAGGTAAGATTAAAATGCATGTACCTGCACCTACAACTGTGTACACCTAGAGGTAAGATTAAAATGCATGTACCTGCACCTACAACTATGTACACCTAGAGGTAAGATTAAAATGCATGTACCTGCACCTACAACTATGTACACCTAGAGGTAAGATTAAAATGCATGTACCTGCACCTACAACTATGTACACCTAGAGGTAAGATTAAAATGCATGTACCTGCACCTACAACTATGTACACCTAGAGGTAAGATTAAATGCATGTACCTACAACTATGTACACCTAGAGGTAAGATTAAAATGCATGTACCTGCACCTACAACTTTGTACACCTAGAGGTAAGATTAAAATGCATGTACCTGCACCTACAACTATGTACACCTAGAGGTAAGATTAAAATGCATGTACTACAACTATGTACACCTAGAGGTAAGATTAAAATGCATGTACCTGCACCTACAACTTTGTACACCTAGAGGTAAGATTAAAATGCATGTACCTGTACCTACAACTTTGTACACCTAGAGGTAAGATTAAATGCATGTACCTACAACTATGTACACCTAGAGGTAAGATTAAAATGCATGTACCTGCACCTACAACTATGTACACCTAGAGGTAAGATTAAAATGCATGTACCTGCACCTACAACTTTGTACACCTAGAGGTAAGATTAAAATGCATGTACCTGCACCTACAACTTTGTACACCTAGAGGTAAGATTAAAATGCATGTACCTACAACTATGTACACCTAGAGGTAAGATTAAAATGCATGTACCTGCACCTACAACTATGTACACCTAGAGGTAAGATTAAAATGCATGTACCTGCACCTACAACTTTGTACACCTAGAGGTAAGATTAAAATGCATGTACCTACAACTATGTACACCTAGAGGTAAGATTAAAATGCATGTACCTGCACCTATGTACACCTAGAGGTAATATTAAAATGCATGTACCTACAACTATGTACACCTAGAGGTAAGATTAAAATGCATGTACCTACAACTATGTACACCTAGAGGTAAGATTAAAATGCATGTACCTACAACTATGTACACCTAGAGGTAAGATTAAAATGCATGTACCTACAACTATGTACACCTAGAGGTAAGATTAAAATGCATGTACCTACAACTGTGTACACCTAGAGGTAAGATTAAAATGCATGTACCTACAACTATGTACACCTAGAGGTAAGATTAAAATGCATGTACCTACAACTGTGTACACCTAGAGGTAAGATTAAAATGCATGTACCTACAACTATGTACACCTAGAGGTAAGATTAAAATGCATGTACCTGCACCTATGTACACCTAGAGGTAAGATTAAAATGCATGTACCTACAACTATGTACACCTAGAGGTAAGATTAAAATGCATGTACCTACAACTATGTACACCTAGAGGTAAGATTAAAATGCATGTACCTACAACTATGTACACCTAGAGGTAAGATTAAAATGCATGTACCTACACCTATGTACACCTAGAGGTAAGATTAAAATGCATGTACCTGCAACTATGTACACCTAGAGGTAAGATTAAAATGCATGTACCTACACCTATGTACACCTAGAGGTAAGATTAAAATGCATGTACCTGCAACTATGTACACCTAAAGGTAAGATTAAAATGCATGTACCTACACCTATGTACACCTAAAGGTAAGATTAAAATGCATGTACCTGCAACTATGTACACCTAGAGGTAAGATTAAAATGCATGTACCTCCACCTATGTACACCTAGAGGTAAGATTAAAATGCATGTACCTGCACCTACAACTTTGTACACCTAGAGGTAAGATTAAAATGCATGTACCTGCACCTACAACTTTGTACACCTAGAGGTAAGATTAAATGCATGTACCTACAACTATGTACACCTAGAGGTAAGATTAAAATGCACGTACCTGCACCTACAACTTTGTACACCTAGAGGTAAGATTAAAATGCATGTACCTGCACCTACAACTGTGCACACCTAGAGGTAAGATTAAAATGCATGTACCTGCACCTACAACTGTGTACACCTAGAGGTAAGATTAAAATGCATGTACCTGCACCTACAACTATGTACACCTAGAGGTAAGATTAAAATGCATGTACCTGCACCTACAACTATGTACACCTAGAGGTAAGATTAAAATGCATGTACCTGCACCTACAACTATGTACACCTAGAGGTAAGATTAAAATGCATGTACCTGCACCTACAACTATGTACACCTAGAGGTAAGATTAAAATGCATGTACCTACAACTATGTACACCTAGAGGTAAGATTAAAATGCATGTACCTGCACCTACAACTTTGTACACCTAGAGGTAAGATTAAAATGCATGTACCTGCACCTACAACTATGTACACCTAGAGGTAAGATTAAAATGCATGTACCTACAACTATGTACACCTAGAGGTAAGATTAAAATGCATGTACCTGCACCTACAACTTTGTACACCTAGAGGTAAGATTAAAATGCATGTACCTGTACCTACAACTTTGTACACCTAGAGGTAAGATTAAAATGCATGTACCTACAACTATGTACACCTAGAGGTAAGATTAAAATGCATGTACCTGCACCTACAACTATGTACACCTAGAGGTAAGATTAAAATGCATGTACCTGCACCTACAACTTTGTACACCTAGAGGTAAGATTAAAATGCATGTACCTGCACTACAACTTTGTACACCTAGAGGTAAGATTAAAATGCATGTACCTACAACTATGTACACCTAGAGGTAAGATTAAAATGCATGTACCTGCACCTACAACTATGTACACCTAGAGGTAAGATTAAAATGCATGTACCTGCACCTACAACTTTGTACACCTAGAGGTAAGATTAAAATGCATGTACCTACAACTATGTACACCTAGAGGTAAGATTAAAATGCATGTACCTGCACCTATGTACACCTAGAGGTAATATTAAAATGCATGTACCTGCACCTATATAAACCTGCAGATGAGATAAAAATCCATGTACATATACCTACAAATATGTACACCTGCAGGTGAGAATAACATCTATGTATCTATACATAGAAGTATTTACACCTGCCGATATGGGGTCTCTGTGGCTGAGTGGTTAAGCCCTTTGCCTTGCGTCGTGGGTTCGAATCCGGACCGCGCCCTTCTGTTCATGAGTGCAGTTTTTTCCAGACACCCCTAGGATTGTTGCCGGAGCTACGGAGTTTGTGCAATACTCTCGGCAGGTGGCATGTCATTTCTGCTGAGAGGACCGAGCCATATGGGCTAAAACCCGGTGCAATGAAGTCAATCCTTCGGCTTTTAAACCCTCCTAAACACCTGCCGATAAGATTCAAAACTATGTGCCTATGTACACCTGAAGAAAATTACACCTGAAGAAAATATAGAAATCCATGTACCCACACCTATGTACACCTCCAGGTACTATATGTACCTATAGCTACTAGTATTTACACCTGTCGATAAGATAAAAATCGATGTACCTATACCTATGTACATCTACAGGTAAGATTAAAATCCATGGACTTTTACATACACTTATGTACACATGTAGAAAATATAAAAACCCATGTACCTTTACACCTGCAGATGTGTACACCTGCAGATGAGATAAAAATACATAATACCTCTACCTACACCTGTGTACACATGCAGGTAAAAGAAAGAAAAGCTGTGAAATTTGTAAAGTTTTTTGAACATATAAGGCCCGAAGATTAAACAGGTGCTTAGTCTCTCTGTGCTAGCCGAACAGATCTACAGCAGAGCACTTATATAGTAACTTCGGGGACGATTGTAAATATTTCCGCTACACACAAAACTTAGATACTCGACTTAATCTAGTTAGATATGATTGATAACACAAACGGATTAACCAGGTGGAAATTGGGGATTATGTGATACATTTTTAGACGGGATTAAACGTCGATACAATAGCTGAGTGGGCGTCTGTAGCCTAAGTGGTCGCGAGCACGATCACAACACAAGCGTAACTTGTTCAAACACCGCGGAGGGTAGGTTGGAAGCAAATTTGTTCCCGTGGATTTTTACGAACAGTAAAAAAAATACCTCACCCTTCAGAAAGCAATTTACACTACTGAACGTTTTAGTGGTGCCTAGAAAGTCTACGACTCGTTCACTGTGGTTGATTACGACGTCCCGTGAAGGGTATTCAATAAACTTGATCAATGGGTTTCTGTGGCGTAGGGGTAAGGTGCTAGTTTCTTGTTCCAAACGGTAATCAGTTTGCTCCCTCGTGAAGCCATTTGGATATTTTTCCAGAATGTAGGTGAGATCGAGTTCCTAGTTCTATCGGAAGCAAACAACAAAACGTAGGTCCCTTGTTAATGCTAAGCACTTAAAAGAACCCTTGTCAGTTGAAAATCGAGAAAAACAGACTGGAAAACCGCTGCCCGGGCAATACACATTATTTAAAAAAATATATATAAATTCCCAACAAATATTTTCACCATATTTTAAATTACATCGGAGACTCTCGCCGTTGCTACGAGTTCATGCACTGAGATCTTCCTGTGTGCAAAAGAGATCGGATCACACATGTTTACTCACCGAAGCGCAATGATGGTCCAATCAATCAATCAATCAATCAATCAATCAATCAATCAATCAAGCAATCATTCAATGATGTAGCTAAAACAATGGGCATCTAATTGTGAGAGAACATGTTAACGTATACCAACTGCATGGCACTTAATGTTGGTGATAGCTACAGATACCTGTTTTGCATAATTTGCGACGTCGCTTCCAATGTCTGCAGCTGATAACTTGTTTCCTTTACATAAAGAAAAACGAATTGTTAAATAAACACACAGAAAAAAAACAACTTAGAAATGGAAAGTGTGATATTTAAGTACTTTAACATTTACAATTACTTTCTAATATGATCTCAATCAATCACTTGCTATGCCTGCCGTTTCTCATGTGCTATCTTATCATGCCATCTCAGTCCCTCTACTCTACGTAAACATCCATTTACAAAGGCCTGTAGTTTTCTGCTGATTTCTTTTGCTGTCCACTATGTTTCCGAATTATTTATACTTTACTTGATGATAGAAATTACAAGTGCCTAAGAAGTCGGAGTGAAGATCGTCTGAATGGGGAGGGACACTGGGGATAAGGAAGGCTAACTTTCAATACAAAAAAAAATCAGTCCCATTAAGCTCCTGACTACGCCGCAAGGTGAACGAAGGAGCAAAAGAACTAACTTTTCTCAATAAATATTAATTGACTCATAGAATATTGTAAAATTGTAATACATTTTGAAAATGATTTTTTCTTCTTCTTCTCTCGTTCGTTTTTCACGTCCAATTTTATCATTCCTTTTGTGATACATAATTGATCTTTGACAAGAACGGGTTTTATCTTGTGCTATTATGTGCCAATGGTGACTAGGCCCACCCACCCGATTTCAGCCTGCTGTTTATTTACTATTGTAGCTAGCCCTAGGGAAAGATCCATTGTGCTGTATATTTTGGCTTGAATCTACGTCTTTACGATCATATTTTTGCCGTAGACTCTATACGATCTGAGCCATGGTGTTTGGACGTCATCTTACTCTGTTTTGGGATGATGAAAATGATTTACAAAATATGTGAAACGTCAGCATACACCGTCAGGAATTTTCGATTTCTTGATTGAGCTGAACGACCTTCTGCTACAGTGGGCTGTTGAAATATACTGCTTTACCATAGCATTCACCAATATAGCACATAGTATGAAAACGGAATAATTAATTCTAATACACATTCAATCTAGCAATGTGAGAATTGATACCGTTGGTGTGACATTAAGCGGCATGGCAATGAAGTTACTAGTGGTGAATAAGGGTAGTGATTGAAATGGTTGTGGCTGAAGTAACATGGCTACACTCATGCGTGCAGTCAGAGTGATTCGAGTATGAAACGAAAAGTGGAGGCTGGTTCTCTGCGTAGGCAATGATATGAATCTCTACAAGCGTCAACAATTTGTAGAATTACACGTATCTTCGTTCCCGGGCACATGGGTGTCGTTGGCAATGTGAGAGCAGGAATTCTGGCTGACTCTGCCACTATTTAAGGAAGCAAGCCAACAAATAGAGCTGACATTTTGAAAGCCCTCATAGAGTGTGGTATCAAAGAAGATTTTCATTTAACTCTTAGTGGACCAGGGCAAATGTCATTATAGAGTAAAAATGTCACTTGGTGTGGCTCCTGGTCCACAAGGCGTTAAACCAATCCCTGTCAACTACTAGATTGCAGGGGCTGATTTTGAAGATTGGAGCAGCAAGAAAAGAACAGCACAACATGTATATGAGTAGGCTCAGCAATCAATATCGAACTGGCACAATCAATCATTGTACGCTGTTGGAGATATTGCGAGGGAGATCGGAGTACCTATGAATATGTCCGGGGTCAAAGGCTCATGAGGTCATGGTGGTAACATGAGCCAGGGTTAGCGAGGGGCGCGCTAACCAAGACCCTGCCCCCAACCTCCACGCGGTGACCCTGGAAACAGACTATGGTTCCGGTCTGGCTAAGAGGGCAGGGATCGGGGAGAGAAAACTACTGGTAGTGGTAGCAGTGCAAGTACGGAAACACGATAAAGATACATACAAACAAATGCACTAATCTCCTGACCGATGTCCAACAAGATATTGCCCAAGTCCCTGAACGCAAAGAAACAGCAACGAAACGTCTCAGACATGGATGAGAGGTGCATCCAGTGACCAAACGTATGCCCACGTAGGGCGAAGCTCGAAGCCCTGAGGAGGGGGCAACATTGCCAGCCCGTCGGCAAGAATAAATAAGACAGGACCGTAACGAATAAAAGTCTACCCTCGTGTTGGTGCGAGAGAAGATTGCAGCTGACCTCGCATTGGTAGCCTGGTGCAGACACATGTACTGGGCAAGGTTTGCCGAGCGCAAAAGAACAAGTTGCGTTTAGTGCATAACGAAACTACCCGCCCTGGGAAAACCGTGCAAGGTACTGTGCGATTAAAAATTAACATCCCCGGAAGAACTGAGGTTGGTGATGCCTAACGGGACTGCCAGCCTTGGGGCAACCGGGCAAGGTTCGATTGCAGTCGTAACTAACATCCCCGGAATAACTGGGGCGGGTGATGGCGGCGAGCGAAAAATCCACAGTTACGCTGATAGCGCCGACTGAAACGAACCTCTACATTGTTTGTACTCGGCCCCATGCCAGTGCTTTCGAGGTTAATTGCAAATTGCCACGTACCAATGCGCTTCTAAAAAAGGCTGAGAATGTTCCTTCTCCGGATCAAACTCAAAATGTAGGTAAAGCAAGGCCGACAATGTACGGACCAGACAGGAAGTTCGGGTCTGAACATTGGCGAAGGCCGATACTTTACACGGTGTCTTATACGAGTAAGACGCCGTCCGAGGATAAGCTTACAAGCCCCGAGAAATATTTCTCAGTCAGAACGGGCATAAACAGCGTAACTCACTGTCCCGGCGTAGATCACAAAGCCCAAAAATACGGCAAAGCTGATCGTACCCTAGGGAAAGCTCACCCTAGTAAATCAAAAGCTGGCTGAAAACGAACACCCCACCGAAGGATAAGCAACTGGGCTCCAATAGGTGCTGAAGGCTGGTGCACGTACATCACGTTCTGATGTGTGGCTGTTTATATATCACAATGAGAATGATTAAAACAGGCCTAGAACGATCGAAGAAGAAGAAGAAGAATATGTCCGGGGTGCATTGAAAATATTTCAAACTGAATCTGCAACTAATGCCTTTGGTAGATAACATACGGAAGACATCAGTGCTTCAGTTTGTTTGCTGTGCAAGAGCTAAACTAGAGTTACCATATTTTGATCTCTGCAACGAGAACACTTTCCTAACATTAAATTCTATTTAAATTATGCTCCATGTCTATTTTTCTGATGACATAATTTTTGTAGAATGTTTTTCTTCCTCATCAAATTTTCAGAAAGTTGATTGCATGCAAAAGTTTGATCTTATGAATATAACTAGTTTTCCAATGATTGTAGATTCTGTTTTCGAGTGCAAAGTTAGAAAATTAAATTTTACGCAGTTACCAAGTAATTACCACACGATGCCGCTGACAGTGTTCTCCCGTGTGGTGTCGGGCCCGCAAGGGAAGCAAAGAATAGTACCACTGCGACCTACGAGGTATGTCGTAGGAGGCGACTGATGTAGGACTTAGGGAAGGTGTCCTAGTAAATAACAAAGCATCGCAGAAATTGGATGTGCTGGCCTACTTGTAGGTGCATAACTGGCACAACGTACAGTCGCTCTTAGGCTCAGATCACATAAGGATCACACAGAGTGTTTAACAAGTGGTCATTTGGGAGCGTAAGAAGAAGAAACTGGCAGTGTTCATTTTGTTTTGGCTTGTGACATGCCGGACAAATCTATGAATTTCCAAATCTCAGAAATTGTCACCAAATAAGGAAGTTTCAGCAAAATGGAGGACGTATGGCAACCCTAGCTAAACAAAAAACTTAATTTCGAGCTGTAAAATGGAATCAGTACAAGACAGAATAAAAATAAACACAAGAGATAAGAATTAAAGAACGCAGACAAATTTACCACATAAGAATTAACAAAATATTACAGTAATTTCATACCAACAATTAAAACAGTTTTTCCTTCGTGCGGCTTGGGGCCTGTGTAGTTAAACACATGTTGTACCTTGCCACTGAACTTGTCTAATCCTGGGATGTCGGGATATACTGGGATTCTGAAATCAGAAACATATATTTCAATTCTGAATGAACTATTGAACGTATAAATGGTGCTTAGAAATTCAACGTCTTGTTTACTGTGCTTGATGGCGTCGTCATGATCTGATAGGAATAACTTCATGCACCGAATACATTGGAAGTGAGAATGAAATATAACCAACCACCAATAACAGCATACAATAAAAAGAGATCAGGTACTAGAGCCAGAGAGAACCGCTGTAGCGTAGTTGTTAGTGAACTCGCTTCTCAAGGATGGTGGTCTGGGTTCAACTCCCGCAATGCGCGTGGAATTTTTCCCGACCGCGACGGCTCTCAGGTTGACCCAGCCTCAATTGGGTACCAGACATGCTCTGGGAAAGTAAAGGCGGCCGGCGTGATATTGACCACATCACCCATCGTGTGCCGACGTTCAATGAAAAATACAGGCCTAAACACTGTATTGACCTATATACCATGAGGTATGAAAGGGTTCCTTTACTATCTATTTTTTCACCTTACTAGAACCAGTGGAAGACCAAGAAAAAGATGGATATATACTATCAAAACCACAATAAATAACTACGGATATAGCTCAACAACGGTTGGTAGAAAGGCAGCAGAACGGCATCAGTGGGTCTCGTGTGGAAGCCTTATGTGTCAATCGGGACACGAAGAGGGTATATATAGAGATAGATAGCACAACAAGGGTGACTCATCTGGTTCTGAAACGTAAATTAAATCTCTAACCACTACGCTTTACAGCAAGAGTAGACAACCAATTCCATCACCCACTTGCGGACGATATACAATAGATAGATGGAGACCTCCTGTGAGGGAAATGCCCCGATTTTCATTTCAGTGTTTTCGCCCGAGTAGTTACCGGGGCCCAAATTTGGGGTGTAAAGAATAGAACCACTGCTACCTGCCACTCATGTCGTAAGAGGCGACTAAGGAGGTTTGGCTGAAATCGGATGCATATGTCCTAAATGTGTAGAAGTCTTATGTGTTTAGGGGCCTACCAAACCAATGTGCAACGTATACACGTTCTTGGCAAAGATCAAACATATCACAAAGAGTGATTGAAATTGGTGGTAAAGAACGAACGCAAAGAAGAAGAAGAAGAAGAAGATTTCAGTGTTTATTGTTTCATAGTTTATCTTGCTTACTTGAAGTATCCAGTGCAGACAATGACAACATCAAAGACCTCTTTGTGACATTTGGATAATAAAGCTTCATCAATAGGTCTCCCTGCAAGGTCATTCCCAGCAATCGCATCACCTCTTTTCGTGGTGTATACCTCCCATCGTCCTGTTTGTTCGTGGTCAGCGGTTTTTCTAATCTGTAAAAAAATATTTAAAAATGACATCCAACATCATCATCATTATCATCATCATCATGTAATCCTTATATGTATTATATCATCTTCATCATCATCATCATCGTAAAATACGTCTTTCGCCCGTGTGTTACAGGGGCTCGGAAGGGGAGCAAAGAATAGTAACACTGCTATTTACTTGGCCTGTCGTAAGAGGCCACTAAAGCAGGAGAGTAGTAAAGCTACCTTAGGAAATAACAAGTGTTGCATAAATCCGATGTGTTGGCCTTCTTATAGGCACATCGTACAATCGCTCTTAGATTCAGATCCCATACAACGCACAAAGAGTGGTTTAACAAGTGGTCATTATGAAGCGTATGAAGATGAAGAATATGTACATCTTCATCATCATCTTCATTATCATCATATAAATTATAATCTTCACCACCAGTAACAGCACCATCAAGTTGCATATTTGCTAGCATTTAACCTCCTTAATTTTATTTCGCGATCGATAATGATCAATACAGTTTCAATCACTATTCAATGCAGTCATGCTATTTTTTTTCTATTTTCTATTCCTGCTGTCCATATTTCTCTTGCCAACAATTTTTCTGATTAAAGAATTTTTACTTGCCTTGTCTGTGCATTATATGCAAAACAACAGAGATTACTGTCTTCAAATGTTTGTAGGAAACCTCTAAATGCGTCCTTGTCGTGTGTAAGGCACCTGGTATCTTTCGCAAGCATACTCAATTCGTTAATGCAATCTTGCAATCTTCTCTTCAGTATTCATTCTCTTCTTCTATCCAGTTTTATATGTTGTGTCGTCTTGGAATGAGTACTGTTTAATTACAATTGGTTAAATAATTTAACAGAGGGATCATCCACGTCAGGAAAGTATATACAATAACAGGACAAAAATGTACTGAAGGAGGAATATACATAGGAGAGGATATATGGCAGGACAACACGTACAGAGGGATGAAATATAATAAAGGGAACGTGCTCTCATCATCATCATTATAACTGAAATGATAAGTGAAGATGATACACACATCAAGAAAGAGATTTACTCCATCAACCATAAACCGGAGACCGAGAACCATTACAATCAAGCTGCGACCATCCTGACATAAAACTAGAACCACTACTGACATGAAGGCAGGGATATCAATCAAACATGCCTCCAACGACAATGGGCATACCACTCAATATTAGCCATCAACAATCAATGGTGGTCTCCTCACGTCGGCATAGGGGTGGGCTATCTACTTCAATCATCAATTAAAGGTCGTCAGTAGGGGTAGATCCCACACACTACTGCCTCACCAACACCAGCCTAACACTCAAATTCGTCATGGTTAGTCAATAGGGACCCCCTACAACATATACTATCCAAAATGATACAATTTTATATCTCCAATATTAATATCTTTCATATTTTACTCTTCTTGATCAATCACTTCTCTCATTTTTGTTTGTAAAATGAATATATTTGTCCGCTGTTCTGTCCATGGTATTCTGAATGAGAGCATTTTATATTAATTAATTACATCTTTTGCCTTCGTTCATAACCAGTCTTGAGATAAATATCAATAAAGAAACAACTGTATGATTTACCTTCATAACTCGTGTATTAAATTGGATGTTCTTCTCAACTCCGAAATGTTTGATTGCTCTTTTGAAATATTGATACATTGCCTGTTGGAAATATAGAAAAAAATTAAGCATTGATTGTAAAAAGAATTATTACATATCTAAGTAAATGTTGGTGGTCTTTATAGAGACGTGGTAAATACATTAGTAAATTGAAACATATTTACAAAGACACCTTTAAATTTTTTTTTTAAATTTCCGATCCAGAAGCATTTGAGCTGAAAGCTCTTCGGCTCGGTGTCATGGACATCGTAAGCCTTCGGCTCGGTGCCACGAACACCGTAAATCTGGGGAACCTGTAGCTTTTCTGCCAGTCCGCGGAGTTGAACTCGCACTTACAGAGGACTAGTCACCTGTAGTCCAACGCGCTACGAACACGTTGGGCACGCAGGCACAAAGACACATTAAGAACTATAAAATTGAAACATATTTACAAAGACACATTATGTACTAGAAACATAGCATGATGCACATTTTGGGAATTTCATTAAAATGAAAACAAAACAGTTAACACAATCGTCCGTCAGAGCTTATATACGCGCTCATTGTATGTTTAAGTTGCTGCAAAGCCATAGAGAAAGCGTATCGGCAATGTAGGAAAGAGGCAGTCATCATTTTTCGGACTTGTGATGAGAAAGGGAGGTTTAGAACTAATTGTAAGAACCAGTAAAATCGAGGGGAGACGAGACAGATAAAGACATGGAGAGAAAATTGTGGATAGTCTAACTTCATGACACGGTGACTAACCATGCGTGTTCCGATCTCTACATTATACGGAAAGATCTCATCGGCAGTACACGAACTCTGTAGCACCGGCGAGGGTCACCAATGTAATATAGAAGATGGTGAAAATATTTTGTAGGAATTTTATGATATGCTTTATAAGTCACAGTGTTACTATAATCTTTGCTCCCCTTGCGAGCTCCGGCAAAATACGGGTGATAACTAATCTAGATGTACTATTTATGTTGCTTACTTCTGCAGTCAAGTAGGGCGTGTCCTTGGCATTAGGAGGCAAGTCACTGTAACAGCTATTGAATTTGGATGAATTTGTGATCAGGTTGTCCCATATTGAAGGTGTGTTGATAGGGTGAGTGGTGTCTTTTCTGTGCCAGATCCCACCTGTATTCACAGTTAAGTCATATTATAATTTATGCAAATTCTCTTATTAGGTGATATTACTGACAAACACAAATTGAAACAAATTAAAGATTTAGCAAACCTAGGGAGTATTTTTTTCAGCAAATGGAAGAATAACTAAAAAAAAATCCAGTATAGAGATAATTTTGCATAATCAAATCAAAGGGCATTTAGGGGATCTCTGTGGCTGAATGGTTAAGCCCTGTACCTTGCGAGTTGAAGGTCGTGGGTTAGAATCCGGAACGCGCCGTTCTGTTCACGAGTGCAGTTTTTTCAAAAGACTCCTAGGATTGTTGCCGGGGCTACGGTGTTCGTGCTTTGTGCAATACTCTCGGCAGGTGGCGTGCCATTTCTGCGGAGAGGACCGAGCCATATGGGGTAAAACACAGTGCAATGAAGACAATCCTTCGGCTTTTAAACCCTTTTTAAAAGGAGCATATAACATTAATTTTGAAATGCAAGAAAGTCACATTGAACACACAAAAATACTGCATTGTAAAGTAAAAAAAAAGGATTTTGTTCATAACTTGGGTATGTTAGGAAATACGATGTTTTCTAGTATCTTTTTCTCTGTCGCGATCCCGGCCTAGACTGATAAACCAACTTTTATCATGAATTTTACCTTCGTTTTAAGGGATTCCGTTCCTCGGTATAGCTTCTCGAGAAGCTCTGTGTTTTGCGGCCAGGTTTCTTTTCTCAGACCCGCTATCAGTTGACAATCTTCCAGTATGTGCTCTGTCGTCATGTCCGCCTTTTCGCAGGGGCACAGGCTAGTTGTGCCAATTTTAAATTTGTTAAACATGTGGGAAAGGAGCTTGTTGTGGCCGGTACGGAGGCGGAGTATAGCAACTTGTTCACCTACGAGACATCCCATAGTACCCATCGCTGTTGTTGTGCTGAGGATGGTCTTTTGACATTTGTCTTTATAGTGCCAGCCGATGCTTCATCATAACTGATCTCGAGATCAGTCTGTGGTAATCGCCCGTGGTATCTTTCATTTATCATCGGCACACGATGGGTGATGCGATCAACATCACGCTGACCGCCTTTACTTCCCAGTATTTTTCCTTGTACCCAATTAAACCTGACTTGACCTGTGTGAGCTGTGACAGTCGGAAAAAAAATTCCACACCCACTGTAGAAAGGAACTCAGACCGCGTTCATAAGAAGCAAGTTCACTTAAAACTACGCTACTTCGGTTCTCAAAAGAACATTGCTCAACACGATATTTCGCCACAAATTATAATATTAAGGCTAACCCTGAAGGGTCATATGACACATAAAAAATAACTTGTCACGACAGAGTTGAAGTGTCTAAGCAAAAAGCTGGCGATATATAGAAGAGATTAGTTTAGAAATAATGACTATTGTCTATTGTCTATTCCCAGATGGAAGATGTGGTTGGCTGTCCACTCTTGTCGTTAAGCGTAGGGATGGGAGCTTTAATTTGCGTTCTGGGACTAGATGAGTTGCCCTTGTTGTGTTATATCAGTGGTTATGTAGTGTGGTCTTGATATTGTCTATCTATCTTTTTTTTGGTCTTCCTTAGATGAAGAACACACTATGCGTGAACACACTACCAATGACAGTGCGAAAACGAGTGTTCTAGTGCTATATTAAACCAAGACTTATGTATGGCTGCGAATCATGGACAATTAGCTAACAATCAATAAGATCATTGGAAGCCACAGATATGTAGTTTTGCAGAAGAATGTTGAGAATTCCATGGACAGCGAAGAAAACAAATGCGGAGGTTTTAAATCCAGGCCTGCATACAAAGAAACCTTATCAAAAGACGCTTTAAATCAGGCCTGCATACAAAGAAACCTTATCAAAAGACGCTTTAAATCAGGCCTGCACACAAAGAAACCTTATCAAAAGAATAGGAATCAGACAATCAAGGTTCTTTAGGCATATAATGCGAAGAGAAGGTTTAGAACATTTGGTGACTACATGTAAATTTAAGGGAAGGAGAGAACGGGGAAGACAGAGGGAGAATGTGTCGGATGGCCTGACATCATTGTTCGACAAAAGATCAACATCAGAACTGGCTACGTAGACCATAAGAGAGTTGTGGAGAGACATGATCACCTACGCCGACAGGCACGACCCTTTATTGATTGACCTCTTAGTCTCCCAGATTTCCTTTCGGTTGTCTCTGTGGCTGAGTGGTTAAGCTATTTACCTTGCTAGTCGGAGGTCGTGAGTTCGAATCCGGACCAGGCCGTTCTGTTCACGAGTGAAGTTTTTCCAGAGACCCCTAGGATTGTTGCCGGAGCTACGGAGTTCGTGCTTTGTGCAATACTCTTGGCAGGTGGCTTGTCATTTCTGCAGAGAGGGACCGAGCCATATGGGCTAAAACCCGGTCCAATGAAGTAAATCCTTCGGCTTTTAAACTCTTTTAATGCCCGTCTGCCCAGCGTGTTCGTAGTGCGTTGGACTACGGGTGACTATCCCTCTGTGTGTGCGGGTTCAATTCCACGGGATGGCAGAAAAAGCCACATATTTCTCAGATTCACGGTGTTTGTGGCACCGAACCGAAGTGTTACGATGTCCATGGCACCGAGCCGAAGAGCTGAAAAGCTCAAGTGCTTCTGGATCGGAAAAAAAATTACAAAAAAACCCCTTTAATGATGTGCGCCCACTGCCCATTGCGCACACATCTCTTTTTCTGTATCATTTATGTTGTTTTTAGATTTGAATTGAGATTCCCATAATATTTCTACTAAGGAAAGAAACATGTCCACTCGAAGGAAAGAGGTAGACATATTTTTGTAATGCTTACGTTTTCAAATGTTTAGAAGATAAACCTGCTGTTGGGTTATTTGTTTTATAGTGTTATATTCATCTTGTACCATTAAACATTACATACGTTCTGCAAACAATCTCTCCAATCCAATCTATGCTGTGAAACACTTTCATTTTCTTTATGGGATTGAGTCTGATATCTCACATCTCATTCACTGAAATTCGTTAAAAATAGATCATTTTAAAAAAGTTCGAGAATTAGGCGTTAAGTTTGGACATGTCAGACAGTGTCGTCTTCGTGGTAGAGAGAAGATATAGTAATCAACTTCTCATGGATACTGTGAGCAAATGGACTTTGGGATGGCTGCTGCAACGGAGTACAGAGCACGAATGGGAATGCCCAATGTGCCATGTCGTCGATCGCATAACATAACATAACATCTCATTCACTGAAATTCGTTTTAAAAAAATTAGGTGTCCTTTTTCTGGAACAATTTAGCTTCAATTCCAATCCCTGAATTATTTTGATTCATTGACCATTCAATGCTAGAGTATACCAAACATATCCCCATCTTCTCTTTCTTATACCTGTTGTTACTAGTGGCTGTCCTATATTTATTTGATTTTATCAATTTTTACGAATTCGTCCAATACCCTAGTAAAAAAAAGCGTCGCGGAAATCGGATGTGCTAGTGTACTTGTAGGCGCATAACCGGCACAACGTACACTCGCTCTTAGTCTCAGATCACATACAAATAACAAAGAATGGTTTAACTAGTGGTCAATATGGGGCGGTTGAAGAGAAAGAAGAACATCTTTCTGTTTAGATTTTTGAATTTGAAATATAGATCACTGAAGTAGAACAATATATCAGTATCACGCAAATAATGAAAAACTTTTACCAACGTCGGAGTCTATCTCATAGCATGTTGTTTTGAAACCTTGTCTTACGAATTCCTTAAGTGTGGCTACTCCAGATGCTCCTGCTCCAACAACACAAGCCGTCTTGGCTGGCATGTTATTCTGAAAATATTCATAATTAGTACATGTTACAGATAGTGGCACAGTTAGTACATGTTCTAGATAGCCTCACAGCTAATGTGGGCGTTGTAGCTTAAGCGGAAGTGAGCTCAATCTCATCCCTAGTCTACTTGGTTCAAATTTCGCAGGTGGTAGTTTTGGAAAGGAAATAAAGTTCCCTTAGATTTTTGCGAACCGTAAAAATAGACCACACGTTTCAGAAAACAATGGCAAACTACTGTACGTATAAGTGGTGCCTAGAAAAATCGATGACTCGTTTTATGTGTTTGATGGAGACACCATGTAAAGGATATGTCATGATTGTCATTGCATTTTTCACAGCTAATAGTAGATGCTATAATATCGCCTAAAAAAGTTTCAGACCTTTGTCAACGGATGACTTCAGTTTATCCCAGCATTCTGTGTAAACATTTCATAGAAAGTCTAAGTCAAAGCATAAGTCTTCTTCTTCTTCTTTGCGTTCGTTCTTTACGACCAATTTTAATAACTCTTTGTGATATGTTTGATCTTTGCCAAGAACGTGTATACGTTGCACATTGGTTTGGTAGGCCCTAAACGCATAGACTTCTACACGATTAGGACACATGCATCCGATTTCAGCCAAACCTCCTTAGTCACCTTTTACGACATGCGAGGCATGTAATATTGGTTCTATTCTTTACACCCCAACTTTGCGCCCCGGAAAATACTCAGGCGAAAGCATCAATAATACAATTTTAAAAACGAAAAAAACTTACCAATAATGCATAAAGAACATGTACAACTTTGCAAAATGTGAATCCACGTATTAAAATAAATCTAAGACTGTCATACTATTTTTTAAACGATCATTAAATAAGCACGACAACCAAAAAGAAATGTGAATGTCAACATTTGTTTTCCTGCTTAATTCTCCGTGTTATGTATGTACTCTAAGCCGATGCACAGGTCATGTTTTGATATGGTTGAGTAGTAGAGCGGTTTAAGGTTTTATCTATATAACAATGTTGTAATGTTTTCAGCCAGAGCGAACGGTACCTCATTAACTCATACAATACGACAAGCCACCTGGCAAGCTGTTCTGGCAGCATCAATTTTACGACAAGCCACTTCACAAAACAAAATAATGAAAGTAGTAAAATTAATCACAAAATCTATTTCATAACTAGTATTACGCCCGAGTGGTTACCGGGGCCCAAATTTGGGGTGTAAAGAATAGAACCACTGTTACCTGCCACGCATGTCGTAAGAGGCGATTAAGGAGGCTTGGTTGAAATTGGATGCACGTTTCCTAAACGTGTAGAAGTCTATACGTTTAGGGGCCTACCAAATCAATGTGCAACGTATACACGTTCTTGACAAAGATCAAACATATCACAAAGAGTGATTAAAATTGGTCGTAAAGAACGAACGCAATGAAGAAGAAGATAACTAGTAGTGTAGTATTATTTGTAGAATACATGAGATATATTTTTGAAATAAAACTTTCAGCTCTGCATATTCTGATATTTGAGGTTTTGATAGAGAAAACTTTATGAAAACGTTAATGACAATTTTAGTCTAATAAAAACTGCATGTAAAAAAAGTAATGTTAATAAGATATGTAAAACATGGAGAGAATTGGAAGGTATGGCAGGAGAGAGGAGTGGCTGGAAGACGTTTTTTGAAGACTTGTGCTCCGTAGGGAGTTGAAAGATGAAATTTAGATGAAGAAACGCACACAGTTTACTTCCAATGTTAAAGCAATTCTATTGCATGGGTCAGAAACATGGACAATGACTACGAATAAATTTCCAACATTCATCAACTGGTGTCTGTACAGAGGGACTGAAATAGTACGATAGGGTCACAAATGAGAAAAGTTTGTAGAGAACAAGACAGATTCCAGTGAACCAAGAGGTTAACAAAAAGACGCTGGTGCTGGATAGGACACATTTTGAGAAAATAAGAGAGGAATAATGAACTATGTATACAGGGAAGTTGGATTGCATTATTACTAAGTTGCCGAACCGCCACATTTGTTTTGTTTCTCAATGTAATTCATGCAAGGTTCTGTCCCAAGTTTCTTTCTTATGCTGATGTTGGTAAATCTGTTATTTTGATATTGTTTGTAACTGCATCGCATTTCACATAAGGTTATGTTTTGCGAATGTGCTTTGCGCATTGTCCATCTTTGGCTCTGATAACAGAGAGTAGGAATTATCATGCTGTTGATAAATTGTTCATTAACTGTCTGTGAGATATTTGGAAGCTTAATGGGGATAGCTGGTAACATTGGATATACACATTCGATAAAAGCATGTCCGCTTGGAATAATGTATAGAAGAATTTCATATTCTTCAAAATAGAATAGTTTCAGCTACAGAGGTGTTTGTGCACTGCTCACCGTGCGCTGTGTACTGTGCAATGTGCGATATGTAATATGCATGCAAGACAAAGTTCAAGGGTATTTTCGCTGCAAACCATTTTATTGTATTGAATATAACTATAAAAGTGCAACTGTTAGAGACACAACTTTTATACAATTTCTGCAACATTCCCCCCTTTCCCCTCCCACACCCACCATGAGTTGCAGATCCTGTTCAATGATTTGAATCGTACCGCAACCTTCACTCGTGTGTTGCCGGTACTCTCAAGGGAAGCAAAGAATAGTAACACTTCGAACTACCTTGCATGTCTTAAGAGGCGACTAAGGTAAGGGTGTAGTGAAGCTACCCTAGGACATAAAAAGAGTCTCAGAAATCGGATGTGCTGGCCTACTTGTAGGTGCATAACTGGCACACCATACAATCGCTTTTAGGTTCAGATCCCATATAAATTACAAAGAGTGGTTAACAAGTGGGCGATATGAAGCATTTGAAGAAGAAGTACCCTCAATCTTAACAACCAACTCTCAAGGCCTACTCTGTTCACAGGTACATTACAAAAAATGTCAGTACTGTTTTATGTTTCAATCAATCAAGTGCCATGCCTGCCGTCGTAGGCGATCATGTCTCTCCACAACTCTCTTTGCTTGGTGCATGTAATCAGTTCTGACGTCGATATTTTGTCGAACCATGATGTCAGGCCATCCAACATCTTCTCCCTCTGTCTTCCACGATCTCTCTTTCCCTAAATTTTACATGTAGTCACCAAATGTTCTAAACCTTCTCTTCGCATTATATGCCCGAAGAACCTTGATTGTCGGATTCTTATTCTTTTGATAAGGTTTCTTTGTGTGCAGACCTGATTTAAAACCTCCACGTTTGTTTTCTTTGCTGTCCATGGAATTCTCAACATTCTTCTGTAAAACCACATCTCTGTGGCTTCCAATGATCGTATTAATTGTTTATTCAGTGTCCATGATTCGCTGCCATACATAAGTATTGGTTCAATATAGCATTGGAGTACTCGTTTTCGCAGTGTCATTGGTAGTGAGTTCACGCATAGTGTGTTCTTCATTTTCATAAAAGATGATTTTGATTGAGCTATTCTTGTTTTATGTTTACTTTTCATATTATAAATTGCTGAATTATGTCAGATCAACCGTGTATTCCCAGCGATACGTCTCCTTAATGTATTTTATGTTGTTATATTCAGTTGAATACATAATAATTCCTCTCGTACTTTTATACGTTATACAATACAGGGCCTGCAAGTATTTTCTCCATGCCGTCCTATCAATAGGAACCTCGCTCTATCTCCTCCATAGAATTGAGACCCATATTTCTTGCCTCTCTCAGTAAAGTTCGTTTAAGGGTCTCCCTAATGCGGCCTCTCTACCTGAAACCTTCGCATTCCAATTCAATGACTGGTTCAGTTGAACGCTTCCTTGCCCTATATTTATTTCCAAATTTGCAACACAAATATTGAGATATGTCAGGGTCGACCAGAAAGGACAATTTTAACATACGTTTACAATTAGTGGAAATACGAATCAAGATTTAAGATAGACATATTATACAGGGTGTTCAAGATAAAAGTAGCCTGTGAATGGAGCCAATATGGCATATGTTTATGAAAATGAGAAGGTTCAGTTATGACGCTGTATAGGTCAAGTACGTGTTTTGTGTAATTATGGTGTGGGATGAGACGAACCAATGTGATGTAGGACGAGCTAGTCAGAACCGGTTTAAATAGTAAATAGTCAAAACACAATGTATAACTGGCAACTTTTTATTTGTCAATCGGGCTACTTTTATCTTGAACACCCTGTAGTTCTCCTTTCTTCTTTCTTCTTCTTCTTCTTCTGCGTTCTCGTTCTCCTTTCAAATAATGTCAAGTGACTAAACAAACCACCCTACTCCCCCAAAAAAAACCCCCACAAAAAAACAGTCGTTACTGTTTGTAATACCGCTTTTTGGGGCGGTGTAGGACAGGGAACGGGGACATGATCCAGATAAATTTAATGATTGCATAGCTAGTGCAGTCACCTTGAAATTGTTCAGGTTATGATTTTTCTGTGATGCCCTAACAGAAGAAAATCTGTGTCCGTACCGTTGATTAAACACGGGTCTATGGCATGGGAACAGCGCTCTAATCCATTACGAAAAGACTTTCCTCAAGAGACACTAAAACAGCTAATTTTATTTGTTAAATATTACAGAACACAGAATAAACATTTTTGTATGGATGTTAAACAAATTTAAGATTATTGGTTATTGGTTAGGGAGTCACTGTGGCTAAGTGGTTAAGCCCTTTGCTTTGTGAGTCGAAGGTCGTGGGTTCGAGTCCGGACCGCGCCATTCTGTTCACGAGTGCAGTTTTTTCCAGAGCCCCCTAGGATTGTTGCTAGAGCTACGGAGTTTGTGCTTTGTGCAATACTCACGGCAGGTGGCGTGCCTTTTCTGCGGAGAGGGACCGAGCCGTATGGGGTAAAACCCGGTGCAATGAAGTTAATCCTTCGGCTTTGAAACCCTTTAAACCCTGGTTATTGGTTACTAAACTGACGCCATAGAGCACTTTGCGCAGACTTATCGGTGCTAAGTGTCACCCAAAATACATTGAAGGGCATGTATACGAATGGTTTCTGTGTCTTGCCAAATAAACATTCGTCTCACTCTGTGCTCAGGCATCCAACTTTACGTGTACAACGGGAAACTCTAAACACTTTAAATCGCAGGATCAATTCAACATCTATTTTATTCTTTTCATTGAATAGACAGTCGTGACGGGACCAAAAATAGCATTATTCGTCCTTAGCTCCCCGACAATGATTTTATATACAAACCAGTCCGCTCTTTTATTGTCGTAAACACCCACATGGTCAGGACAGTATACACGTTGCAAGTCATTTTATTGTATTGAATATAACTATAAAAGTGCAAGTACTTCAGAACACAATTTTTATACAATTTCTGCAACAATTGTTCCTCCTTTCCTTCCCCTCCCTTCCCTAAGTTGCAGATCCTGTTCAATGGCTCGAATCGTACCTCAACCTTTACCCGTGTGTTACCTGGACTCTCAAGGGAAGCAAAGAATAGTAACACTGCGAACTACCTGGCATGTCTTAATAGGCGACTGAGGTAGGGGTATAGGGAAGCTACCCTCTAAAGCACGGTTAAAGCTAGCGAAGCACGCTCGTATATCTTTCATCAAAAAAGATTTCTATTGTTGCCGTTCCGTTGCCTTTCTGATAATTGTTTTCCAATGTCAGGCCACAATCTTACAACTCTTTATTCAATAGTTCTTCTTCATGTTTTCTTTGGACACCTAGACTTTGGGTTGCTTGTCACCTGTCTATCGAAGATCTGTTCGACTAATGTTTCTACTGTCATGCGACATGTACGCCCTACCTAGGCTTTGGGTTGCTTGTCAGCTGTCTATCGAAGATCTGTTCGACCAATATTTCTACTGTCATACGACATATACGCCCTACCTAGACTTTGGGTTGCTTGTCAGCTGTCTATCGAAGATCTGTTCGACTAATATTTCTACTGTCATACGACATATACGCCCTACCTAGACTTTGGGTTGCTTGTCAGCTGTCTATCGGAGATCTGTTCAACCAATATTTCTACTGTCATACGACATATACGCCCTACCTAGACTTTGGGTTGCTTGTCAGCTGTCTATCGGAGATCTGTTCGACCAATATTTCTACTGTCATACGACATATACGCCCTACCTAGACTTTGGGTTGCTTGTCACCTGTCTATCGAGATCTGTTCGACCAATATTTCTACTGTCATACGACATATACGCCCTACCTAGGCTTTGGGTTGCTTGTCAGCTGTCTATCGAAGATCTGTTCGACCAATATTTCTACTGTCATACGACATATACGCCCTACCTAGGCTTTGGGTTGCTTGTCAGCTGTCTATCGAAGATCTGTTCGACCAATATTTCTACTGTCATACGACATATACGCCCTACCTAGGCTTTGGGTTGCTTGTCAGCTGTCTATCGAAGATCTGTTCGACTAATATTTCTACTGTCATACGACATATACGCCCTACCTAGACTTTGGGTTGCTTGTCAGCTGTTTATCGAAGATCTGTTCGACTAATATTTCTACTGTCATACGACATATACGCCCTACCTAGACTTTGGGTTGCTTGTCAGCTGTTTATCGAAGATCTGTTCGACTAATATTTCTACTGTCATACGACATATACGCCCTATCCTCCTCAATCTTATTCGTCTTTTAATAAAAGTTAAGATAAAATAGCCATTTTTAAACCATGTAGTATATAAGGTAAAAGACGAAATCACAAAGTAATGTAGTTTTACAAATTACAAAAACAATGACAAAATACAGCAACGTTTCTATCAACAAGGCCTTTATCAAGCAAACAAACAACAGGAGAAGGATATAAGGTAATTCGGTGTGAGGACCGTATTTTTCATTGACCGTCGGCACACGATGGGTGATGTGGTCAACATCCCACCGGCCGAATTTACTTTCAGTGCATTTCCTGATATCCAGTTGAGGCTGGGTCGGCCTGAGAGACGTTTATACTAAAAGAATCCAATCTACTGTGGGCATGAACGGAGACAATTAACCTAAGAAGCGAGTTCCCTAACAACTTCGCTACTGCAGCTCTCTTCGAGTTTCAATGATGGTCTTTAATGGTGCACTGTTTGTTCGTTTAAATATCTCTTCATTTGCTATCGTAGTTTGCCTTAAAACTTGCATGTCTCTTCATAAACACTAAAATTAATAACAGTCATACTTAAAATTATGTATTAGAAGTATTAGTGCACTTTTAAATTACCGATAACTGTGTATATATTTTTCAACAACTTGTATTTACTTGGTTACGTCCCTTATAAATAAGTTTATCAACATACACTGATCTATTTAACGACAATTTGTTACATGACAAATTTGTTCACTCATGAATGGAAGAATTATATCAAGCTGTTGTATTGAATGTTCGATTCTCTCCAGCAATTGTCATGTACGCTCCTCCCCCTTCGGAGAACTATACACAAGTTGCATAGAGTTGCAGCTGTCAGCGACTCATAGTCAACGTTAGAAGAAAACTGTTGTAGACTCCACTCCGCCTTGATGTAACTAACGACTGTCAATTAGTCCGGCTAAGTTTGTGAAGATCGAAGAGAAAGAACATAACCCAGAGCCCCCGCTCCTACTCGCAAAAAACTGTTGTTTTCGAGTGTATTGGACCGAATGATGCAAATACCACAGCTCACGTTGAAAACAGTACCAAGATGTCGACCGCATAATATAATATAAAATAACATAACATAACATATCATAGCATAATATAACATAACACAACATAATATAACATAACACAACATAATATATAATAAAATAACATAACATAACATAATACAATATAACATAACATAACATAACATAACATAATATAAACATACTATTACGTACCATAATATAATATAAAATAACATACTATAACATAATATAACATAACATAACATAATATAAAATAAAATACTATAACATAACATAATATCTTCTTCTTCTTCTTTGCGTTCGTTCTTGACGACCAATTTTAATCACTCTTTGTGATTTGTTTGATCTTTGCCAAGAACGTGTATACGTTGCACATTGGTTTGGTAGACCCTAAACGCATAGACTTCTACACGCTTAGGACACATGCATCCGATTTCAGCCAAAACCTCCTTAGTCGCCTCTTACGACATGCATCGCAGGTAACAGTGGTTCTATTCTTTACACCCCAAATTTGGGCCCAGGTAACCACTCGGGCGACATAATATAACATAACATAACGTTTAAAAAAGCAACTAGTTCTTTTGAATGCAAGTACTACAGAATAGTATTCCGAATACAATAATCAGAATGCGGAGTAAATATGCCAATTTTGCAGTCACTTTAAATTGAAGATAAACTCTTGATATAGAAGATAACAAATAGAAAAGTGAAATACTTGAGATATATACCACGACATAATTTTCTTTGATATTCTTTCTGGACAGCTTCATGCTGAGAAGATGCGGAAGAGGAAGACTAACGTGAAGATGAGTGCAAGCTGAGTAGGGCTACGTCAGACGGTAGGTAGCTCCCGCTGGAAAATGATACATATTTACCTGCTGTCATGGGGAGTGCCCCCAATTCAGACAATGACAAGCTAGATGATAAGGTACATGTTTATCTGCTGTCATCGGAGCCAAGTTCAAACAAGTACAAGATAGATTATAGGATGCGCTTTTAGATGAAGTCCTTGGGGCCAAGTTCAGACAAAGACAAATTTGAGGATTTGATATGTAGTTAGCTGCTTTCATGGGTGCCAAGTTCATATAAATACCAGATATATTACACGATCCATTGTTAGTTGCTGTCCTTGGGGTCAAGTTCAGACAAAGACAAACCAGATGAGAAGATATATTTTTTTGCTGCTGTCATTGGGATCAAGTTCAGACAAGGACAAGCTTGAGGATATGTTACTTATTTGGCTGCTGTCATCGCGGCCAAGTTCAGGCGCGTACAAGCTAGATGATAAGAAACATTTTTAGCTGCTTTCAATGGTGCCAAGTTCAGACAAGGACAAGCTGGATTATAAGATACACTATCATCTGCTGTCACAGAGGCGAAGTTTAAAGTGGTAAAATTTTATGATAAGATACATTTTAGCTGCTGTTATCGAGTCCAAGTTCAGACAAGTGCAAATTAAATGATAAAATACGTTTTTAGCTCCTGTTATCTGGGCCAAGGTCAGACAAGTGCAAACAAGTGATAAAATATGTGTTTAGCTGCTGCTATCTGGGCCAAGTTCAGACAAGTGTAAACTAAATGACAAAATACTTTTTAGCTGCTGTTATCGGAGCCAAGTTCAGACAAGCACACGCTGGTCAACGCCTGTAGTTTAAGCTGTAGTAAGATTGATAACAACCCAAGTGTATCTGGTTCAAAGCCGACTGCAGGCAGTTTTGGAAGCAAATTTGTTTTGCGTGTATTTTTACAATCGGTAAAAACAGACCTAACCGTTCACAAAACAATGGCAAACTACTGAACGTATAAGTGGTGACTAGTAAAATCGACAACGCGTTTGCTGTGGTTAATGATGACGTCATGTCAATGTTATGCCATGATAAGAGATGTTTTTAGCTGTTGTTATAGTAGTCAATTTCAGACAAGTCCGAAAGACAGAAAATCACTTGCAGTGGATTCCATCTCACTGTGGCATTGTAGGCAATGAGAGTACTCATGTCTTAGCTAAGGAGGGCAGCGCCAAAGAGAAAATTTACGAACCAATGTCTTTTCAAGAGGTCAAAACCCTGATATAGGGAAAATCTGCAGTAGACTGGAAGACAAACACTGGATATGATTATGGAAAAGACTCCCTCAAAGATCTAAGCAGAACAGACCAGGTCATTATATTTCGACTACGCACGGGACACGCAGACTCAACAAACACTTATATAGACTAGGAATAAGTCAAACAGCTCTCTGCAGTGTCAGCAGGCGGAACAGACAACGGAGCACATCCTGCAAGACTGTCCTCTCCTGGATGAGCTGAGAAGCAACATGTGGCCTCACCCAGTCGACCTGAAAACTAAACTTTGTGGAAAATTGACAGACCTGAAACTGACTGCCCAGTTTGCGGTCCACAGTAAACTAAGCGCATGACCAGAGATCGCTGAAGAAGAAAAAGAGGATAAGTCCAAATTAGAGGACAAGGATGATGCTTTTGATACTACCACTAACGTCACTGTGTTATATGTTATTATTTTTTTTATTAGAATATATGTTTAGTTGTTGTTTGTTGTTTGTTTTCTCTTGTTCTTCTGGAACATTTTGATCATTCTTCTTTGTATTGTATATAAAGTCTTTGCTAAGAACATTTTGATCATTCTTGTTGTATTATATATACAGTCTTTGCTTAGAACGGTTAGAACGTTGCGCCCCCGTTAGACCCCTACTAGTGTAGGACAGGCGAATCCGAAACAAAAGTTTTCGGTCTACAGAAATGTTCGAGTCTGTCTTGTTGGCAGTCAAACACTTTCTTTCCATCGCTTGTACAGTTCTCTTTAATGATTCGTTTAACTGTGGATTTGGATCTACACCAAAGTCTACTTTGCAACCTTTCCGACTGAGTACGGATTTCCTTTTCACATCGTATGATAAACACTTAGTTTAGTAAACACAAGCAGTTAGAAGACAGAATTGATGCATTTGAGATGTGGATATATAGAAGAATAGGCAGAGTTTCATGGACAGAAAAACAGACAAATAAACAAGTTTTAGGAAAACTAGGCATGAAGAAACAATTATTAAGAGAAATAAAATTCAGACAAGTAAAGTATTTTGGGCACATAAAAGACATGACACCATGATACAATCTTTACTAGAGGGAAAGTTGAGGGGGAAGAGCAAGAGGAAGACCGAGAGATAAGTGGGAGGAAACTTTAAGAAATGAACAGGTTACTGTCTAGCAGTGTGCAACACCAAGGCGAAAGACAGAGGATGCTGGAGATTCATTACAGCCAACCTTCGATGTGGAGACGGCACCTGATGATGATGACGATAACACTGAGCTGATATGCAGGTTGTTGATTCTATTACCAGATATCTCGTAAGATGAGACAAAAAACCAGTATAATGTTTACTTCTACATACATTGCGATATATATTCTTCTTTGTTATCTTCGATCGTTCCATATCGGCAACTTGGTAACCCCTCTTTGTGATTTGTATGTAATCCGAGTCTAAGACCAATTGTACTTGATGCTAATTAAGCGCCTACAGGTAGGCCAGTAGATCCGTTTCTGCGACGCTTTTTGTTTACTAGGAGCTTCCAACCCCTACTTCAGTCGCCTTTTACGATATACGTTGTATGTAGCAGTGTTACTATTCTTTGCTTCCCAAGCGAGCCCCGGCAACACATGTACGATGTGATATATTGGTTATTGGTTACTAAACTGACGTCACTGCACTCCGGACAGACCCGTAGGTGCTCAGTAAATATGTTGATATATGAGAACGTACATGATTGAAATCTATTTTAAAAACTCACTTCATGTATTTCACAATAAATATTCATAATTAGCAAAAAACTTAATCTTGTTAATAATAATTTAGCTTCTATTAAATACTTTGTTTCATGACGTGGATATCCAGAAAGTGTGTAAAGATGGAATGGTGTGTCAGGTGGCTAGCAGCTGTGGAAGAGTTAAGTTGGGATCTTATTATCTTAGAGGAATAAAAATCCTGGCATATCCTTCACAGAACGTCACCATCAACCACAGTAAACAAGTCGTTGATTATTTTGACACCACTTATATGTTCAGTAACTCGCCAATGCTTTCTGAACAGTGATGTCTAATTTTACCGTTCGTTAAAAATCCGCGGTAATAAATTGTTTCTAAACTGACCGCAGCAGAGTTTGAACATGATTTTCTTGTGATCGAGCTCACTAATGCTAAGCTACAGACGCCCATTTATCTTTGTAGTTAGTACTGTGACATTTTAATATTTACTATGTTCTGATGAAGAAACATTATCTTCAACTTACAGAGACTCAAGTCTCGTGTTTATAGTTACAGTAGAGGATTTCAGAACTTAAGACTCCTGTTTCATTCTTTAGAGTGAAGGATGTAGCGGCTTTAGTATGGTGTTTATGTGTTTACTATGAAGCAATAACCTAGAACAATTACTTTATAACAATGCCAACTTTTCGTCTGGGTGATTCATTTCTTCTTATTTTGTCTTCCAACCTGTTGATTCTTCAACTGACATTACGAAAAGAACTAACCTAACCCCTTGTTTGCACTATTTTGCTCTTCAGTGATTTGTCTCTGTTCAGATATTTAACAAAGAAACTAGTTGACTATCTCAAGAATATCCCTTTCTTAAAGGACTGATCAAAATCAACAATACCAATAATAAAAACTTCCTACTTTTTGTTCCCGTCCTGTAATATTGTTTTTTAAATCCCTCATTATTATAACTTTATGATTTCCAGAAAATGTCACCTTTTTCAACACAACAGTCACAACAGTCTAAAACCCAAACAGAGGCAATAATAAACCTATACAAAATCTCACATCCACTAAACATAGAGTGTTAGCTACTTTGTGTGTCATTCTTATTTTGACCATCATTCTCCGTCTACTTTATTATCTCCCCTTTCTTTTATAAATATTTTATTGATTGTCTGGTTTAGTTTCCTCATTTATCTCCCTTTCAGTATCTTAAACATGTACTTAAGAACAGTCATTACGATCTTGATACAAAAGTTATTGCCCCTTGTAAAGTATTTGCTTCGTGTTAGTGACACTGCTAGAAGATAAATCAAAAATTTCTTTCTTTTGTTACTTTCTCCTTTGCATTTTCTTCACTCTTCTTTTGCATTATTTTATTTTTGATATTTATTTAAAATTAGCTTATATATTTGTTATCTTTAACTTCCTCTTGAATTTCTTTACATTCCTCTATCTTTAAATCTGAACTTCCTGCCCACACTATCATCATCGATTACCTTGTCAAAAGTAGTATTTTGCCTGTTCCAGCGTGTTCTAGCGTTGACTACGGTGCTATCCTCTTGTGCGGCTTCAATTCTGCGGATGGAAGAAAGCTCACAGATTCCCAGAATTACGGTGTTCGTGGCACGGAACCGAAGGTTACGGTGTCCATTGCACCGAGCCGAAGGCTGAAAGCTCAAGTGCTTCGGATCGAATAAAGGCAGTATTTTACATTATAGTAAAAGTTAAACAAGTACAGGAACTATTTTTATACAGTGTGGTATATAGGTAAACACGTCGTTAGGTGCGTATTTTCATTGATCGTCGGCACACGATGGATGATGTGGTAATACACCCACTTCCCAGTGTTTTTCCTGATACCTAATTGAGGCTGGGTCGACCTGAGAGCCGTTACGATCGGAAAAATTCCCCTCCCTGTGGAATTGAACGCGGGCCACTAGAATAATAAACGAGTTCACTAACAACTACGCCACTGCGGCGCTCAGTACATTACAATATTACAGAAGAAATTGAAAAATAAAATATTAAATATAAAATAATGACAAAACTACGCGACTTTATCAAGATGTGTGGGTGTGTTTTTATTAACTTGCTAGTTTTCAGACATTGCCGCTAAACTTGTTGAATAATATAGTAAGCACTTTTATACTTGGGATAAGCTTACAAGAAATACAACTATACAAAAGTACATTGACATAGAAATGTAAGCAATGTACTTTTATAAACAATGTACTGATAAATCTAATAAAGGGTTTAAAAGCCGAAGGATTGACTTCAGTGCACCGGGTTTTATCCCATACGGCTCGGTCACTCTTCGCAGAAATGGCACGCCACCTGCCGAGAGTATTGCACAAAGCACGAACTCCGTAGCTCCATCAACAATCCTAGGGTCTCTGGAAAAAACTGCACTCGTGAACAGAATGGCGCGGTCCAGACTCGAACCCACGACCTTTGACTCACAAGGCAAAGGGCTTAACTACTTAGCCACAGAGACCCTCAAATCTAATGATTGATTGATTGATTGATTGATTGATTGATTTTACCATCATCATTGCACTTGTGATGATGGTGAGAAATCAGTTGTGCTCCAATCTCATTCTTACACAGGATAATCTCAGCCGCATTCCATGAACTTCATAGCCCATCCAAGGCCCCCTGAAGTAATTTAGAAGATTGTAAAAATTTTTTTGTAGGATTTTGAATCTGTGTAATGGATGTTGCTCAAAGCAGCGAATTTCTAGCCTGTTCTTCTCGATTTTGAACTGCCAAGGGTTCTTTTTCGCGCTCAGCTTGAACAAGCTACTTAAGTTTTATCGTAAGTCTCCGATAGGACTAGGAACTCTATCTCACCTACACTGAGATCAGGAGATTGGTAAAAGGAACCCTTTCATACCTCGTGGTATATGGGTCAATACAGTGTTAGGCCTGTATTTTCATTGACCGTCGGCACACGATGGGTGATGTGGTCAGCATCACGCCGGCCGCCTTTACTTACCTAGAGCATGTCTGGTACCCAGTTGAGGCTGGGTCGACCTGAGAGCCGTCGTGGTTCCACGCGCATCGCGGGAGCTGAACCCAGACCACTATCCTTGCGAAGCGAGTTCACTAACAACTACGCTACAGCGGCTCCCTGGATTCAGGAGATTGGTACAATGTGTTAATTGGATGAGACATATCTTTTTCAAGCTGAACGATGTAAAGAAATAATAAGATGTCAATACTTTGTTGTCAGTTTGTATGTATATGTGTTAATTAATTGTCAAGTCAGGCCACACTCTTTCAACTTTGTGAAAAATAAACACCAAAAAATCACTACACTAGACAACAACCTGTTGCGTTGACGTTCTGAGTTCGAATCACGCTGCGGTCATTTTGGTTGCAAATTGTTTCGCGTGGACTTTTACAAAGGACGATGGCACCACCCGTTCAGAAAGCAATGGCAAACTACTGAACGTAATAATGCCTAGAAAATCACAAACAGCGTTAAAAAGCTGTGGTTGATTCGCAAAGTCATGTTGAGGATATGCAATTAACCGTTTTTTTAGACAACAACCAGGTAACAGTGTGACGACAAAAGAAGAAGAAGAATGTATACATTAATAACGAAAGTTAAAAAATGTTAACTGTAAATATATGTGCACAGTGTTGCGCATGTTTCAATTTAATATTTACTTTGTTCTAATCTGTGGAAGACCAAAGACCACTCTTCGAAGAACCATCCAACAAGAAAGTAAACTATTGGGATGTAAAACCATACAAGATCTGCAACTGCTAGCAAAGAACCGTATCACATGGAGATCTAAAACCTCTGCCCTATGTGCCGCCTTTGGCACGAAAGGAACAAACTAACTAACTAACTAATCTGGAAAAAATGTGGATTTGCAGAAACAAACTAAGAGAAGAAAATATGTTATATCATCATCATCATCAGGTGACGTGCCGGCCGGCGTAGCAATCATGGATCTCCACAAATCTCTGTTTCTTGTTTTTGATATTATCTCCTCAGATGTTAACGCTCTACCGTGTCATGGAAGTCAGGCTAAACTAAAATGGTTGTTCTTAATAATTTGGTATTGTTTTAAAATTGAAAAGGAAAATCGTGGCACATCCTTTACAGGACTTAGCCATAAACCACAGTAACGGAGTCGTTGATTTTCCAGGCACAACTTATACGTTCAGTAGTTTGTCATTGCTTTCTGAATGGTGTGGTAAATTTGTACTATTTGTACTAATTCTACTATTCAAGTCTCAGCAAATGTTTAAAGATTACAGTTCAAAGTCATACATTACCTGTCAAAGAAAGAATACGTGACTTTGTGTTATTTGTCAATGACGTAAATTGAAGTCAACAGTAACTATTCCACTACGAAGCGTATTTTTCTCTTTTTGTAATGCGTTTTTGCAAACGTCATGCATAATTGGCACAGAATTTTAGAATATGACCTCCGTAGTGACAACTAAAAAATACTACCAGAAAAATATTGTTCGTAATTCGCAAAATCTCTAATTTGTAATCTTACTTTCTTCACGCATATGCTCATGTTTATGGTATACATTAGCATGTTTATGAATGTAAACACACACAAACTAACAGCAAAGATTTGATTACGAAGCGGAAAATTGAAAACGCCTAGTCCAGCGGTTCCTACACATTCCGTTACGACGGACACTCTTTAAAATATATTTCGCTACAGCGGCCCTAAAAGTTTCTATATTTTAAAATATACCGGAATGAATTAGTTTTGTGTTACAATAGTAAACAATGTCTGAAAATTAACATTTTAGTAAACAGAAGAGGTTTCATTTGTCTTTAACAAGACGCGCCATCATTAGCATCATCAGTGCATTTGTGTTTCAATTTCAGCAAGCGATCCATCCTGAAGCTCAGTCATAATGTATTGTAGCAAAATTGAATGCACGCCAATGTTATTTATCCTAACTTTCCCAAGATCGTTTCAGCCAATCACTTACTGAAATTTCCTTCTTCTAGTGATGGAGTTATTATTACACCACATAACCATTCAAGCTGGCAGCAATTTCTCAGACTGTGGGAAACTACAAATGAAGTTTTATTTTATCCTGTCAGACGTTTCGGCTCCGGTCTGGTTCGGATCCTGTGATTTCACAGAGGAACTAGTTTACTACTGTTTTTATACATTTTAACAATATATTTTTCTGTTTTAAATGTCAAAGATTATAATATTACTTCAAGCGCTTGATGATACCGCTTTGAGTACCTCCCATACCGCCGTGGGTCAGCGGGACCTAGTTTGGGAAACTCTGACATATTCTATTACAACCTTATCTGCAAGGGACGTGCACAATAATTACTTGTCGCAGTCCTTCTCTAGACAAAAACGTGCACTGAAAATGCAAAACAAAAGGAGACAAACAAAATGAACTTAGTTTCATAACCTTGTGTCAATAATGCATTATCATTTCCATTTACCATAAACAAAGAGGGTATCAACAATAACAAATGTATATGATCTTCTTATCTTCTCCTATTTATTTCTTTATAGAAGTGTTGGAGGTGGTGGAATGTAGTGATCTTATATGTGCTTATTATAATGCCCTTTGTAAGCTGTTATTCATTTTTAAGGAGGTTCTTGATGCCGTCTTTCCATTTTTGCATGTCTTCCTCTCGCTCTGTATTCGCTATATTTTTTCAGTGTGGCTCTCTGTTGTAGACGATGCCAGGGCATTCTTTTCAGGTGACAAAACCATTTAATATATTGTTCTTGTACCAGATAACAGTGTAACGACAAAAGAAGAAGAATGTATACATTAATAAAGAATGCCAGGGCATTCTTTTCAGGTGACAAAACCATTTAGTATATTGTTCTTGTATGAATTACATGACTGGTTTCACATCCAGTCTCCTTCGATTTTTCATTTCTAATTTTGGCTCTTATTGTCATACGCATTGTCATACTTGCAGTTCTTCTAAACACCTCATCTCTGTCGTTATGATTTTCCGCTCATTAGCTGCTGTTATTGGTCATGTTTGACACTGGTAACATAGTATTGGGCAGAAAATCGTTCTTATACGATTTTTACTTCAGCTTTTACGGTATCTCTTATGTGACAACAATGGTGTTAACAACCCCAGTACCTTGTTAGTTTTTGTGCAACGATTGCTGATTTTCTTATCGTTACTTCTGTCTGCAGTGAAAATTGATCTTAAGTATTTAGCCTCATTGATTTGTTTTATTTCTATGTTCTGGAGTTTTATTAAATTGTTTTCTGGTTATGTGCTTATGGCTATTTTTTTGTATAAGATAATCAAATTAAAATAATCACTGTCTTGGTCAAAACTCATTAATTCATCTTGCAAGTGTATTCCTAAACCAGTCCAGTTTCCTCAAAATTGCAAAGAGGAACCTTGCTGGTGCTGTGCAGCTCTTGTATTGCCGCTGGGATCATCCTGCGTAAGAAAAATGACAAAGCACATTTCAAGTTGTTTCAGTGTGGCGCTGCAAAATTTATCAAAGAAGCATAACCACCATTGAACATTACAAAAACTAGCTATCCATAAAGATCGCTCCTTAGATACACATAGCATCCGGTAAACATATCAAGAAAAGTCATTTCCAATTGCGATCCTTTACAGGATTTAGCTCAAATGCTTTCTAAATTGTCGGAGAAATTTTTTATAGCCTCTAATGCGGTTGTAAAAAATTTACATATATTATTTTTTAGAATTTAGAATATTCGATCTTTCGAATTTTAAATTTAAAAAAAAATGTTAATATATATATTTATTTTTTTCTATATTAAAAAAATATAGTGAGGTGCCAGAGAAAATATTTTTGATTTAAAAAAAAACTATATTTTATTTTATATTTTTAACATTAAAAGCTATAAAAATTATTCCGGCTATTTAGAAAGCATTTGAGCTAAATCCTTTAAAGAAACGCGATTGAAAAAGACTTTTCTTAATATGTTTACATGTTGCTATGTCTATCTAAGGATCGATCTTTAAGGAGCGTTAGTTTTGTAATGTTAACTGGTGGTTACGCTTTTGTGTTAAATTTTACTTTCAAAATGGAACGGAAACTGGAAGATCTTGACGCGAATGAAAACTTTACAGAAAGAAATAATGATCCTTTGTTACCAAGAAACATAAGGTGTCTAATTATTGGTGATTCTGTGTGTGGTAAAACTAGATTACTTTTAAATATGCTTTTAAAAGGATGATTAGATTTTAATAAGCTATATGTGTTTGTAAAGTCGCTTTATCAACACATTTACCAACTCTTGTGTTGTTAAGGCACCCAAAATTTCACAGGCAGCTAAGCAACAGATGATCAACAACATTTTTATACCTACTTTGTGTTACCAGAGCCAAACATGGACATTGAGCAAAGCGCAGTCACAAAAATAACTACATGTGAAATGCGTTGCCTGCGAAAAGTTACCAACAACATAAGAAAAGACAGAATCACCAACATCAGCATAAGAAAGAAAGTTGGCACAAAACCGTTCTTGAATTACATAGATAAACAAAGAATGAAGTGGTTTGGCCACTTAATAAGAATGCATCCAAACTCCACAGTATACAGAGTCTTCTACAACAGAACATCGGGAAAGAAGGCAAGAGGAAGACCACGGAAAATATGGTTAGATGGCGTAGCAGAATCTTGTGAAAGAGCAAAGATAACAATCACACAAGCCACCAGAACAGCGCAAGACAAAAACAGAAAACCACGACACTGGGCAACAACCCGGTAGCAGTGTGACGACAAAAGAAAGAAAGAAGAAGAAAGAAGATATAAGATAATAAAGAAGGGAATTGAAGAAAAACTTCATAAAGAAATAAAATAAAAAAAATATCTCCATATGAATTAATAGAGGAAGTGGCACAGTGAAAAGTATATGTTGAAACTATAATATTATGTACATTAAAATTAGATATTCAAAAAACAGAAAGGGTTTTTCTTTAGATAAAGATTTATTTTATAAAAATATTTGTAGTTTAATACGGGTTGAAATATAAATAAATTTATATTTATTATTTTTTAAACTTTACAGTTTCGAATTTTTGAATTTTAAATAACAAAAATACAATGTTAATTTTTATATTTATTTGCTGTTATTTTAAAAAATATAGTGAGGTTATAGAAGAATTGTTTTGTTTTTATTTTAAAAAACTATACTACTTTTTCATTTTGCATCTTAATTTTTTTTAAATTTGAAAAATGCTACGAATTAAAAGATTGATGTGTTAATACAATGTGACTGCACCAACACATAAATGTACACATTATCATCAAAAGGTTTTCAAAAATTGTATTAAAATTCATATATACCATTTTAATTGTATTTTTTTCAAAATATAGTTTATGTTATAGGGGAAGCATATTGTTTACCATAGTTATTGGACACTCTGATATGGTGGGATTAGTTAGCCTGGTTAACAATATCCACGTTAAAATGTCCGTACGAACAACTATGTGGAGCCGTGCAATGTTATCAAGAGTAACAACGCCACTGATGCGCTATAGCGAATTTTTTGTGTGGATAAATCTTTCTTTAAGAATACTGTGGTCAATAATAATATGTCCATCTTTCGTCCAGTTTTGTTTGTGTAATTTGTCTATCTTTCGTCCAGCTTTGTTTGTGTAATATGTCCATCTTTCGTCCAGTTTTGTTTGTGTAATATGTCCATCTTTCGTCCAGTTTTGTTTGTGTAATATGTCCATCTTTCGTCCAGTTTTGTTTGTGTAATATGTCTATCTTTCTTCCAGTTTTGTTTGTGTAATATGTCCATCTTTCTTCCAGTTTTGTTTGTGTAATATGTCCATCTTTCGTCCAGTTTTGTTTGTGTAATATGTCCATCTTTCGTCCAGTTTTGTTTGTATAATATGTCCATCTTTCGTCCAGTTTTGTTTGTATAATATGTCCATCTTTCGTCCAGTTTTGTTTGTGTAATATGTCCATCTTTCGTCCAGTTTTGTTTGTGTAATATGTCTATCTTTCGTCCAGTTTTGTTTGTGTAATATGTCTATCTTTCGTCCAGTTTTGTTTGTGTAATATGTCCATCTTTCGTCCAGTTTTGTTTGTGTAATATGTCCATCTTTCGTCCAGTTTTGTTTGTGTAATATGTCTATCTTTCGTCCAGTTTTGTTTGTGTAATATGCCCTATCTTTCGTCGAGTTTTGTTTGTGTAATATGTCCATCTTTCGTCCAGTTTTGTTTGTGTAATATGTCCATCTTTCGTCGAGTTTTGTTTGTGTAATATGTCCATCTTTCGTCCAGTTTTGTTTGTGTAATATGTCTATCTTTCGCCCAAATTTTGTTTGTGTAATATGTCTATCTTTCGTCCAGTTTTGTTTGTGTAATATGTCCATCTTTCGTCCAGTTTTGTTTGTGTAATATGTCTATCTTTCGTCCAGCTTTTGTTTGTGTAATTTGCCCTATCTTTCGTCCAGTTTTGTTTGTGTAATTTGTCCATCTTTCGTCCAGCTTTGTTTGTGTAATATGTCCATCTTTCGTCCAGTTTTGTTTGTGTAATTTGTCTATCTTTCGTTCAACTTTGTTTTACAATATTTCAATCTTTGTCCAACTTTGTTTTACCATATTCCAATTTTCATCCAGCTTTGTTTGTGTAATATGTCCATCTTTCGTCCAGCTTTTGTAATATGTCCATCTGTTGCCAATCATTGTTTTGTAATATTTCCATTTTTCGCCTAGTTTGGTTGTGTAATGTTTACATCATTCTATTCTAGGTGCAGCATTCATGTGTAATATTGACTCGCACTTTTTCTTGTGTGTGGATCCATCGCTTTTTTGTACTGTTGTCTCGGCTATAACAAAAATCCCACGGTATTCTATCTAGCGACATTTGGTAAACATAAGTTGCGCAATTATCATGACATTTTCAGCGCGGTACAATTATTTATAACAAATATTAACTGCTTCAGTCAGTCAGTTCTCTTTCATTGTGTCTGACTCTCATCGTGCATGTATTTCTGTACGTTCATTTGAAAAACATCTAGCAATTCGAAACTGTCAATCAACGATACGTCTGGCTTGAGATTTCAGCAAACCAGGATATAATGAGGTCAACATTACTCATTGATTTCTCACTCTCGTGCGCACTTCAGAATAATAGAAATTTTTTTGAAGCAGGGGACATAATCATTTCGTCTATTTTGACATGGTAACATAATCTCCCTTCTTTCGTTGACAGTTAGTGGTTAATTATCCAGTTATTGGACTTGGATTGTAATGGTAAACCATCTGCCTGTTTCTTATAACGAGACAGGACTTATGAAATTAGAATAATGAAGGGAGGATTAAAAAAAAGATTTTTAGTTTGTTATCTATCTTGTGTTTGTGTTTTTGCAGTCTCTATACCAGCATTATCTTTTCCTTGAGTAGTCTTACATCTGTCACTAAAAAAAAGACAATTTTCTAGTTTTGACTTTTCTTGTGGTTCGTTAGCAGTATTTTTTTCACCTCGTTTTTATAGATGTTTCTCTATTCTTGTACAGGTAATCACAGAAACATGTCCTATACCGTGTACCTGTACCGGTTCTTGTATCGTTTACCTGTATACACATTTCCTTTGTTTATATTTGATATTGAAGTTTCTATCGCTTCTCGGCTTCTTGGCTAAGAAAATAGTGTATACTCTTTGTTAATCCTTCTGTTTTTTTTTACATCGCAAATATATGAAAAGAAGTGATGAAATCTGAGACATGTTTGTTCAACCACTAGTGACAACTGTTATTAGAAAGAGAAGATGGAGATATATTGGACACACCTTGAGGAGAAATGATCAACTAATATCAGAGCAGGCATTGAAGTGGGATACAAAGGGTTCAAGAAAGAGAGGTCGACCTAAGAGACCCTGAAACGAACTTTGCTGAGAGAGGCAAGAGGTATCGGTCTCAGTTCCATGGATGAGATTAAGCGAGTTGCCTAGGATAGAGCGGTATGGAGAAGTTACTTGCAGGCCCTATGTAACATATAACGGTATGAGAGAATTATTGTTATTACAAATATGAGAAAATTAAACTGGAGGTTTTATTTATTATTTTATTTTTTTACTTGTTCACGACAAAAGGGTGTGAGCCTTCATAGAGACAATAAGCAACTGAACAAATTAAAAAAGTTTCGAGCAGCTCTGGTTCGAAAGAATGACAACGCTCGAGGTTTTTACACATCTAAAATGTGACTGAGTCCCACCCTTTGTGGTACTAAAGGTAATGACCATAAAAGAAAAAAGAAATGTGGCTAGATTAAAGTGTATTATTCACATGATCGCGGACTAACGATGGGGACCTTAATAAAGCCAATATGGAACTAAACTTCAATTCTCATCAGATATCGTTCGTTAGATCGACGATGCACGGAGATTTTACACGTTTCAAACGTAACTGTGCCTACTCGCTGGATGTTGATGGAGTTTACTTTTGACCATTAAGTAAATCCTGGCTCGCAGCTCTCTAATTTCTGCTGAGACTGAACCGGAGCCATATGTAAACGTGCATGAAGTCAATTCTTTGCTCGTTGGTAGCTTTATGTAATCTTGCCATTAGGTAACTCTCAATGTGGACTTGCTCGTCAGCTCGTCTAGCATAAGTTTTGAATTAGTCACTATTGCAATGCGCCGTTAGTAGCTCTCATATTGCATAATGCTTGCTCGTTGGGTAGCTCTCATATTGCATAATGTTTGCTCGTTGGGTAGCTCTCATATTGCATAATTTTGCTTGGGTCTCTTCTGTTGGGTAGCTCTCACATTGCATAATGTTTGCTCGTCGGGTAGCTCTCATATTGCATAATGCTTGCTCGTTGACAAAACAATGAAGAGCTTTAAAAAATTGTGCTATTGATAAAAACAGCTGCTTGCGTGAATCGCGTTGATAGTATTCCAGTACGATATCCCATTAAATGTTTGACACCAGCTGTCGCTAAATGTTATTATCTTGTCTCACTCAGATTATAGCCTTCAATTGTTGTAAAGTGCTTATCTCAATCTGTCGTTAGAGAACACGTTTTCAACATTTTCTCATTCACATTTTATTTGCTATTATATTTTCTTTTCCTTTTTAAAAAAAAATTATCCAAAAGCGTTTCGAATTTAATATGTCGCTCAGCAGTTTTTATGGGTCCATCGAAATCTAGTGTTATCTTCCTGTATTTATAAAGTGTTTCTTGTTATTTTACAGCGATTTAAGACCTTTTATAACATTAACTTCTGGATTGATAAACACGTGTGCTTAATTAATTTGTGTTCTCTTTTCACTTCACAAAAATATGTAAAAATTAAACTGAGGTTACGTTTATTTAAAAATTTTTTTAAATAATGAGATTTCTAAACAGTAAATGCACCTTTGTCACGCGATAGCAGAATTTGAAAGAATACAAAAAAAAGATCAAGCAACTGTCAAATTGTGATAACATTAGTTTATTGCGAAGTTTTCAATGATAAAAGACATGACGCAGACTTCAATACATGCAAAAGAGACAGAAAACCGGGCGTATGCTGCGTTATTTGGTAGCTAATGTGTTAAATGTATTTGCCACAAATAACCTCAGTTTTGTTAGTAAGAAATATTTGGATTGTTTTCGGAGCTACAATGTTAACTTTTTTTTGGTTGTATTACTTTCGGCATGTAACATGTTGCTTTAACGAAAGTGACAAAGCAATATATGTGTAGTATACAAGTCTTCTACAACAGAACATCGGGAAAGAAGACAAAAGGAAGACCACGGAAAAGATGGTTAGATGGCGTAGCAGAATCCTGTGAAAGAGCAAAAATTAACAATCACACAAGCCACCAGAACAGCGCAAGACAAAAACAGAAAACCACGACACATGGCAACAACCCGATAGCAGTGTGACGACAAAAGAAGAAGAAGACAAAGCGATATATCGAGGCTTGGCGCAATGAAGTCAATCTTGAATTTCTTATAAACTTTAAAGTTATTTCCATACATTATATTGTTGTATTTTGTTCAACCAACCTAATGTTCTATTGTATATTGTCTCACTTTATAAAACTGATTCCTTTCCACATTGTCTATTGTTGCACTTAAATAAAAACAGCCCACTTCCATATTGTCTATTGTTGCACTTAAATAAAAACAGCCCACTTCCATATTGTCTATTGTTGCACTTAAATAAAAACAGCCCACTTCCATATTGTCTATTGTTGCACTTAAATAAAAACAGCCCACTTCCATATTGTCTATTGTTGCACTTAAATAAAAACAGCCCACTTCCATATTGTCTATTGTTGCACTTAAATAAAAACAGCCCACTTCCATATTGTCTATTGTTGCACTTAAATAAAAACAGCCCACTTCCATATTGTCTATTGTTGCACTTATTAAAAACAGCCCACTTCCATATTGTCTATTGTTGCACTTAAAAAAACAGCCCACTTCCATATTGTCTATTGTTGAATTAAATAAAACAGCCCACTTCCATATTGTCTATTGTTGCACTTTATAAAAACAGCCCACTTCCATATTGTCTATTGTTGCAATTAAATAAATACAGCCCACTTCCATATTGTCTATTGTTGCACTTATAAAAAAAAGCCCACTTCCTATTGTCTATTGTTGCACTTAAATAAAAAAACCACTTCCATATTGTCTATTGTTGCCTTTATAAAAACAATCCACTTCACTATTTTATTGTTGCACTAAATAAAAACAACCCACTTCCATATTGACTATTGTTGACTTAAATAAAAACAACTTCATCTTCCAAATATTGTCTATATGTTGCACTTAAATAAAAACAACTCACTGCCATATTGTCTATTGTTATAGGATGTGTATAGTTATTGTTTTGTATTTTGTAAAACTACAGTACTTTGTTTTACATCCTTCGCTATTGCTACATAGTTTGACTACATCTTACTTGATATCGATAATACTTCATCAAACCAACTCACTACCATTGCGACTATTAGTTTTGTTTTTATGCAAATGAACTACTTTAGCATATTCTTTTGTTATTCCGCCTTTAACATTACATATAGTAAAATTATCAATAACATCAGCTATTCTCATTGTCTATATTAACACCATATTCTAGGACAATATTGAAGATATAAAAAGGAACACAAACAGTCTTACACTAAAAACTATGATCTTGAGGATCGAATCCACAATTAGGTCAAATTAAGTTCGTTCGAGGCCTGGATTGTATAGAATTAGAAAACAACTATCTGGTTTAAAAGAAAATGAAATATAATAATAAGTCCTCTCGTAGCGTTATACGTTACGTAGGGCTTGCAAGCAATTTCTCCATACCGCTCTATCCTGGGGATCTCACTCAATCTCCTTAACGAAACTGAGACCGATATTTCTTGCCTCTTTAAGCAAAGTTAGTTTCAAGGTCTCCTTATGTTGTCTTCTTTCTTGAATTCTCTGCATCCCACTTCATTGCGTTTCAAGATCTCCTTATGTCGTCTTCTCTCTTAAACCCTCTGCGTCCCACTTCATTGCCTTCTTTAATTTTATTTAATAATATCTTCTCAAGGTGTGTCCAACATATCTCCATCTTCTCCTTCTTGTAATCGTTGTTACTAGTAGTTGACCAGAGATTTCTCGTATATATAAATCAAATATAATGTGCTACCGGGTTGTTGCCCAATGTCGTGGTTTTCTGTTTTTATCTTGCGTTGTTCTAGTGGCTTGAGTGACGGTTATTTTTGCCCTTTGACAAGATTCTGCTATGCCATCAAATCATCTTGTTCGTGGTCTTTCTCTCTCCTTCTTTCCTGTTAATTTGTAGAAGACTTTGTATTCTGTGGAGTTTGGATGTATTCTTATTAAGTGGTATAATGTTTAAAAGACCAAAATTGAAGTATTTAAAACAAGATGTCGCTGAAAGGTTATTAGAACATCGTTATTGGTTATTGGTTATTGGTTACTAAACTGACGTCATTGCACTCCGGGCAAACCCATAGGTGCTCAGTCTCCCCAACAGATATCGAAGAGTATGCATACTGATGGTTCCTGTGGCTCGCTGATTAAACACACCTCTCACTCTGCCTCTCAGGCATCCAGTTCGACTTGAACAAAGGGTAATTCCAAACTGCTTAAATCGCTTGATCGATTCAACATCGATTTTAGTGTCCTCATCCAACGAGAGTCTCGAAGAGACCGAATATTAGAACATTATGTACAGAGAATAGACAAATAAACAAAAGACATCTTACGAGACCAGCATATCGAGGAACATTGTCACTTAAACAATACCACGTCACGGATTATGAAATATTGTAGCCACGTTAAACTTCCCAGTAAGAAAAAAAAAGTAAAGGAACCCTTTCATACCTCGTGTATATAGGTCAATACAGTGTTAGGCCTGTATTTTTTATTGACCGTTGGCACACGATGGGTGATGTGGTCAGCATCACGCCGGCCGCCTTTACTTTACCAGAGCATGTCTGGTACCCAGTTGAGGCTGGGTAGACCTGAGAGCCGTCGCGGTCGGGAAAAATTACACGCACACTGATGGAGTTGAACCCAGACCACCAGCCTTTGGAAGCGAGTTCACTAGCAACTACGCCACAGCGGCTTCAAACTTCCCAGTGGTTAAGAGATGGTAATGGAAGGCATGGTTAAATGAGTACGAGACAAGAGACGACCAAGACAAAGGTGACAGCAGGACTTCAATGAAACCTTTAACATGACGTTCGAGGAAGCGGGTGAACTTGCAAGTGACATAGTTTTTTATTTTCCAGACAGACTGTGATGAAAGCAACGTTCCGCAAGTGACATGCTCTTACTTAATACGGTTAAGACTGGAATATGTATGGCACGTTCTAGCACATTCTAAGATCTACTAATTAAAATGTATATAGAGATACGTTATCGATGCCAGTGCGCAAATGTTAATGCTGATAACCTTTAACCTTCAAAGATACAACAACAAACATATACAAATTGTCATAATTTTGATATAATTATCAAGGGCGGTAAATCGACCGTGTCAAATTATTTAGGACAGGGAGATAATTAGGTAATACAGGAGTAACATGAAATGAAGCAGAGAAAAGGTTATATTTCATATATGTGGCTTATTACTTATGACATTTATGTGCGGGTTTTGGCTGTGGGTAGATTAGTAAGTGGGTGAGTTTTAAATTAAGTTATGGATTTCGACTAATAAGTGATGGTGGTAGCGGTGAGGAATAAGTTAACAGTCGCAAATGTTTCGATTTTTCAGTAGTTTTCTCTTCTTGAGTTTGAGGTGTCTATTTGTGTGGATGCATGTGTGGGTATATTTGTCCAGAGTAAACTGTAAATAACGCTGCGCCTAATTTTAATTATGGTTAGATTAAATAAGAACATTTATTTTTGCCTCTGGCAACTTTATCATTGTCTTTGCCCTTAACTATTCGTTTTCGTACTAAACATATGTGGTATTCGCAGTAGCGTAGTTGTTAGTGAACTCGCTTCTTGTGCTAGGTTCAATTCCACAGTGGGTGTGGGGTTTTTTCAACCCTAACGGCTCTCAGGCGGCTCAGTCTCAAGTGGATGCCCACATCACCCATCGAGTGCCAACGATCAATGAAAAATATGTGTGAGACGGTTACAAAGATCGACTCGATTCCATAGAAAATTCTAAATTCTTTTCTATTTCTTCATCTCAAATGCTTAACTTCTTAAATTATCTCCTTAAAATGTTCAAGTGAAGAAAATAAAATGTAATATTTAATCCAGCGCCTGTGTGTTGCCTGGGATCGCATGGGGAGCAAAGAATAGTGAAACTATGACCTACATGTCATGTCGTAAGAGGCGACAGGGGTAGGGGCCTAGGGAAGATACCCTAGTAAATAAAAAGCGAAAATATAAATCGGATGTGCTGGCCAACTTGTAGGTGTATAACTGGCACAACGCACAATCGCTCTTAGGCTCAGGTACCATATAAATCACAAAGAGTGGTTTAACAAGTGGTGGCTATAGAGCGTTTGAAGAAGAAGAAATATTGAAGCCCTCTTTTTTTAATTGTCATATTATTCATTCATACTCTACATAGTTCCTTACAACATCCTTGTCTCTGTTTCTGTTATTTATTCGTTTCTCTTGTTCTGTAGAAGTTCCTTAACTACCTAATTTATTGCTATTAACTGAATTACGTCCCTTGTAAAATGGAAATCGTTAATATATATATATATATATATACATACTAACAGTTTACCCGTTCTTCGCACGGGGAGTTTAGTTTAACATTTATGTGTAAAGTCCCTTAAAGAAACATGCCACGTTGCTTCAAAATCCGCTTCTTCCACATTTTTTTTCCCGATCCAGAGGCACTTGAGCTTTTCAGCTCTTCGGCTCGATGCCATGGACATCGTAACCCTTCGGTTCGGTGCCACGAACACCGTAAATCTGGGGAATCTGTGGTTTTTCTGCCATCCCGCGAAATTGAGCCCGCACACACAGAGGGATAGTCACCCGTAGTCCAACGCGCTACGAACACGCTGGGCAGACGGGCCTTCTTCCCCATTAAAAACAATACGTTTTCTCTCCATGCCAAGTCAGTAAAACTTGATACAACAGAATTCCCGTTCCTGTGAAAGTTGACAAACATTACAATTTTAAATGTCCATCTTTTCGATTGCCTGTAAAACCCGATACAACATAATTTTCGTTCTCGTGAAAGTAGAATTTAGTTTTAATCAATTTGTAATATTTCACCACTTGCAAAGTTACATTTGATATCTTTTACACTGATCTTCTGAGGCCATAAACAATGTCCCTTATTTCCAGTAAAATCTGATACAGTTGAATTCCCGTGGAAATTGAAAAATAACAATTGGCAAATTGAATTTGTTCAGATTATTAAGGACAGTGAACGCTATTTCTCAAATGTAGGTCACACATTTTTTGTTGATGGTGGAAAGGTCTGAAACTGTTAGTCTAATCAATCAATCAATTGATTACTGATCATCACTGAAGACACTAATTATGAATTAGAAAGAAAGCGGAAATGATGTGCCTTTCAACCTTTTTTTTTTTTTTCAAACAGAAACCCCCAACAACATAAATGGAATGAACCTCTTGAAAACATTTGCGTTTGGAAATCAATGGAACCTCCTGGAACTTCCCGGGAACTCTTATCTCCTTTTGTTTGAGGTGACTTAAAATGAAAGTACCGTTTTGTTCTCATGAAGTCAATGACTATTGTCTATTGTCTATTTATTGTTCATATTCACTGATTCCTGTACTTCAAATGTTGTTGTTAAAGCTCATTATTCTCTTCTTCTACCATCATCGAATGTTTCATGTCTGTTGATTTTAGAAAGTGTATCGTTCCCTATTATATTTCCAAACCGCACAAGCCCGCACCATATCATAATTGTTACAAGAACGTGACGCTCTACACTATTATATATTATATATGTATTATATATGTATTATATATGTATATAACAACTAAAGCAAATATCATGAGAACGATTTTCTGGCCAACACTATGTTACCAGTGTCAAACATGGCAAATAACAGCAGCTAATGAGCGGAAAATCGTAACGACAGAGATGAGGTGTCTTAGAAGAACTGCAGGTGTGACAATAAGAGACAAAATTAGAAATGAAGAAATCATAAGGAGACTGGATGTGAAACCAGTCATGCAATTCATAAAAGAACAACAGATTAAATGGTTTGGACACCTGACCTTAATGACCTGGTATCGCCTACCACAGAGAGCCAAACAGAAAAAGTATAATGAGTACAAGGCAAGAGGAAGACCACGTAAAAGATGGAGCGACGACATCAAGAACAGTCTTACGAACATGAGTATCAGCTTACAAAGATCCTTAAAACAAGCACACACAAGATCACTACGTTTCACCCCGGCAACACTTCTATAAAGAAGTAAACGGTGGAAGAGAAGAAGACAAGCACACACAAGATCACTACGTTTCACCCGGCAACACTTCTATAAAGAAGTAAATGGTGGAAGAGAAGAAGAAGATATATGTATTCTTCTTGACCTGATGCTGTCAGACAAACAGGATTGGAGAAAGAAATCAAGATATATGTATTTAAATCTAGAGTTACTACCTAGCTCATGCTGATATTTATGTCGTATATATGTATGTGTATATCTGCATGTGTATATATGTATATGTATATATGTAAGTGTATATATGTATGTGTATATATGTATGTGTATATATGTATATGTATATATGTATGTGTATATATGTAAGTGTATATATGTATTGTATATATATGTAGTGTATATATGTAAGTGTATATATGTATGTGTATATATTTTTCATATGTATTATATATGTATGTGTATATATGTATGTGTATATATGTATATGTATATATGTAAGTGTATATATGTATGTGTATATATGTAAGTGTATATATGTATGTGTATATATGTAAGTGTATATATGTATGTGTATATATGTATGTGTATATATGTATGTGTATATTATGTTAAGTTTTTATATATGTAAGTGTATATATGTATTTTTTATAATTATATTATAATATATATATTAAAACAAATTGTTGATTTAAAATATATTGTATGTGTATAATTAAAAATTTGAGAATGTAAATAGTATTGTTAATAAGAAATTATGTATGGAAAGTATGAATATGTTAGTTAATTTGATATATATGTCAATAAATTTAATGTTGTGTACTATGTATATTACATATGTTCTTATATGATGTATTAATATAATGTATAAGACATGTGGAAACGATGTTATTAGTAATGTTATTGTGAGTGATATATGAGATTTGATGAATATTTTAAATAGTAAGATATTTATGTGTATATTGTATTGTTAATATATAATATGTAAGGCATATTTTGGATTATGTTTGATAATTAAGTGTATATTATTTATTTTAAAACACCTAATTAGTGTTTAAATATTATAATTGAAATAAATATAACAAACTGTTTGTTAAAATTATTGATATTTGTATAACCTTAAAAATTTGAGAACTAAATAACTTGTTAATAAGAAAATTTGAAGGAAGAGCAATATTTCAGTCTCAATCTTGATATACATGTCAACCAAATTTGAATGTTGGAACTCTGTAATTAAACAATATGTTCTTATTCAATTACACCGTCAATCCATAAGTGTATAACGACACTGTGGAAACGATGTTGTTAAAGTTATTTGAAGTAGAATCTGAATTTGACTGAAATATAAAACAAGATATTTCACGGTGGCAATTACTAAATCTCGTCTAAAATAATATAGCAATTTTGGATTATTTTGATAACTAAACAGTGAGATTCATTTTTTTTAAAAACACCTAAATTATGTGTTTACAAATGGTTCTACTAAGTTATCAAGTAGTTATTGGTTACTGGTTATTGGTTACTAAATTGACGTCATTGCACTCCTGGCAGACCCATAGGTGCTCAGTCTCCCCCAACAAATATAGAGAGTATGCATAGTGATGGTTAATTAATAATTCCTCTCGTACCGTTATACGTTATATAAGGCCTGCAAGTAATTTCTCCATACCGCTCTATCCTGGGCAACTCGCTCAATCTCCTCCATGGAACTGAGACCAATATTTCCTGCCTCTCTCAGCAAAGTTCGTTTCAGGGTCTCCTTAGGTCGACCTCTCTTTCTTGAACCCTTTGCATCCCACTTCAATGCCTGCTTTGATATTCTGATATTCTTTGATATTTTATATAGTGATGGTTGCTCGCTGATTAAACACACCTCTCACTCTGCCTCTCAGGCATCCAGTTCGACTTGTACAACGGTAACTCTAAACTGCTTAAACCGCTTGATCGATTCAACATCGATTTTAGTGTCCTCATCCAACAGACAGTCGCGAGCCGAAGATCTAACGTAGTTAACATTCCAATATGAACGATGGTGTTCTAGTAATGGCCCATTAAATGAGAAATGAGTCGTAAAAAACCTCCGTTACTGCCTGCAATACCATATTTAGGACGGTAATACAAGATGAGACATGTTCAAGTGACATTTTATGGCCACACGGCTAGTGCAGTCGCCGCAAAACTACTCAAGTAGGGATTTTTATGTATGCCTCAGACACAATAAAAATTCTTTTGACTTCTTTCCGGGAATTGACCCCCGGTCTCCCGCATGGACGTCCACACTATAATCCTTTTGAGACAACGACATCGAGCATGACTATGGAGATCACCGCTGCCTCCAGGGCTCTGCCATGGGTGGCTGAGCAACAGGTTACCCATACGATCATCATATCAGACTCGATGAATATGCTTCAACTGACTGGATCTGGAAGTATGCGTGTGAAATGGGTGGACATCATTCGGAGATCACATCTCAAGAAAATGACTTGGCTGTACACGCCTGGACATGCTGGAATGCGGGGTAACGAGCGTGCTGACTCTCTTGCAAACAGTGCCCTGACTCAAGTGGGCAGAAGCATGGACAGAGCCGATATCATCAATGCGGTACGCTCTCAATTGTGTGACATGGGCGGATCTCAGACACTGGAACGAGTTCGAGAATTAGGCGTTAAGTTTGAACATACCAGACAGTGTCGTCTTCGTGGTAGAGAGAGAAGATATAGTATTCAACTTCTCATGGGTACTGTGAGCAAATGGACTTTGGGATGGCTGCTGCAACGGAGGAAAGAGCACGAATGGGAATGCCCAATGTGCTATGACTTCGATCGCATAACATAACATAACATAACACTATAATTCTTTCTGTCAGACGCTCCACTGATATGTGATATACATGCCGAGGAAGGTAACCATAATAAACATCATGAAGAATTGAAAATAGTCACGTTGATATAATTATTCTTGCATGAGTAAACTGGCCACAGTCCTTGACTTCATAACTCTGCAAATTGTTCTTTCTTCAGACAAACACACCAAGCTACACTGAATTTTATAATGTAAGATTACTCCATGATAAATGTAAGATTTTCAAACAGCAGTGGTTACCGGGGCCCAAATTTGGAGTGTAAAGAATAGAACCACTGTTAAATGTCACGCATGTCGTAAGAGGCGACTAAGGAGGTTTGGCTGAAATCGGACGTATGTGTCCTAAGCGTGTAGAAGTTTATGCGTTTAGGAGCCTACCAAACCAATGTGCAACGTATACACGTTCTTGGCAAAGCTCAAACATATCACAAAGAGTTATTAAAATTGGTCGTAAAGAACGAATGCAAAGAAGAAGAAGAAGAAATAGCAGTTTCTAAGATTCCAATTGAAATTGTTTGAGAAATAGACTGGAGTAACATTAAATATTAAAATCAATACAATCAATAAAGAAATAATATATTTTTAATAGAAATATTGGTAAATCTGTTATCTGATAAGTCAGCTATAATATCACTTCATTAAATAAGCAAGACTGTTCCAATCTCTTTCTTACTTATATCTCATTGCTACTGCAATAATTGTTACAGAAGATTCCTTCGTATGTCTTGGACAGAGAGGAGAACAAATAGATCTATTGAGAAAGAACTCAGGATCAAGGAAAACTGGCTAATGCTTCAAATAAGAAAGTGAAAATTGAGATATTTTGGACATATAAAGAGACATGAAGGGCTGGAGAGGACCAACATGGAAGGAGGCATACCGGCAAAGAGAAGAAGAAGAAGACCAGTGAGAGGATGGATTCAGGATGGTTTGAACATAACGGCTGCAGAGACAGAATATCCAGGCCTATGAGAGAGAGAAATTCCGAGGACTGTTGGGGTGGCAAAGTTCTGCTCAGGATAAGCTATTTGGTGATGTCTGCACAATTCCTTAGCGCCGACAAATGTGCTATTTTTTATTCTGAGGATGTTGAACTTTTGTATGAATATTACTGGCATGAGTGAATTTACTTCTAGGTAGGAACTTCCAGCATACTCATAACGATTTTTCATTTTCAAAGATTGCTTAACTTGATCAATCTGAACACGAGGTCTGCGTTTTATTTTCGATTTCCGGTCGAGCTTGTAAATCGATCTCATTTTCATTGAGATTGAGTGTCAATAAAAACATATTCGATCGCATCCCAGTGGACATAAATTTATTGAACGTAATGTGAACACCGTACCTCAAAGTTGAAGAGACACTTAAACAAGTTTTAGAATGAACAACATCGAATTTGTTTTTTTTGTCCCGATTCAGAAGCACTTGAGCTTTCAACTCTTCGGCTCGGTGCCATGAACATCGTAACCGTTTCGTTCGGTGCCACGAACACCGTGAATCTGGGGAACCTGCGGCTTTTCTGCCAGCCCGCGGGATTGAACCCGCACTCACAGAGGGCTAGTCACCCGCAGTCCAACACGCTACGTACACGTTGGGCAGGTGGGCAACAACATCGCAAAAAAACGATGTTCTGATTTAATTTGATAAATCTTTCCTAAGTGTCCATTTGATGACTTCTATGAGATTCTTCGTCCTCTTCTTCAGAGTATACCAAAATATGTCGTTTCTTTTTCTCTAATCCTGTTCTGTCTCACATTGTCAGGATAAGAAGAGATATCTAGAACGGGCTTTTGTGTGCTCTTCATAAACAGTTTGTTCCGTTGCTTCCGTTTTCTCTGAGGTCCACTTTTTTTTGCATGGAGGACCTTTACAAGATATGTCTGTTTGAATATACTGAAACAAACCAGTTGTTAGCTGCACACTGTTAGCTTTTATACACATCTTGTTTACTAATATATTCAGTGATAACCAAATAAGAGATATTCAGTTGTTTACATAGAATCTGTTTCGCAATGATGTTCGTCCATCACAGGTGATGATGACCACAAAACTTTTCATCTAAGGGAATGTAGTTGCGTTATGTTTGTCTGTGTGTACGTAGATAACTAGTGATCCCGACACGGGCTTGAAATGTTCTTGTACAGTGTAGGCAAGGTATACTTGTGCTTGTGAGAAGTTTTACTGCCCCTCTATTTTAACGTTTTTTTTCCATCCGTGCTGTTCTACCTGCCTTGCAGGCCGAGGAACCGTGTCGAAGAAGTGTGCGCCAGGCTGATCTGTCTTGAGCAACATTCTCCCAGTTGTTGACAACAATGCCAAAGGATTTCATCGAGAGTGTATCTTTGAATCGTTATTTCTGACCACCCTGTGAGCGTTTACTGCTATGCAGCTCACCATAAAAGAGTCGTTTGAGTATTCTGCAATCTGGTATTTGAGCCACATGTCCTGCCCATCGTGTCTGGGGCTGCATCAAGATTGTATAGATGCTGGGGAGAGAAGCTCTTTTCAGGACCTCTGTATCTGGGATCATATCCTGCCATTTGATGTTCATGTTTCGCAATAGATTCAGTGGTACCCACGTAAGAGACAGGCATCATTTACAGAAAGCGATTCGTGCCATAGATTCAGTGGTAGCCATATAGTTATAGTTAGTTAGTTTGTTCCTTTCGTGCCAAAGGCGCACATAGGGTAGAGGTTTTAGATCTCCATGTGATGCGGTTCGTTGCTAGCAGTTGGAGATCTTGTATGGTTTTACATCCCAATAGTTTACTCTCTAGTTGGATGGTTCTTCGAAGAGTGGTCTTTGGTCTTCCATATTTTCTTTTCCCAACTGGTGACCACATAAGAACTTGTCGATTTCGTCTGATCTACGAACATGACCTAAATATTTCCACCTTCGTTTCCTTATAATATACACAAGAATGTTAATATTTTCAAAGAGCCCTTCTTTCAGTGAATTCAGTGGTAACCACATGAGAGACAGGCAACATTTTCAAAGAGCCCTTCGTACAATAGATTCAGTAGTAACTATACAACATACGTAAGCAATCATAAATAGTTTGTTTAGCGATGAATTAAATTGTAACTATTGACTAAAATACTATTAACAATAACTAACTGTTGGCAGGTACAAAGAGCCCTTCTTGCAATGGATTCAGAGATAACCCAATAATGTATCACGTCTCCTTAAGGCGGAGACCCGCCCAGAACATGAGGTATCCGCTTTAAAAATTCACAGAATAAAAAACTAACAAACATGTTGTCATAAGATTTGGCCACATGTTGTATAAGATAATGTTCTTGGTGATAAACACAGTTTAGTTTGCACATTTAAATTATTTATTTTTTTAAAAATATTATCATGAAGTTATGAAAAATAATTTAAAGCAAAACCCCCCCTTGCATCGTGCGGAGGATTTCACTAACATAAGAAGTGCTAAGAATACCAAACCAGCATATGATGTACATAACACCTATAATTATAGCGTGAACCTCCCAAAAATATATAACATAATCGGTTTTGTAAATATGACACTTGAAATATGATTCTTCTAAATAGCAAACATTTTCAACTTAGAACAGCAATATCTCTGTTTATATACCACTTAGAAAAAAGTGGAGGTTCACGCTATAAAGGATAGTATTGGCTATATGTATTTCAAATTTGATAACTCTAGCTTTAAAATTGTAGCAAATATCACCGACACGATGAGTCACATGCCTGATTTTCGTGAAAGTTTTTGTTTAAAAAAATGTTAAATCCCTACCTGATGAGAGCTCAATATCCCCAGGAAGATATGGCTGATCCTCTTTTCTGTCTGTTCTTCATTCACGACAAGGCGCCTTCGTCTCCTAGCTCTTCTGCTTCAAAAAAGCAACTTTCATCTGTATTTGGGATTTTTAATGCGAGAATGTCTTTTTCAGCACAAAATTTATTCATAAAATGTCCAGGTTGAATATCCGTCTGTGTTTTGGTCTTGTTTCTTCCAGTACTGACATGATTTGCAAATTTTACTCTTTGTATGAGTATCGAGTACCTTTCCAGTTTGCAGACCAATAACAGTTGTGGAACCAACATTAGATGTATGCCTCTAGTCATCCAGGTACCATCACACGATACATCGATGTTGCGGAACATGTTGTCGCCCCCCTTCTGCGCTTTCAAACTCTTGAACAGAAGCATTTCTCATACTAATAATTTGTGCTCTAGTAGCAGCATTCTCCAATCCTTTCAATATAATATCTTTGCTACTGTGTCCTACTGGGGGGTGGTAAATCCATTACGCCACATAAAGTTTGCAAGTCGGTGTGACTGCAGCCAATACAGCGCATTGCAAAAGCTGCTCGTCTATTGATAAGATTTATCTTTGCATTTCCTACAGAGAGCTGACTACTTGAAGGGAAAGGTTTATGTTCATTGCAGTTTATATTTTTACAATGAAATAGAAAGTCACTGCCAAGTCCTTTCTTCTTTACTTCAATTAACTCTACAGCACTTTGACAAAATGCACATACCAATTTTTGAGCAATGTTCTGATTAAGAAGACCTATGTCAACAACTCTGTGTCCCTCAAGCAAACTAGTACCCTTCCTAACTTCCTTATCACTGGGAGTGTGGTGATTGTTTACAATACATCTGTATCAGAACATGGCACTAACATATCCACATCAGAATCATGTGTTAGGTTGCTAATGTCCAAAAGTTTCTGCTCTGATTGTGAAAAGGGCGTGGCATTTTGTTGCATTTCAATATCAAAACATTCAGTCTGCATCAATGTTGTCGAACTATGAACAATTTCTGACTCAGAAATGGACGTCGTAACATTATCGATAATTGCTAGGCACTGATTTAGTTCAGATGTATGTTGATTTCCATGAAATTTACGCTTCTTTAATAAGCGTTTATTGAATTTTTGTTGGAAGACATAACTATCACAAATATTTCAAATATAATCACGTAATTCAACAAATTAACTTTCAGTTTCAAACACAATTATCTTGGTAGGTTAATTCACTGCCATGATGCTTATTCAATGGAGATTATTCAAGTGAGATTAAAAGGACAGCTCATTGTACAAGTTTTCTTTCGGGAGTAATAATTATTTGGTGAATAATTTGATGGGTAGCTAAAGAGTATATTTTGGGACCAAAAATCAGTCATTTTTGGGAACACACCCACCTTCTTTGAACACCAATAACTTATAAACTATTAAAGATAAACACATAATTCAAAAGAATATCAAACTAGAAAGACTGATAAACATTAAAAGTACAATTTTTGTTTATAATTTGAGAATATCCATTTTTGATGAAACCTGGGTGGGTCTCCCGCCTTAAATCTGGGACAATATTGTAAATTGTGCTGTCAGTGAGTCAGTTAAAAATAATTATTTTCCTGTACACAATTTACTTATTAAATGCCGGCAGCAAAAATACTATTTTGCATATTAACCCATTCGTTCCACAATCTGTTATTTATTAATCTTAAGAAGCACTAATTTCCCAATACATTGCGCTGTGTGATCTTACAGAAAACAATGAGACAGTATATCGGATCAGAAGAACAAAATGATTGAACATTTTCTTTATTTTTCAAAGTACACTTAACTAGCTAGTATACTTGCTTGTACGAGTGGAAATTCTAGGAAAACAAACATCAGAGTACTAAAATCTTATATATTTCAAGTGGCAACGTATGAAGCATAGACATTTATTAAGGCAGTGGAAAAACATACATGTGCTTTTGAATATAAGTGTTCCCCGTGTGGTGTCGGGTCTCGCGATGGAAGCAAAGAATAGTACCACTGCAACCTACAAGACATGTGTTAAGAGGAGACTGATGTAGGACCTAGAGAAGCTACCCTAGTACATAAAAACACCGCAAAAAACGGATGTGCTGGCCTACTTGTAGACGAATAACTGGCACAACGTACAATCGATCTTAGGCTCAGATCATATACAATCACACAGAGTGGCTAACAATTGATCGATATTGAGCTTTCAAAGAACAAGAGAAAGGATATAAGTGTTACAGAAGAGTCATCAGTATATCATGGACAGAGAGGATAACACATATATATGTTAATTAAGCTTGAACTCAATATTAAAGAAAAATGGCTGCTACTACAAATAAGAATGAGACAATTGAAATATTTTGGACATATAAAGAGACACGAAGGGTTGGAGAAGAGCATTCTGGAAGGGGACATCCCTTAAAGAGGGTAAATTGGAAGTCTACGGATAAGATGGATCCCGGGTGTAACTGACGATTTGAGCATGACAACAACAGAGAAAATCTAACACATCTAACCAATGAGAGAGAGAAATTTCGAAGAATTGTGAGAGTGACAAATTTCGACTAAAGGAAAGCTACGTGATGATGATGCTTGCTTTGGGTTACCTTAAAATATACTACGAACCTGTGTAACGGCATGTATTAGGAATGAGTTAATAAATAAGTGATATAGCGTGTCATTTTTTGCCTTATTTCACTACTAAAAAAACATCATTACTTTTATTAACTCTTACAATACATGTACTAAAACCGCCTTTTTACGCACTGTTTTTGAGGAACAAATTTTAAGACGAAGATGTCCTTACAAAATGTGTTATAACTTTCTTACATTCAACAGCAGAGACAAACTGCATACACCAAAATGTGCGCAATTGAAAGATCTATTACAAACACACACTTGCTGTATTTGAATTTTAAAAATACACTTAAAGCATTAAAGTCCTCTACGATATATTAACAACTGGTTAGAACCATGGTCCGTGAAGTGGCTTTGCGTAAAATGGGAACTAACTTTATGGTCTGTCAGGTGGCGTTTTGTATTCTAAGAGTTAAGAAGGCAAAATGTTAAACGTTGCGCAAATCATCTTAGCGTATTACCTCTATCATGCTTGCTCACACAATGTCGAGATAATGTTTTCTCAATTTTCCTTTAATATAAATTTGATGTAAAAAAATGATGAATAAGTAGGGTTTACAGGGAGTGATGCCTTTAATTAAAGAGATCATGCTCAGCCTCTTTAAACCGTCTTCCGGATATTAGAAAGTTATGTAAAATGTCAGTGCGTCCTTGTGTGAATTCAAATTAATTACATGTCATGCAATGTTTTGTTTCTTTGAAAGATGAACACTTATTCTCATGAGGTTTATATTCTTCTTACTTTTTTATATTCTTTAATCTTGTTTTCTTCAAAGCCTCATGAAAGAAAGAAGTATGTAGAACGGGCTCTTGTGTGCGATTTGCCTATGGTATCTTTCACTGTCTCTGTTATTTGTGCGGTCCACCTTTTGCGTTGACGACATTTAACCTTGTATTCTTGATTGATTGACTGATTAGGGGATACATCTATCATCATTACACTTCAGTGAGTAGCCAGGTGGGCTCCGATCTCTTTCTAACACATGTTATCAGTGACAGTGCACGGACTTCGTAGCACCGGAGAGTGTTAACGATGTAATTTAGAAGATGTAATTTTAAAAATAATTAGCAGGAATTTTAAAAAAAATATGTCTGACAAATATTACCCGGGCAGTGACTTTTCAGCCTGTTCTTCTTGGTTTTTAGCTGCTATGGGTTCTTTTACGTGCTTAAATTAAACACGTGACCTACGTTGTATCTTTCGTCTCCAACTAGGATTGGTTATTGGTTATATGTTACTGAACTGATGTCATTGCACACCGGGCAGACCCATGGGGACTCTGTCTCCCCCAACAGTTATCGAAGAGAATGCATACTGTTGGTTCCCGTGGCTCGATGATTAAACACACCTCTCACTCTGTCCCTCAGACATCCAGTTCTACTTGTACAATGGGTAACTCCAATCTGCTTAAATCGCTTGATCGATTCAACATCTATTTTAGTGTCCTCATTCAAAGACACTGCGGAAGTACGAAGAACACCCCCGTTATCTTTCTTCAACTCCTCAACAATCAATGCTTTTGATACAAGAATTTCCGCTATTTCATTACCGTAAACACCCGCATGCCCAGATCAGTATATCCATGAAAGCCGCTGGAGGTTAGAAGCTTCTATAGATGACCCACACTCATACCGAAACCTACCCTTCTGGATCTTGTGCAGCATCGAATGAAAGTAAGAAACAACATCGGTCCCAGTAAATGAAGTCCCAGATAGCCAATGAAGGGCAGCAGTGACGACCTCAACCTCCATCCTCATACTAGAAGTAGTTGTCCTGTAGCCCAACTTCGCCCTGCAACAACCCTAACATGCGCATTAGCCAAGAAACCCCAGCCGGATTTCTCACCACGTTGAACCGACCCATCGGTATATACAACAACATCATCATCCCTTGCATTATTTTCTATTAGCTGCTTAACTGCGAGATCAGCCTTCATGTTGCTCCAGTCTCTACATTCTCATCCAAAAGTAATGTTAACGTTGCGATAGTTGGTGATGCTACCATCTGTTGGGATCCATTCTTCCCATTTTGGTAACTACAATATAGATGAGGTAAAACTATTTGATTGGCGAAAAACGTAATCACAAAGTACTGTAGTTCTATAAATTACAAAAACAGTGAAAATATACAGCAACGTTATTACACTGATATTACGTGGTGTTTCGCCTTTGGTAACTAGGAACTCGATCTCATCTACCTGAGAGCAGGGATCTTTTGAAAAATATCCAGATGACTCTAGGAGGGAGCGACCCTGGTACATTTAGCATGTAACTTTTACGCCACAGAAAGCCACAAGATATAGAATAGCAATATTAATGCGTCTATATTCTCTTTTTTTCCGTTTTATTTATTACAAACTTGATCAAATTCTTAACGAAAATTTAATGAAAATTGACGTGTACATTTTGAATGTTCAAATAACTGAATTCTAAACTTTATTATTCATTTCAATAATGATTGTTCATTTTATATTAAATTATAATGATTTCTACAAAATATAGAATGTTCTGAATAAGCAGGTTTTGTTATTGCCAGAGCTTTCACAAAGAAGTTCGTTACAAAACTAGACGATAAGCATTGTATATTTTTATGCATTTTGTTTACTTATTCATGAAAGAAGCCATTAAGTTTTGGATTATAGTTGAGGCATGTCAAGGGATATAAAAGGAAATTGATTAGATCTATTTGATAATTGGATATTTAAGACATGTTGAGGGATGCATTTCAGGGATATAATAGAGACAGAAAAAGAGAGAGGGTATGTGTGTGATCAGTGATGTTTTTTTTAATTCTTCTTTTTATCAATTATTCAGCGATGCTTGATCTTTTATCCTTCTTCTTAATGAAATATAATGCTGTCTGCATGTATTTGTAAGATGTATTTTGCCCCATTCTAGGTTTTGATCCCTAAGGACTACATCTGTATTAGTTTAACATGTTGTGTTTTTATTTCTAGCATGCTCTAATACATCGGTTCGCAAACTGGCGTCCGCCGCATCCCGATGGTCCGTGAGGTACTCACATGGGGTCCTCTAGCGCTTGGAGAAATTTTATAATCTTTGACATTTCAAACAGAAACATAAATTTTAAAAACATGTATAAAACAGTGGTAAACTAGTTCCGCTGCGAAATCAAAGTACTCGGAACAGAACGGAGTCTAAATGTCTGACAGGACAACATGAAAGATCATTTGAAGTTTTCCGCAGTCTAAGAAATTGGATCGGATTTGATTGTTGGTGTGATGTAATAACAATAAAATCTACCACAATGGCGGAATGCGGGAGGGCCATGCAGAATCAGGACTGTTTGATTCTGGACACGAATTTGCTAGCGTATTTCCACCATGTTTGGTTGGGTATTTTCCGGTTTCGTTTGCCGAGCTACTGAGTTAATGCTTGACCAACACTGTGTGATATGAGTGTTACATGGAATGCTTTTGCTGTGTCAACCGTGCGTTTGTTGTGTGTATTCAGAAAATGGCGGACAGCGGTTATGACGAACTGACTTAATCTGCCGTATGCAGTTATATTCATAATATTGCTGGTGCAGAACTGGATTTTATCGTGATTGATATTCCCTTCGACATGAATTGCAATTCAAGTGATGAACAATTGTGTGTTAACATTTATAGCGACGACCATATGCATTTATGCGGTGCAGGTTGCTTTCTGTGGCGGTACACGGCTGTTTCATTGTTTCATTCTGGAATTAGTTCATACAGTTGAGTTACACAGGAGACATTTCACAGTTATTAGCATTTCGTGTGATTTTCGTTGGCACAGGAATAGAGCAATTATGAGGTTACCAGTTGCAGTGAAGTTGGAACCGTACATATGAACTATTAACTATGAACAATAATAACTCCATCGCTAGAATATAGTCATATATATAAAATTTCGGTGTCGCGGCAGCAAAATGTATTTAGTGGGTCCGCGTTAATGCAAAGTGTGGGAACCGCTCTCTAATTCAAGCTTTGTAGTTCTTGAATTCTCTTCTTCTTCTTCTTATCGTTCGTTCTTCGCTGCCAATTTTAATACTATTACTGTGATATATAATTGATCTTTGACAAGAACGACTGACGTTGAAGTCCTGTAAACATTAGGCCCCTACTTTGTGTATGGTACCATACACGGTGTAGATCAGGGCTACTGTTTTTCTCTTATGGAAAGTGTTTTGAGCCTATCTCGGAGACAATTAGTCACTAACACTTCCCCTTCATTCCTACACGTTCTCTTCAATGATTCGTTTGCCGTATATTTTAGTTTAGATCAAGAGCCTTTTGTACTGCAACTTTTCTCAGTGCGGCATTCATTCTGCATCGTTTGATAAATACACTTTAATGATATTTTGATGAAGTATATTTTGGCTTGGATCTACGTCAAGGAGTACTTCCTACTTTGCAAATGACAGGGTAAGGTAGTTCTGGTATAGGAACATTTACAACCCTTCTAGGACTGGTCATTGGAACGGTCACTTGTCGGCTGCTTTGAGTATTCATTGTTCTTTTACGATCTCTTTCGCCGTTTATTTGGGCTGGATGATCTACGCCAAAGAGTATGTCTACACTGTGCACCCTTTCGGACTATGTGAGGTCGTTCCGGATTAATAACATTTTTCAGTCAATTTGGGACATATAAGTTTGTCCTGGGACGGAACCTTACTCGTATAACCCCCCGTGAAAAATGTCGGTCTTCGCGAATATTTGGATGTAGACAGCCTGTCAAATCTTTACAATGTCGGTCTTACTTTTCTGACCACGTTGAGTTCTTTCCGGAGTAGGAACATTCTCATCCTATTCGAAGCGGGTGTCGGCACTTGGCAATTTGCACTTTCTACTCTTTTTTCCTGGTCCCGGAAAACTGGAATGAGGCTGCGCACAAATAATGTAGAGGGTCATTTCATTAGGCGCCATCATTGCAACTTAGATTTTGTGCTCTCGAAACATCACCAACTCTGGTTTTTGCGGGGACTTTAGTTGTAAGAGCAACAGTACCGTGCCTGGTTGTTTCAGGGAAGTCAGTTTTGTTAGCCGCTAGAACGCAACTTTAGGGTTTGCGCCCTGCCAACTTTACCCAATAGATGTGTATGCGCACGACATCTTGTACGAAGTCTGTATACACATCGTGGCACCGAACCGAAGGGTTACGATGTCCATGGATGGCACCGAGCTGAAGAGCTGAAAAGCTCAAGTGGTTCTGGATCGGGAATAAAAAAATAGGTAGCTTCCTAGGTCTTAGACCAGTCGCATATTACGACATCCATTGTAGGTCACAGTTATACTATTCTTTGCTTTCTTTGCGGGCTCCGGCACCAGACGGGTGACATTTGCATTCAAATGCATTAATGACCTTCTCTACCGCTTTGTCAATGTACAAAAAACAAATACTTATTATGATTTGTTTTTGTTGATATGTAACGTTGTTAAAACGTTATAAAAGACAAGTAAAAACAACAAACACTTTTCATTTTGTTTACAAAAGTACATTGATGAAAATATCAAATGATGTCCTTGACATATCAGATATCATTCTGTTGCTCTCAGTTATTTTGAGCCGATTATTCTCATGTTACTGGTAGTATTACTTGTTGGATATCGAATCTGGGATACCAGTAGATGACCTATGTCTGAATATTGGAATTTTTGTAACCCTTTAGGCCGTCTGAGATACACAAGTCCAATATGATGCGTGGCACCAAGGTTAGACATATATGGAATTCTTTTGTCGTTCTTGGAATCACATTTTATTCATGCTTCAATGTGTTTGTTAAAATATGTGTGATGCTCTCTCTCTATCTCTCTCTGTCTGTCTTTCTCTCGCTTTTTCATTCACATTGTCCTAATGTGTCATTTTACTAGTGAGAGTTATATCACCAAATTGTATTCACTACTGTATAAAAGCTGAACTCTCACTATATGTCGACCTCTCTGTCTTTTTATTTCTCTCTCTCTCCATCTATCTCCTCCCTCTCTCTTTCTCTCTCTCTCTCTATATATATATATATATATACGGGATCTTCATCTCCACTTCTTTTCTGATGCTCTGTTGTATAGGACTCTGAATACTGTGGCATCAGGGCAGAGCTAGCACGCACGCTGGCAAAGTCATAGTGGGCCCCACCGAGGGGCAGGCTGGCACGGCAATCGCGGAAAGCTAGGCAAGCACTGCAGCGGCGAGCATGGCAGGCAAGAGGGTGTGCGTCCCACCCAAATGTGCAGAACAACTGGAAAGCCCAGCAGAGGTAAAGCCAGTGCGCATTTGCGCTCGCAGGAACTACTGCTGCCTTGTAGATTGATTGAGGACAATCAAAGCTTAGCGGAGCAAACCGTAAACAAACCTGAACGGACGACAAACCAAGGTGTTCATTAAAGCGACCGGTTTAGCTGGGCAGATGGTGCTCATAAGCCCGGGAAGGCAGGCCGTCTAAGGGTCGCTGTCCTAAAAGAAAACAGCAACCCGCTGCCTTGTAGGTTTTGCTAGGGACAGCCAAAGGCTAGCGGAGAGCGAACCCGCACACAAACGTTGGCTGAAATCGAACACCCCACCCAAGGATAAGCAACTGTGCTCCAATAAGTATTGAAGGCTGGTGCACGTACATTACGTTCTGATGTTTGGCTGTTTATATATCACAATAGAATGATACAAATGGCTTTAGAACGATCGCGAGAGAGAGAGAGAGAATACTGTGGAGTTTGGTTACATTCTTATTAATTAGCCGAACCACTTCATTCTTTGTTTCTCAATGCAGATCAAGCAAGGTTCTGTACTTGTTCTTGTTTCTTGTAACTTTTTTTCTAGTTCTGATGTCGGTGACATGCCTTGTTTGATGTTGTTGGTAACGTTTTGTTGGCATCGCATTTCACATGAAGTTATTGTTTGCAAGTTATGTTTTGTAGTTATTTAGTATTAATATTAATTATTGTTAACTATGACGACAAGATATTCATAAGTTTTAGCCTCTCTATACATGGCTATTTTAGCCTCTCTGTACATGGCTAAATTATTAGGCACAAGTTGTGGAAAATACTAACAACCTATGGGGTTAATGAACACCTAATCAACCTTTGCAAGAACATTTATACTGACAGCCAATGTACGATTAGAACAAATACAGGATTATCAGAAAAGTTTCACGTAGGGTCAGGAGTAAGACAAGGTTGCGTACTATCCCCGCTGCTATTCATCACGTACATTGACCACATTTGTAAAATAGCTAACACCAGCGAAGGAAACAATCTCGGAGAACTCTTAAATGAATTTCTTTTTGCAGACGATCAGGCAATCATTTCAACAACAGAAGAACAGCTACAGCAACACATCAACAGACTCCAGTTAGCATGTAACGAATACAACATGAGAATTAACATCGACAAAACAGAAGTAATGACATTCGCCAGAGAGGAAAACACTACCAACATCTACATCGATAATCATCTACTAAACTTTGAAATAAAATAGTCATGTACATGGACGCTAAAATAGTCATGTACATGGACGCCAAAATAGCTATGTACATGGACACTAAAATAGACATGAACATGGATGCTAAAATAGCCATGTACAGAGAGGCTAAAGTAGCCATGTACAGAGAGACTAAAATAGCCATGTACAGAGAGGCTAAAATATACATGTACACTCTTAAAGAACTCTTAAATGAATTTCTTTTTGCAGACGATCAGGTAATCATTTCAACAACAGAAGAACAGCTACAGCAACACATCAACAGACTCCAGTTAGCATGCAACGAATACAACATGAGAATTAACATCGACAAAACAGAAGTAATGACATTCGCCAGAGAGGAAAACACTACCAACATCTACATCGATAATCATCTACTAAATCAAGCAAAGATTTCACATACCTGGGGAGCATTTTTTCAGCAAATGGAAGAATAACTAATGAAATTCAACACAGATGCAACAAAGCAAATCAAATGATAGGGCAAATGGCGCCAATTTTAAGATGCAAACACGTCACCATGAACACAAAAGAGCAATGTTCAACACAATCTTTCTCCCACATTATGTTACCAGTGCCAAACCTGGACGCTGACAACAAACGATAGAAGAAAACTAGTCACAACAGAGATGAAGTGTCTACGCAGAATGCTGGGTGTAACAAGAAGAGACCGGTTGAGAAATGAAGACATCAGGAAAAAAGTGGGTACAACATCAGTACTAGACTTCATCAAGAAACAACAAATTAAATGGTTCGGTCACGTAAGCAGATTACCATCAGACGGTGCACCCCAAAGAGCAATGCTGCTCCGATACAATGGGTACAAAGCAAAAAGGCCGGCCACGCAAAAGATGGACCTCAGAGATAACAGAGGCGACGAAAGAGACTATCTACGAAGCGCATACTAGGGCCCGTTTTAGAAATCTCTTCCTGACCTGACGCTGTGAGGCATACGGGATTCGAGAAAGAAAGAAAGTACATGGCTATTTTAGCCTCTCTATACATGGCTATTTTAGCCTCTCTGTACATGGCTATTTTAGCCTCTCTGTACATGGCTATTTTAGCCTCTCTATACATGAATATTTTAGCCTCTCTGTACATGGCTATTTTATCTTCTCTGTACATGGATATTTTAGTCTCTCTGTACATGGCTATTTTAGCCTATTTGTACATGGCTATTTTAGTTTCTCTGTACATGGCTATTTTAGCCTCTCTGTACATGCATATTTTAGCCTCTCTGTACATGGCTATTTTAGTCTCTCTGTACATGGCTATTTTAGCCTCTCTGTACATGGCTATTTTAGCATCCATGTTCATGTCTATTTTAGTGTCCATGTACATATCTATTTTGGCGTCCATGTACATGGCTATTTTGGCGTCCATGTACATGACTATTTTAGCGTCCATGTACATGACTATTTTATTTCAAAGTTTTAGCGTTCATGTTCATGTCTATTTTAGTGTCCATGTACATGACTATTTTAGTGTCCATGTACATGACTATTTTAGCATCCATGTTCATGTCTATTTTAGTGTCCATGTACATGACTATTTTAGCATCCATGTTCATGTCTATTTTAGTGTCCATGTACATGACTATTTTAGCATCCATGTTCATGTCTATTTTAGTGTCCATGTACATGACTATTTTAGCATCCATGTTCATGTCTATTTTAGTGTCCATGTACATGACTATTTTAGTGTCCATGTACATGACTATTTTAGCATCCATGTTCATGTATATTTTAGTGTCCATGTACATGACTATTTTAGTGTCCATGTACATGACTATTTTAGCATCCATGCTCATGTCTATTTTAGTGTCCATGTACATAGCTATTTTGGCGTCCATGTACATGACTATTTTAGTGTGCATGTACATGACTATTTTAGCATCCATGTTCATGTCTATTTTAGCAGCCAAGTTCATGTCTATTTTAGTGTCCATGTACATGACTATTTTAGCCTCTCTGTGCATTGCTATGTTAGCGGCCATGTACATGGCTATTTTAGCGTCCATGTATATGGCTGTTTTATATTAAAGTTTTAGCCTCTCTGTACATGGTTATTTTAGTGTCCATGTACATGGTTATTTTATATCAAAAGTTTTGCCTCTCTGTACATGACTATTTTAGCGCCAAGTAGATTGCTATGTTAGCGCCCATGTACAAGGCTATTTTAGCGTCCATGTACATGGCTATTTTATATCAAAGGTTTAGCGTCCATGTACATGGCTATTGTATATCAAAGGTTTAGCGTCCATGTACATGGCTATTGTATATCAAAGGTTTAGCGTCCATGTACATGGCTATTGTATATCAAAGGTTTAGCGTCCATGTACATGGCTATTTGATACCAAAAGTAAAATAAAAAAACAAAATTACTAATAAATAAGCATAAAACAACACCCAAGAAATCACGCCGCTGACAGACTTTAACAATATTAACGATGAAATAACAGATAAGAGATTGAAGTGGTTTGGATATACATTAAGAATGCAGAAGAACACACACCCACAGATATGACTTTACAATTGAAACAGGCTGGCAGAAGAGGTAGGAGGTGACCTAGAGAGACATGGAGATGTACTGTGGACAGAGATAGAGAAGAGGCAGGAAAGAGCTGGAATGAACTAAGCAGTCTTTCTTGCGGAAGACAGATATGGTTGAAGGAAATTTGTTTGTGCCTTATTATTCAAGGTTAGTTAAGATTCAAATATATCGAACCTGTGTAATTAGTTCTTTACTATATGGCTCAGAAACATGGACAGCCTACTCAGGACACGAGAGGAGACTTAACATCTTTCACCTTTGATGTATCCGCAAGATTATGAACATCAGATGGTACGACAAGATAACCAACTCTGAAGTACTGCAACGTGCAAATCTGCCTGCCTTCCATCATGGGCATGCTCAGCAGTAGATGACTAAGATGGTTGGGGTATGTGATTTAGAATGGAAACTTGTCGCATACCAAAACAAATGTTGTTCTGTGAACTTTCGGAGGAAGAGGCACCAGGGCAGACTACTGCTCAGATATAAAGATGTCTGCAAAGCCTCAATGAAAACTTTTCTATAGGTACCAGCACATGGGAAAACTAGCTGATGACAGAGTTGTGTGGAAAGCCAAATTACGAAAGGGCGCAGAGTCTTTTGAGAAGAGACTTATGTATGAGCTGAACGATAAGAGAGACAATCGAAAACTCAGAAGTTGTCACAGTAAAACACTTGCCAATTGACCGTCTGTAAAGACGAAACAGGCCTTATAGTTAAAAAGAAGAAGACATTTAAAAATAAAATAAGCATCCAAGATGAAAAGAATACAACCCGAATGAAAGAACCCACATACAAAAACTTCTTGAAGATTCTAGATCATCCTGTCCGCTAATCTTAAGGCGGTATAAAACAGTATCACGTGATCTCCATCTTAAGAATTAAAACATACATCCTGATATTCATTACTAAACCTGGTCTCGACGTTGTTCCGTCTATGAATCTAATCATTTCGTTAATGATTGATAGATTATTTCCTTTACCTGACATATCCTCTCACGCTGGTTCCGTTTATCTAACGGTTATCTCACACACAAAACGTGTCCTTAATGCCTGTAAAATATATCACTTGTTCAAAGACAAATCGACTCTTATTTTCTTGATATGTAAAACGTTTCATCTAGCCAAAAAAATAATATTATTTCGAAATCGAATTGTATAGCAGGGGTTTTGTTTATTTGCCTGATTTGAATGCAAGCGTATTTGTGGCATCTCTAAGTTAGAGAATTACATGATGTATTACATTTCTTTTTCTTTTTCTTCTTCTTCTTCGAACGCTCCATATAGATCACTTGTTAACCACTCTGTGTGATCTGTATGTGATCTCAGCCTAAGAGCGATTGTGCGATGTGCCAGTTATGCACCTGCAAGTAGGCCAGCACATCCGATTTATGCGACGCTCTTTATTTACTGGGGCAGCTTCCATAGACCCCTACCTCAATCTCCTCTTGCGACATGCCTTGTAGATCGCAGTGAGGCTATTCTTTTCTCCCCTTGTGAGCCACGACAACACACGAGAGATGTTTGCTTTTCATATCTCTAGAACTGCGTGTATCAAGCGAGCTACATGAAACATTATATTGCTTACTTGTCGACATACGTTTGAAGAGACTGAGCACCTATGGGTCTTCACAGAGTGCTATGACGTAGGGTTATTTACTAATAAGCAATAACCAATCACCAGTGTTCCTTGCTACAGGCAAGGTACCTTGCGAGTCTTACTCAGAAGCACTAGTTACAGGCAAGGTAACTTGCGAGTCTTACTCAGAAGCACTTGCTACAGACAAGGTACCTTTCGAGTCTTACTTAGAAGCACTTGCTACAGGCAAGTTACCTATGCAGTCTTACTCAGAAGCACTAGTTACAGGCAAGGTAACTTATGAGTCTTACTAGAAGCACTAGTTACAGGCAAGGTAACTTGCGAGTCTTACTCAGAAGCACTTGCTACAGACAAGTGTTGTAGTGGGGGAGGGGCGTTTATTGATGACTCATGATGATGGTGATAAACAAACTCCACTACAGTACATCACACAGTCATGGATGGAATAACTATGTTTATATAGTTGTACTTCATAGCTTTATTGATATTATTCCAACATCAACAAAACATGTCCTTCCATGTCAATGGTTTATGCTGTTCTCTTCTATTTACTAACTGTTGCTAACTCGTCACTACACTACGTCGATTGGTTTTTACTACGTCATTGTCTCGTTTTAGTGTTACCCTTCTGTTTAGAGAGTAAACACTAAGTCCGCTATTAAAATATCTAATTATATATATAAACTACGCACTAAAGCTAACTGTCTGGTGCATCAGCTGCCACCTGGGGAGGGGCTATAACACAAGTTACCTTGCGAGTCTTACTCAGAGGCACTTGCTACCGCCAAGGTACCTTGCCTGTCTTAGAAACAATTGCTGCAGGCAAGGTACCTTGCAAGTCTAACTCAGAAGCACTTGCTACAGGCAAGATACCTTGCCAGCCTTACTCAGAAGCACTTGCTACAGGCAAGGTACCTTGCCAGCCTTACTCAGAAGCACTTGCTACAGGCAAGGTACCTTGCCAGCCTTACTCAGAAACACACGTAATTTAGATCCCCAGGGACAGGATTAGTGTCTCGTGTAGTACACCAGCATACGTAGTACACACAGAAAATGTTTGGCCAAGTCGGGATGAAAGTCTGTAATTTCCTCGACATCTTGTCATTAGCACAGACTAGCCTTGGATGGTTTGACTGTATGTTTTGTTGAATGTAGGTAGTGAAACAATGTTGTATACTCAGTGGCGGCTCGTCATTAAGGGCGAGTAGGGCCGGGCCCCACCAAAAATAAGGTGTAACGCGTTTTTTTTTTATACATTAAAATATAACCTAAATGAAACCATGATTTTTCCAAAAATTTATGTCTGATCCCCACCAACAAAAATGATCACGAGACGCTACTGAGATTTTTGGTGAACATAGGTTGACAAACTAAGTCCTACGTAGTAATGTGATATATTATGTTGTTCTGGGTGTTTGATGAAATCACCTACACGTGTTATTGTAAGTTTTTATTTCTTGTGAATGACTTGTACTGCTAATCTTCATTGCTTTTTTGTCTTGTGTCAGTGTTGTGTACTGTATGCTGTATACTGTATCCGAAGACAAACTTCATAATGTGTTTTTAAAGGGTTTTAAAGCCGAAGGATTGACCATTGTACCGGGTTTTACCCCATATGACTCGGTCCCTGTCCGCAGAAATGGCATACCACCTACCGAGAGTATTGCACAAAGCACGAGCTCCGTAGCTCCGGCAACAATCCTAGGGATCTCTGGAAAAAACTGCACTCGAGAACAGAAGACTGAGGTCCGGATTCGAACCCACGACCTCCGACTCGCAAGGCAAAGAGCTTAACCACTCCGCCATAGAGACTCCCTCAATGATGTGTATATTGATGTATATAATTGTACGCTGTGGAGGGCTACCGACTGTTACAATATAGATTATTTTTGGAAAGATGTAAGGCTTGACTATTATGCTTCTACCAAAGACTGTTGTTGCTTTGAATTTGTATGTATGTAACATATGTGTTATCTGTCTTACCTGTGATGATGACATATTTATCAGTTTTCAAAGGACTATCATCATAGCACTCCGGACATGTCCATAGGTGCTCCGATTTCCGCCTCAACAAATCCAGCAGCGTCCATCGACCCAACACAGCAGTCCGATGTTGATTAATCAGTCTCTTTGCATACTTGGTATGCCGTTCTTTATAGGCTGCACCAATCTTGACACCCATCTCTCTCAATCTGGTCAGCGAGTGGGACTCCGCAACCCTGAAACTCTTCTGTTAAAAAAGACTCTCTAAGTGCGTTAAGAATGTTTATGACTCAGTCTTCAAAGGTGGTATCTGTGGTTTAGGGGTTAGTGACTCGGTCTATTAACCCCGTCGTTATGAGTTCGAATTACGTTGCGGACAGTTTGGTTGCAAATTGTTTCACGTCTAATTTTACAAAAGAGCGATGGCACCACCAGTTCAGAAAGCAATGGCAAACTACTGAACGTAATAATGCCTAGAAAAATCACAAACAGAGTTAAAAAGCTGGGGTTGATACGCGTAGTCCTGTAAAGGATATGCAATTAACTTTAACTTGAAAGGCAGTTAAGAAAACAAGAAAAAAGTTGACGAAGAAACGGTTTACCATGTTGTTTGTGATACTATTGAAGTTAAACCTTCAATTCCGCAATTTTACGTACGTCTAGATGTACTTTTATGGCAATGAATACAAAAAAACTGGAACAAGTGAGAGAACTAGGAGTTAAATATGGACATGCCAGACAGTAGCGTATTTGTGGTAGATAATTTTAAAAGGGTTTTAAAGCCGAAGGATTGACTTCATTGCACCGGGTTTTACCCCATATGGCTCGGTCCCTCCCCGCAGAAATGGCACGTCACCTGTCAATTAAAATATGCAAAGCACCAACTCCGTAGCTCCGGTAACAATCCTAGAGGTCTCTGAAAAAATTGCACTCGTGAACAGAACGGCTTTGTCTGGATTCGAACCCACGATCTTCGACTCGCAAAGCAAAGGTGTAACCGCTTAGCTAAAGATACCCCCGTCCCTGGTAGAAAGAGAAGGTATCCATAATCAACGTCTCATGGATACGGTGAGAAAGTGGACTTTAGGATGGCTGCTGTAGCAGAGGACAGAGCAAGCAAGGGAATGCCCAATGTTTTATGACATCGACGCATGACATAACATAACATATTTTATTTGCGTCATATTAAAGAATATAACGAGACAGCATACCGTCTCAGAAGTGCAAATGGGTTAAATGTGCATAATATATTCTTCGTCTGGTACAATAAACAATATAGCTACATCGATGATGTATGATCTATCAACGCTTAGAAATATTATTAATGTATATTGATTCGTTCTCCCCTGTCTACACGTGATTGTTTATAGCGATATAATTAATATCACGTTTGTTTGTTATCATGAAACGAGTGACGTGAATATGTGAAGCGGAATGAGAATGTGGCGATAATTAAAGATTATTGCCAGAAAAAAACTGATTTGTTTTGCAGAACAAACAAAATAATTTTATTTTCTTAGTATGTGCGCCCCTGTTATCGAAGCTGTGCATAAAATGACAACAGATCTGTGTAATAAAAATAAAATAATATCAATGTGATATAATTCTTAAAAGAACGATACAAAAGATAAGATATATGAGAAAAATATTTATACAATATGTGCACACACAAAAATGATAAAGAAAGACATTAACCCTTTCGTACTTCTAAGTCGCTATATCGGCTTTCGGTATCTTACAAACTGACGCAAATCCGGTTCACAGGCTATTTCAATATACATTGTAATATAAATGTGTTCCGGTTTTTGTCTTACAGCGTTGAGATTACGCGAAGAGCTCTTCCAAGCTCCTCGAATGTGCTATTATGTGTTGTTTCTCACAGAATCTGATATTTCCTGCGTTTCTTTGTTTGCGTGGCGATCTTTATTTAACAGGGGGTTTATGTTTATACAGGTTTATACCAGGAGATAGCGATGAATAAAGATATATTTCTAGTAGAATGAAAGCAAGGAAGGAATGACCATTGTTAAACCTTAGCAAGTCTGAAGAAAAAAAGGTGTACCCAAGAAAATTGGACGTAAATAAGGAACGCATTATGTAATAAACATCACGTGATATCCGTATTCTATTCGACGGCGAACTGATTAAAGGTTTGTTATAACACAACGCATTTTTGGTAATGACAAGGATATAAAGACAGAGGGAGGAAAATTACATGTTTACTACTACTTCAAAGAACCATGTTCGAGAAGGGATGACCCGATTGTATATGCGCAGCCTGGTAATCAAGTGGAGAAAATTATTTGGATTGGTAGGTTAAAGAAAATGAGGATAGTAACTAGACCAATGAAATTCCTAGAGTATTGTTAAGCCTTGTAAAGTAAAGGTAAAGGAACCCTTTCATACCTTGGGGTATATAGGGAAATACAGTGTTAGGCCTGTATTTTTCATTGACCGCCGGCACGCGATGGGTGATGTGGTCAGCATCACACCGGCCGCCTTTACTTCCCAGAGCATGTCTGGTATCCAGTTGAGGCTGGGTCGACCTGAGAGCCGTCGCGGTCCGGAAAAAATCCCACGTCCACTATGGGAGCTGAACCCGGACCACCAGCCTTGAGAAGCGAGTTCACTAACAACTACGCTACCACGGCTCTCGTCTAGCGTAGTATTTTGAGATAAACAACCCGATCTAGAATTTTCTGGGGATATATTTATTGCATATTGCCAGCCTGGTATAAATAGTGTGGGACGGAATTCGGGGGACAGATACTGATATGAAAAGATACTGAAGACAGGCAGAGGCCGCACAGCTGCTCAAGGAGAGCAGACCTTGTACCTCTCTGTGGAGGGAGCTCTAGCAGATAAGACCCGGTGTTATTTGTAGAGATCCAGTAGACGTGGAAGGTCTGACAAATCAGTAGGGATTTTTTCTGGTAGGCCTAGCTAGATATACAAGACAGTGTAATTTTCTGTCACGCCTCTGGATCTCTCGAGACTTATTGATTTCTGTTTGATTGCTGTTTTAATTCATGAAAATGATGAAGTTCTCAGTAAGAACAGCTGAGAGATAAATTAAAATATGATTGACATTTATCCGATATTTGGTATTTGTGATTTGATTTGGATAGAGAGATTCTCTTGTTCTTATAGCAGCAGAAATAGACATCTTCAAGACAACTGCAGAGAGAGAGATTCTCTTGTTCTTATAGCAGCAGAAATAGAAATCTTCAAGACACCTGCGAAAAAGAGAGAGAGAGAGAGAGAAAAAATCTCCCCCGAAAAATTTTTTGTTCTTATAGCAGCAGAAATAGACATCTTCAAGACAACTGCAGAGAGAGAGAGAGATTCTCTTGTTCTTATAGCAGCAGAAATAGAAATCTTCAAGACAACTGCAGATAATCTTATTCTGGTACTGATACCAGTGGTGCCGTGGTCAAACTAATAGAATATAAAAAAGAGCATTCAAGACGTCTACAGAGACTAGTATGTTACTCATGATTCATTCACAATAAGAACACTCTCTTAATAAAAACCAATCAACGCCCAATGCTACATATATATTCAAAATCATTGTATGATGATAGCAGTGATAACAGAGACATACATACGAGTTCATTTCGTATACGTTTCATAGTGAATACGCTCTAGAGATTTACCAAATGAATTACTTATTGAAAGAGTTAAGGACACTACACATTTGATATATAGTATACAATAAAATGAAATTCGTGACATATTCTTTTTACAGAACAAAGCCTTCAACAAATAGTAAACTAGTCGTCAATTTTCTAGGCTCCACTTATACGTTCAGTAGTTTGCCACTACTTTCTGAACGGTGGTATCAATTTTTACAGTTCTTAAAAATCAAGGGTATTAACTTTTCTGCAAACTGCCCGCCGCGGTGTTTGAACCAGGTACACTTGAGTCAGTCAAATAATGATAGCTTGGATTTACTAATTTAAGTATAAATAAAATTCAGATCTTTATAACCACACATGTATTCAACATATATTGAAACTGAGATCGTATTTAACAATTTCAAACACATATCTGTGGATAAGAACTGGGCATGGACCAATGTTAACACAGGTCAGAAGGAGAAAATGGCGATGCGACCCGTATACACTGTGAATAACAAACACAGTCGAGTGTGACGAGATAAAGACTTGGATGAAAATAATTAGGAAAACGGATAAGTTGACAGCATAAGCAAACCTAGGAGAGGGAGTTTCTGATGGATGCCGATCTATTCTGGAAAGTTGTAAAGGAAACAGCAAGAGCACAGGGCGAAGTGGATGACAACAGTTGGAGACCTATGCTTTACTAGGAACGGAGAGAATTGCATCAAGTCAAGATAATGCATGGATAAAATGTTTATTTTTGACCACAGTTAATTATGTCATGCTTTGACAAGGACATTATAGCAATAACTGTGTAGAATATTGATGCCTATTAAGGATGTAATCTCTAGGGAATAAAGCTAGTCTGTAACAAATTACATCCGCGTACTGTATCTTTTCCTTTAGCAACGTTCCGTATTGATGATGGTTTCACATGCGAGTCCCGTAATCTTACCTATGCCATTATCTGTAAGCGGTGTAACAAGGCTTATATCGGCGAGACAGGCAAGATGCTCAGTTACCGATTCGCCCAACACTTGCGCGACATACACCAATGCTCTGTGACCCTTGTAGCAACCAATTTCAATGATACTGGCCATTTAGGAGCTCACGATGTCCAGGTCACAGCCATCCGATCATGTTCCTCGGATGATTGCAGTCGATTTGCTCTGGAGAATCGGTTGATTTCTTTGTATGGTACCTTGTGACCACGTGGGCTCAACGTATTACATTCCTATGCTTCTTAGTACTTTCTCTTCCATGCCTTGTAATCTATATGGGTATATGTTGCATGCATTCAAGTTATATATTTACTAGATTTTTCATTGTTTCTCTTCCGTCCTATTTCTAGTTTTTATGTGTGTTTTTGTGTTACATTTATTTCGTTACTAGTTTTTATTCCCAGATTTTCATTAGAAACGTTTGTATTTGGTCGTCCATTTGTTTTTTAAATTTGTAACTCCTGTTGTTCGTTTGCTTGATAAAGGCCTTGTTGGTCGAAACGTTGCTGTATTTTGTCATTGTTTTTGTAATTTGTAAAACTACAGTACTTTGTGATTACGTGTTTTGCCAATCAAATAGTTTTACTACAGTCTCATCTATTTTGTGAACAAATTACATGCATCGTAAAGAACAACATTGATTTCTGTTTTTGGTAGCAAGTAGACGGACGGGGAAATTATGTGTTTTAGATTTGAAAGGGGGACGGTCACTCGCCAGAAAATTGCAGACATTTGTGTTATGCAATGTAGGGAACCTAGAGCTGATTCCATTCTCTGTAAGAGCCATCGTTCTGGAATTCTGAGAGAGATGAAGAACTAGATTACACAGGATTATATATAATCATGTAGAACTGAAGTAGTCATTCGTAGATACAAGTGCTTTTAGTTAGAAATGTTACAACCGTTGGAGAAATATGTACAGAAGTCGGTCACCCTACAGCTGTTGTTATAATGTCCATTCTACACAATTGTCTTTCTTGTTTTCATTTTTCTTCTCCTTCTTCTTCTTCGTACGCTCCATATCGACCACTTGTTAACTACTCTTTGTGATTTGTATGTGATCCGAACATAACAGAGATCTTACGCAGTCTCAATTATACACCTACAAGCACATCCGATTTCTACGACGCTATTTATTTACTAGGGTAGTTTCCCTAGGCCCCTACCTTAGTAGCTTCTTACGACATGCCTTGAAGGTCGCATTGTTAATATTCTTTGTTCCCTTGGCGAGCCCCGGAAACACACGGGTATTTCTAATTCAACACCCCTTCCCAATATTTTGTACTTTTTACATTTATTGTGTTTTATTTTTATTTTTAAATTTCTTTACATTTGTCCTATTGTCCTTATTTTTATTCTCTTTCTCTTTCTTTTCACGAATTTTTGGACATAAAAAGACATGAAGATTTTGTGAAGTCTTTATGGAAGGATTTTTCCCAGGCAAAAAGAAGAAGTGGAGGTACACTTAAGATGGATTCAGGATGTGACCTATGTTTAGAGAATGACGGACACAGAGGCGAAACATAAGATCTACGAAGCCCGCCTGCCCAGCGTATTCGTAGCGCGTTCGACTACAGGTGACTAGCCCTCTGTGAGTGCGGGTTCAATTCATCGGGTTGGCAGAAAAGCCATAGTTTCCCTAGATTTACGGTGTTCGTGGCACCGACCCGAAGGGTTACGATGTCCATGGCAGGAGCCGAAGATCTGAAAGCTCAAGTGCTTCTGGATCGGAAAAAATATCTATGAAAGTGAGCAATCCCAAAAATTGTTAGAGTATGTATCTTATGTTATCAAGTTTAATTTTCTGTACGAATCTGTATATATTTTGAGAATTTAAAGTTCAATGAGTCAGAGACGGTTAAGATGACATCTGATATGCGCATAGGGACAGCAAGTTGACTAGGTTCAGAATCGTCTTTTCTTACATGAACAACACATCTTTCTTTCTTTCTCGAATCCTGTATGCCTCACATCGTCAGGTCAGGAAGAGATTTCTAAAACGGGCCCTAGTATGCGCTTCGGAGATAGTCTCTTTCGTCGCCTCTGTTATCTCTGAGGTCGATCTTTTGCGTGGCCGGCCTTTTGCTTTGTACCATTGTATCGGAGCAGCATTGCTCTTTGGGGTGGACTGTCTGATGGTAATCTGCTTACGTGGCCGAACCATTTAATTTGTTGTTTCTGGATGAAGTCTGAACTGATGTTATACCCACTTTTTTCCTGATGTCTTCATTTCTCAACCGTTCTCTTCTTGTTACACCCAGCATTCTGGGTAGACACTTCATCTCTGTTGTGACTAGTTTTCTTCTATCGTTTGTTGTCAGCGTCCAGGTTTGGCACTGGTAACATAATGTGGGGAGAAAGATTGTGGTGAACATTGCTCTATTTGTGTTCATGGTGACGTGTTTGCATCTTAAAATTGGCGCCATTTGTCGTATCATTTGATTTGCTTTGTTGCATCTGTGTTGAATTTCATTAGTTATTCTTCCATTTGCTGAAAAAATGCTCCCCAGGAATGTGAAATCTTTTACTTGTTTAGTAGGTGATTATCGATGGAGATATTGGTAGAGCTTTACTCTCTGGCGAATGTCCTTACTTCTGTTTTGTCGATGTTTATTCAAATGTTGTATTCGTTACATGCTAACTGGAGTCTGTTGATGTTTTGTTGTAGCTGTTCTTCTGTTGTTGATATGATTGCCTGATCGTCTGCAAAAGAAATTCATTTAAGAGTTCTCCGAGGTTGTTTCCTTCGCTGGTGTTAGCTATTTTACAGATGTGGTCAATATACGTGATGAATAGCAGCGGGGATAGTACGCAACCTTGTCTTACTCCTGACCCTACGTGTAACTTTTCTGATAATCCTGTATTTGTTGACACAACACATGATAATTCTAAAGATGATGAACATCGATAAATGATTAGAACGAAATATATGAAATAACGGAAAAAATTGACAGAAGTTTATAGAGAAAACTGAGTCACGTATGACGAAGTTGATAACACACATCACTAGTTTAATTGGAAATATAAAAAACAAATACCTCTGAAGTCTGAGTACGACTCGCCTGAATGGCGATAGACACTGATCTTCTTATTCTTATGCGTTCGCCCGCAATGAATTCATGGGGTAGTTTTATACGGTTTTTCTAACTGATTTTTCCGTTATGTACTGTATCCCTTATTATCAGTGCCACTCACCCTAAAAAGTTAATTGCATATCCCTTGCAGGACTTTGCGAATGAACCCCAGCTTTTTAACGCTCTTTGTGATTTTTCTAGGCATTACTACGTTCAGTAGTTTGCCATTGCTTTCTGAACGGGTGGTGCCATTCCTTTTAAAAATCCACGCGAAACAATTTTCAACCAAACTGTCCGCAGCGTGATTCGAACTCAGAACGTCGGGGTTAATAGACAGTCCCAAAATCCCCAAGGCCAAAGATGACATCACTAAGTCTGCTTTTATAGCAATAGAACAGAAAAATATAGATGTAACAAAACAATCGTTTACAGAATAACGTAAAGAACGCTATAGGACATTAAAACACAAATCAAAGAAGTCAATATATTGACGGATCTTAACACACCAACACCAAGAAAGCAATCTTCGTTTAATGTAATCATATTATTTTACGTCATATCCTTGGAAAGAAAGATAAAGGATATAAACATGGCAAACGATGTAACAATTTTATTATCCTTAATTCAAAGTTATCATCGTTTCGAGAACCAGATGAAATAAAAAAGCACAGACTAAAGATAAATTGTATGTTTCATTGCTATCAAATATCGAACCACATTTAACGTATACAAAACGACAAGCAATCTTACAAACCGTTGTAAAGTAATAATATTTTAGCAAGCTATCTAACAAATCTAAAAGTAAATATATGTTTGGTTTTTTATTACAAAAATGGATTTTGTGTGTTATTTTTGTATAATTTGTTGTATAATACAGCAAGATAATTTATCAAATATAGATTTTGATTCACCAGAAATCTGATATATGAATTAGTACTTTTCATTAGCATTAACATGTTATTATATGTTTTTCCTGAACATCATCAACTGAAAACATTTTTTTTAAAAACATCTCAAACAATATAGTTTTAGTCAGCATATACAAAGAGCATTCCATATTGATGTTAACGTTGGTGTTGATTGAAATAAGGAAGAACAAACATACCCTTAAACAAACTTCATGAAAACAAAATGGACTATGAATCCCACTCACTGACGAGATAATCCCACTCGCTGACGAGATAATCCCACTCACTGACCAGATTTATAGAGATGGGTGTCGATATTGGTGCAGCCCAAAAAGAACGACATACTTAATATGCAAAGATATTGATTAATCAACATCGAACTGGCATGTTGGGAGGCTTGACGCTACTGGAATTGCTGAGGCGGAGATTGGAGCACCTTTGAACATGTCCGGAGTACTATGATGACGGTCCTCATATATCTGATAACTTTTTTTTTTTTTTTTTTTCCAATCCAGAAGCACTTGAGCTTTTCAGCTCTTCGGATCGGTGCCATGGACATCGTAACTTTTCGGTTCGGTGCCACGAACACCGTAAATCTGGGTAATCTGTAGCTTTTTCTGTCATCGCGCTGAATTGATCCCGCACACACAGAGGGATAGTCACCCGTAGTACAACGCGCTACGAACACGCTGGGCAGACGGGCATATGATAACTTATAACCGATAACACAATGGAATTAAACTGATAAAAAAAACAAGCTCAGAATACTTCGAGCATGTATATCTTCAGTGGCAACGTGTGGGTGCGTAACATTGACATTTAACAAGTAAGTGGAAAATGATGTTTATCTGATTATAACCGAGATAGAACAATCATCGGTGTACCATGGACAAAGAAGAGAACAAATATATACATATCCAGAAAGAATTCAGATTCAATAAAACTGACTGATTCTACTTTTTTTTAAAAAAGAGAAAATTGAAGTAGTTTGGACATATAAAGAGACAAGAATGGTTGAAGAAGATCAATATGGAAGGAAGTCCAGTAGTTACCGGCCCAAATTTGGTTTGTAAAGAATAGAACCACGTAAAGAAGAAGAAGAAGAAGAAGAGAAGCCAATGGAAGAGAACAAGCGAAAGACTGCAAGAAAATGAATTCAGGATGTAACTGATGATTTGAGAATGATGAATGTAGAGACGGAAAATTTGGCATCGGAGATAGAGAGAGATAGATTCTGAAGAACTGTAAGGGTGACAAAAATCTGTTCAGGACACATGTGATTATGATCTTCTTCTTCTTCTTGCGTTCGTTCTTTACGACCAATTTTAATCACTCTTTGTGATATGTTTGATCTTTGCCAAGAACGTGTATACGTTGCACATTGGTTTGGTAGACCCTAAACACATAGACTTCTAAACGTATAGGACACGTGCATCCGATTTCAGCCAAACCTCCCTAGTCGCTTCTTACGACATGCGTGGCAGGTAACAGTGGTTCTATTCTTTACATCGCAAATTTAGGCACCGGTAACCACTCAGGCGTGATTATAATGTTACTATAATAGTTAAATAAATTGTATTCCATAGAATAGACAGAAAAAAGTCCTTCTATTTGGGACAAAAAGAAAACTAGCAACTACTATTGTGCGGCTAAAACTGACACAGTAACAAAAGGATGACAAAGATAGATGGAGAGATAACATGACATAAATACTACAACAACATGTGTTTACAAGAATCAATAGAACATAAATGGTAGCTTAATAATTTAGTTTAGTCCCCGGATCAACATCACTGCACGAACAGATTCGTCCATTAGTGATCCAATCTAGTGCCCGGGGTGTCTCGGTGTGTGGCGAGCTAACTGCACCAGTACTGTGTGAGTTTACTAACCTTGTTTGATACCCAGAAATAGTGATCTTGTATAACTACACCACATTCTACTCGGTATTATTGCAGTCTGGTAAGCGTTGTAAATTCACTACCATTATCTAAATCCCTTAAACGCCCTCTCTCTCTAAGGGGATTCAGAATATCAGCCTAGTCCATTGCTCACACGCTTTTTACAGCAGCAATACCTGTATGTCTATTATATGGTTCGTTTCTCCTTACACATGCATGCTCAGGCACAAAAATAACACTGATTTTTTTCAGCTTATACAATCTTCATCGACTCCAACCGTCGTCTTCGAGACGAGCCTCTTTGAATCTACCTAAGTATATTTATTGAGTAACTGAGAAAACTTGCATGACTAAAAGTACGTGATTCCAGTCAGACTATCGCTTTGGTTACTCCCATGATTTCAATAGTGAGACAGCTTGTAGTCACGTCAAAACCACCGCTGTCTTTCTTAACGACATCATTTCTGACTTGAGCAGTAAAACCCATGAGCTGCGCACGTGTCGAATGACAGATCAATCTGTGTAAATGATTACATCGTCCACCGAAAGTAACTACTAAACCACGTTCTTTAACCTATTAGGTAAAATATACGTTGTCGACTATTGTTCACAGTATACAGTTACATACTAAATGAAATGAAAAACGTATATATCGTGTCAGAAAACTTGTATTCCTTTTTCGTTTGTTTTTCTTGGTATATAAAATAAAAAAAAATCAGTTCTTACTGTCTGTAATAACCCATTTTGGTGGTTTATTACAGGTACAGCCGCGTGCCCAGCGTGTTCGTAGCGCGTTGGACTACGGGTGACTAGTCCTCTGTAAGTGTGGGTTCAACTCCGCGGACTGGCAGAAAAGCTACAGGTTCCCCAGATTTACGGTGTTCGTGGCACCGAGCCGAAGGGTTACGATGTCCATGACACCGAGCCGAAGAGCTTTCAGCTCAAGTGCTTCTGGATCGGAAAAAAAGGGGGTAAATGAGACTGGTGTTTAATGGTCGCATGGCTGGTACAGCCGCCGCTAAACTGTTTCAAACTTAACCTAAGATTGTTTCTTTATGCCCAGACATAAATATATGCATTTTCTTACTGGGGATTGAACCTCGGTGTTCCGAATGGGTGCCTGCACCCTAATCCATTGGGCTAGACGCCCCACATGTTATTCATATCACCCAAGTTAAACACTCTTTGAGACATAATTGGTTTGCGCCGACAACGTGAACACATTAGCCCCTGATTGATCGATTGATTGATTGATAGAGCCATTATCATTGCACTTCGGTGAGTGACCATGTGTGCTCCGATCTCTTTCTTACATAGGAAGACCTTAGCTGGAGTGCACTATCTCCGTAGCATCGGTGAGGGTCAACTATATAATTTTTAAAGATAGTGAAGATATTGTTGTAGGAATTTTATTTTTTAATAATTTCTAATGAGTTTTACACGGGCAGCGGCGTTCCAGCCTGCTCTTCTCAATTTCGAACTGAACATATTTATTTTACGTGCTCAAATTTAACATGGGGCCTATCTTTATCTTCCGCCTCCGATAGGACTAGGAACTCGATCTCACCTACACTGAGATCAGGGATCTCTGGAAAAAATCCAGATGGTTCCACGATAGAGCGAACCTGGTACATTTGACACGAGTGCTGAGCACCTAACATCTACGCCACGGAGATCCCGGGCATTGATCAAAAGCACCCACGACATTTAGAACAGGCACATTTGAATAATTTCTGCCTTGTGACAGTTGACAAAACTACCAGACAATAACTGCTTATAATTTCAAACAAACACGCAGACATACATACACACACCCGGGATCACATACACACGCACAGACAATTAATAACTAGTCTCGGATAAAAGAACTCTCCAAAAGTAAATCACCGTGTTAAATTGGCTTTGTTTAAACAAAGGCAAGTCTCAAGGACCCAACAATTTAGTCAATCTGCTGTCGTTTTACGTGGCCAGTTCCTCTAAATTGATTACTTTGTCGCCCCTGGACTACCCACCTCGCGCCTGGACTACCCACCTCGCCCCTGGACTACCAACCTTCCTGAAGTCAATCATTTGACTAAAGCATTACCATATTACCTCGCTAGCTACCAGAATGCCTGTCACCATCTATTTCCTTATCTCTAAATCTTGATAGTATCGCAAATCTCTCCCACTTTCACAATGAAAGCTCCCTCGTATATTCTTCACGAGATATTTAACTTTGGACAGTCAATGTACGATTTAGACAGATATATATACATTATTACACAAATAATGAAAGATTAATGATTAAATACAAAAATAAACATCACTCAACGTTTCGACCAAAGGCCTTTATCAAGATAGCAAATAGACACAGAATACTTAATAAACTAAAACAAGTCAATGTACACAGTGTGTTTGATTTAATCATACAAATTATGGGTCATTTTTTCTCGATTTCTTCTTGATTGATTGATTGATTGATAGGATCTTCAGCATTGCTCATCTACGAATAACCAGGTGTGCTTTGATCTCTTTCTTACACCTAAATTTAAATGCGTAAATAAGGCTAAGTGTTATTGTAATTTTGTTGATAATTATAATTGTTAGAAGTTCTGTGGAATAAAAACTTAAAAAAAAGAAAATTAATGTTAGACATTTGATGACAACAAGGGAGTGTAGGGACATGAGTGTTCAACCATTATATGACAACAAAGGAGTGAATGGACAGGAATGTTCAACCTTTAGATGACAACAAGAGAGTGTAGAGACAGGAATGTTCAACCATTAGATGACAACAACGAAGTATAAGGACAGGAGTGTTCAACCTTTAGATGACAACACGGGAGTGTAGAGACAGGAGTGTTCAACCTTTAGATGACAACACGGGAGTGTAGAGACAGGAGTGTTCAACCTTTAGATGACAACACGGGAGTGTAGAGACAGCAGTGTTCAACCTTAGATGACAAACACGGGAGTGTAGAGGACAGAGTGTTCAACCTTTAGATGACAACACGGGAGTGTAGAGACAGCAGTGTTCAACCTTTAGATGACAACACGGGAGTGTAGAGACAGGAGTGTTCAACCTTAGATGACAAAAGAGAGTGTAGGGACAGAGTGTTCAACCTTTAGATGACAACACGGGAGTGTAGAGACAGGAGTGTTCAACCTTTAGATGACAATACGGGAGTGTAGAGACATGAGTGTTCAACCATTAGATGACAAGAAGAGAGTGTAGGGACATAAGTGTTCAACCTTTAGATGACAATACGGGAGTGTAGAGACAGGCGTGTTCAACCATTATATGACAACACGGGAGTGTAGAGACAGGAGTGTTCAACCATTATATGACAACACGGGAGTGAGAGATGACAAAGCTGGAAGAATAATATCAGACGAATAAATCATAAATTTTCGGACTGTCTAACCCGATATCAATCATCAGAGGTTACAGAGGGCAGCCGTACTCAGAAGGCTATATCAGCACTTTAATGTCGACTTAACATGGTAACTATGACAGTGTAAGATGGATCGACATGAAATAATACTTGCTGACCAGTCTGTAGACTGTCTAACATGGTTATTGTATTGATTGTTTTGCAAGGGGTCAGAACGTCTCTGATATGTACGTACTATATATTTTAAGCATCGATTATCTAGATACAAGTTTTAATTTTTCAATAGCGAAGTATTTAAGTCATTTGATTGTAGTATTGAAGGTTGTGGCTTCGAGTGTGTAACTTTTTCATGAGATTCATAGGATTGTTGCCGGAGCTACGGAGTTCGATCTTTGTGTAATGCTCTCGGCAGATGGCGTAACATTTCTGGGGAGATGGCCGAGCCATATGGGAAAATCCGGAGCAATGAAACCAATCCTTTGCTATTTATCATTTTGTTTTACCTAGAGGGTGAAGACGGATAGCTGGGAGACTGTGCACCTATCAGTTCGGACAAATGAATACAATATCAGCACAGTAACTAACAATTTATTACGGTTCTGATCATGTAAATGGTTCACGTAAATTGAGGAGTGTGCAGACTTTCATCATTGTGGTTTTGAACTAAGGTGCTAGCCTCTCGCTCAAAATGTATTTGGTTCGTTCCCCGCGTCGATTGATCGGTATATTTTTCCAGAGGTCCCTGTTTTAAATGTAGATGAGATCGAAGGTATAGTTCTAGCGGAGACGAACGATAAACGTTGGCTCCGAGGTCAATTTCAGTACGTACAAGAAAAATTGACATTTGAAAATAGGTTCAAGTAGGATGAAAATGTACTGCCAAAGAATAACTCTCTCAAAACTTTAAACACATTAGTACAATATAATTCATTGTCAATAATTACACAAAAATCCGCCCGAGTGGTTACCTGGGCCAAAATTTGGGGTGTAAAGAATAGAACCACTGTTGCCTGCAATGAATGTCGTAAGAGGCGACTAAGGAGGTTTTGGCTGAAATCGAATACACATGTCCTAAACATGTAGAAGTTTATGCGTTTAGGGGCCTACCAAACCAATGTGCAACGTATACAAGTTCTTGGCAAAGATCGAACACATCACAAAGAGTGATTACAATTGATCGTAAAGAACGAACGCAAATAAGAAGAAGGAGACAACAAAGTCCCTCGCCGGTGCTACAGTTCTAAAGCACTGCCACATACATTTTTTTTCTTTCAAGAAAGAGATTGGACCACACGGTGTTTTTCACCGAAGTGCAAATGTTGATAGTCCTATTAATCACTGGAACAATTGATTAGACATATACCGCCAAGTGTAACATAGTACTGCAACTGTTTCCATTCAATTCTAATCTGAAATATCTTATCAACAATTCTTTTAAGTTATTGGTTACTAAACTGACAACATTGCACTCCGGGTAGACCCATAGGTGCTCAGCCTTTCCTAACAGATATCGAAGAGTATGGACACTGATGGTTCCCGTGGCTCGCTGATTAAACACATTCCTCACTCTACTTCTCAGGCATTCAGTTCTACTTGTACAACTGATAACTCCAAACTGCTTAAATCGCTGGATCGATTAAACAATACCAAGATCTTCACTCAAGTAAATCTTACCAAGTAAATCTTACCAAGTAAATCTTACTCAAGTAAATCTTACCAAGACCAGTAATTTCCCCTATCTTGTACCTTCTTCTACTGTTCATTGTGTCGTAGCTTTTACCATCTGACTTTCTCTCCCTGTGTTTTCTAGTTAAGTGCAAGACAGGTTATGTTTTACGGTGTTTTCGGATGATGCTTGATGGTTGATAATCATTGCACTTCGATTAATAACCATGTGTGCTTCAATCTCTTTCTTACTTAAGAAGATCTCAGCGGCAGTGCACGAACTTTGTAGCACCGGCGAGGGTCCCAGATATAATTTTGAAGATGAAAATATTTCGTAGGAAATTTGTTTTTAAAATTTTTAATCAATTTTGCCAGTCAGCTGCTTTCCAGTCTGCTCTTCTCGATTTTGAACTGCCAAGTTATCTTTTACGTTCCCAATTGGAAAACGGGACGCACGTTTTATCGCCGTCTCCGATAAGACTAGGAATTCGATCTCATCTACACTGATATGAGGGATTTATAGAGAAAAAAGCATCCATTTTGCATCACGAGCGAGCGAACCTAGTACATTTAAAACGATATGCGAGAACTTGATCTCTACGCCACAGTGGCCTCCAAAACAAAATGAACCTTAAAACAAAGAGGCCCGTCTGTCCAGCGTGTTCGTAGCGCGTTGGACTACGCGTGACTATCCCTCTGTGTGTGCGGGTTCAATTCCGCGGGATGGCAGAAAAAGCCACAGATTCTTCCCAGATTTACGGTGTTCGTGGCACCGAACCGAAGGGTTACGATGTCCATGGCCCCGAGCCGAAGAGCTGAAAAGCTCAAGTGTTTCTGGATCGGAAGAAAAAAAACCCAAAAAACAAAACAAAGAGCATTCATCTAAAGCTGGGAATATTGTTTCAAGCTAATTGCACAATTTACAGCCGTTAAAAGGTGTAGAGTTTTTGTGCGGAAGCAGCAGGCAAAGTTATTTGGGAATAAATGATTCGTAACTAACGTGAGCACTGGAGTACACTTTTAAGTCTATATGCGATTACGTGCAGACATATCAGAACGTGTGATTGAAGAAATACCGGAAACCGGGGTACATTATCGAGCATCCGAATTTCGTGATAGGTCTGTGGAGATAAGTGCAAGTCTGTGTCGTGTCGTTTAGAGAAGCGGTTCGTAACCTTTTCGTACCAGCAGGCCCCCTGTAAATATTCGGTGTTGCCTACAGAGGAGAAGATCGGAGCACTTATGGACTAATTAACTCGATGTTCAGTGATGATGTCCCAGGACGATACTAAACTTCTCCTCCTTCTTCAAACGCTCCATATAGACCACTTGTTAACCACTCTGTGACTTTTATGTGATCCGAGCCTAAGAGCGATTGTACAATGTGTCAGTTATGCGCTTAGAAGTAGGCCCGTGCATTCAAATTCTATCAACGCTCTTGTGTGCTAGGGTAGCTGTCCTAGACCTCTACCTCAGTCGTCTCTTACGACATGCCTTGTTAGTTGCAGTGTTACTTAATGTAGCTCAGTATCGCAGTAAGCCATTAAAATAAGACATCACCATTTAGAAAGCAATGGCAAACTACATTAAACGTATAAGTGGTGCCTAGAAAATCAACAACTCGTTTACTCTAGTTAATGGCAATGTCCTATAAGGTATTTGCCACGATTTTCTTGTCGTTACAACAGTTTTCAATACTTTTTATATTCCGTTTCGATTTGTTTTTTTACAAAAAGCGTTTGTGGTGTAAGTGATCCATACATTTCTAAGGGAATGTTTCTTGAAATGTAATTATATAGCACTATCCGACAATAGTTATAAACGCTTTTCTTTCTCTGTTGTTGCAAGACTATCTCCTAGTTCATATAGATTCGATGAAAATGTACATACACTGATGTTTTATCTTGCTTAAGATACACGAAATTATTATTTGAAACTATTGTAAAACATTGTTTAAGTATTGTGCAAGAAGTGATGATGTATCCTGCTCAGACAAATCGTCGTTGTCGTTGGTGGAGGAGGAGGAGACCAACGGTTGGCTTGTACCGATGATTGTTGAGACTTGGAATGTTTCATATTTTGGTACAATAGAGATGAAATAAGAATGCTATAAGTATACAGATTTATTAAACATGAACATTGTAAGATGGCAAGAAGGACATGTAGCTAGAACAATCACTTTTTCAGAGGATACATAGTCTTTACATATGTTGAACTCTGGAATGTAAGGTACAAAGACATTAATAAGAATGCATCCAAACTCCACAGTATACAGAGTCTTCTACAACAGAACATCGGGAAAGAAGGCAAGAGGAAGACCACTTAATAAGAATGCATCCAAACTCCACAGTATACAGAGTCTTCTACAACAGAACATCGGGAAAGAAGGCAAGAGGAAGACCACGGAAAAGATGGTTAGATAGCGTAGCAGAATCCTGTGAAAGAGCAAAGATAACAATCACACAAGCCACCAGAACAGCACAAAACAAAAACAGAAAACCACGACACTGGACAACAACCCGGTAGCAGTGTGACGACAAGAGAAGAAGAAGAGATGAAACCACACTTCAAACATTGTAGTCATTCTTTCTATCTTGTCTTGCACTTAAACAAAAAAATTATAACTTATCATTGAAGACTGAAGTTGAAAATATTCGTGGTTAAGTGGTTAAACCCTTGCATTGCGTTCTGAAGGTGGTAGGTTCGAATCCGGAACGCGCCATTCTGCTTCCAAGTTAAATTCTTTCATAGATTCATAGGGTTGTTGTTTGTGCTTTGTGTAATACTCTCGAAGACGTGGAGAGGGACTAAGCCATGTGGGGTAAATCCCGGTACAATGAAGTCAATCCTTTGACTTTAAACCTTTAGATGTTTCAATGGAGACGCCTCTGACAGATTAGATTAGAGCGTGGCTCACCATACGGAGGACCCGTGTTCAATTCATGGTAAGGCCAATGAGATTTTTTTCTGTTGTGGGTTTAAATGACAAATCGTAACCTGAACAGCTTCGCCTCGACTGCACTAGCCATGCGGCAATTAAGCTCATCATATTCTATGTTATTGAGAGCCGCTGTAGCGTAGTTGTTAGTGAGCTCGCTTCGCAAGGCTGGTGGTCTGGGTTCAGCTCCGCAATGCGCGTGGAATTTTCCCGACCGCGACGGCTCTCAGGTCGACCCAGCCTCATCTGGGTACCAGACATGCTCTGGGAAAGTAAAGGCGGCCGGCGTGATGCTGACCACATCACTCATCGTGTGCCGACGGTCAATGAAAATACAGGCCTAACACTGTATTGACCTATATACCACGAGGTATGAAAGGGTTCCTTTACCTTTACTTAGATTCTATGTTATGTTATGTTATGTTATGCGATCGACGTCATGGCATATTGGGAATTCCCATTCGTGCTGTGTCCTCCGTTGCAGCAGCCATCCCAAGTCCATTTGCTGACAGTACACATGAGAAGTTGATTACTATATCTTCTCTCTCTACCACGAAGACGACACTGTCTGGCATGTCCAATACTTAACGCCTAATTCTCGAAATCGTTCCTGTGTCTGAAACCCGCCATGTCACACAATTGAGATCATCAGGTTCTCCTCCCACCTGTCCTACACTGCCCTAAAAAGTGGTACTACACGCAGTAACGATATTAAGGAGAATAACAATATTTAAATGAGTGACGTTATCTTATATGTATACAAATGTTGTCTATGAGGAACAATCGGTCAAACAAACGCTTCACTAGTATGAGTTAATTCTTATGTTTTATTATTGTTGGCTTCATCATCATCAAGCAGCTTGTCCCTTCCGGAACTTGGCTCCCAACACAGCATTCTTGAAAAACTCTCTGTTTCTGTGAAAGATGACAGGTGTCAGCAGCAGTCATTCTCAGATTGTCAATGAAATCTATCGTCTTTTAGGCCTTCCTCTCATTTTTCTTCCAGGCATCTTTCCTCTCAAAATTATCTTCTCTAGGTGAGTGCCTATAGTATCTAAATGACATGAGTATATCGTTTGATGTGCCCGTAATATTTTATTTTACTTGACATTATTTTATATTCCTATGCTTCTTAATACTGTCTGCTCTCTTTCTCCATATACTATATGTGTGTGCTATGTATATATATAAATATTCAGTGGCGGCTCGTCATTAAGGGCCAGTGGGGCCGGGCCCACCAAAAATAATGTATAACATGTATTTATTATTTCATAAATAAAAATATAGCAACAAAAACCATGATTTATCCGGAAAAAATGTCAGGCCCCACCAACAAAAATGATCACGAGCCGCCACTGTATATATATATATCCATATATATGATTTCATGGTAATCATTTAACACCAGTTCCAAAATTTTGCTATCTCAGGTCCATGGTCACTGCCAGCCTTTCTCTTGATGAAGAAATCAACGCTCGTATAGGAGTGCGGCTACTACATTCGGCAAACTATCAAAGCGAGCGTGGGACAACACAAAACTGACATTGCAGACGAAGATTCAATATATGAGCCTGTGTAATTAGTTCTTTACTATATGGCTCAGAAACATGGACAGCCTACTCAAGACACGAGAGGAGACTTAACATATTTCACCTTCGATGTCTCCGCAAGATTATGAACATCAGGTGGTACGACAAGATAACCAACTCTGCAGCACTGCAACGTACAAACCTGCCTTCTATCATTGGATGCTCAGCAGTAGACGACTAAGATGGTTGGGGCATGTGAGAAGAATGGAAACTTATCGCATACCAAAACAAATGTTGTTCTGTAAACTTTCGGAGGGAAGAGGCACCAGGGCAGACCACTGCTCAGATATAAAGATGTCTGCAAAGCCTCAATGAAAAACTTTTCTATAGGCCCCAGCACATGGGAAAGGCTAGCTGATGACAGAGCTGTGTGGAAAGTCAAATTACGAAAGGGCGCAGAGTCTTTTGAGAAGAGACTTATGTCTGAACTGAACAACAAGAGAGAAAAGCGAAAACTCAGAAGTTGTCACAGTCAAACACTTGCCAATTGACTGTCTGTAAAGACGAAAAACGCCATATATATTTATATTGTTTATCTTCTTTTTTCGCTTCTACTTTTTTGCATTTATTTCGTTATTCATTTTTAATCACATATTTTCATTTTAGGGCCATTATGAAATTATTGTTTGATTCTACATGTTATGTGCTGTGTGAGAAGTGAATTCTTCACTTTTCTGGTACCCTTTGCTTGATAAAGGCCTTTTGATTGAAACGTTGCTCTGTATTGTTATTTTTTTTTTTATTTTGTAAAACTAAAATACTTTGTTTTTATGTATTTCGTCATTGCTTCATAGTTTTACTGCAGTTTTCTATTATTTCTATAAGTATTAATAAATCACCGACTGTTTCTTATGTCGTGTTGCATCCATTAAGCTTTTCAGACATTTCTCTTTCCCCGCCTAACCTAGTTCCAACGGATTTCAACAGATCCACGTCTTGATATGCAATAAGCTTGTTTAAGCTGAAAAATGCATCTTCAAATGTATTTTGCCTCAAATAGGAAATATGCAGTTAGACCTCGACATTTTTTTTTAGCTCATATCTAACGTAGGGCATTAAGGTTACTGTGCTGTAGAACAATAAGGTTACTGTGTTGTAGGACAATAAGGTTACTGTGATGTAGGACAACGTACTGGTTAATGTAGGGTAGGACAATAAGGTTACTGTGCTGTAGGACATTAAGATTATGTGCGTAGGACAATTAGGTTGCTGTGCTGTAGTACAATAAGGTTACTGTGCTGTAGGACAATAAAGTTACTGTGCTGTAGGACATTAAGATTACTGTGCTGTAGTACAATAAGGTTACTGTGCTGTAGTACAATAAGGTTACTGTGCTGTAGGACAATAAAGTTACTGAGCTGTAGGACATTAAGATTACTGTGTGTAGGACAATAAAGTTACTGTGCTGTAGTACAATAAGGTTACTGTGCTGTAGGAAAATAAGATTACTGTGCTTGTTATATTTGTGCTTTTTCCCCGATATTTGTCATATTTCTTACCGATGTTCCTTTCAAAATCAATTTATCAAAAACAGTGTTTGAATCACAAGAGGTTATTTCTTACGACACCTGTTGCCTGGCCCTGCAAACGAGAAATTTCTAGCGAAGAACGAGCTAGCTCTAACATAAAAAACGTCACTTAACGTGTCTTATGTAATCGATGCTGTTTACAAGACACTACTAAGTGACGTGAGCAAGCGTTATGTTCTTAAAACGCTCGTTTTCAGGGCTAGGCAGTGGGTACCGCAAAAAAAAATATAGTTGTGTTGTTAGAATCTTTAATTTGGTAATTTATTTTCTTCGAAAGTCCTTAATACGTGTTCACTATTTACTTTCATATTTATTGGCACCGGATCTTCACCGTGGTTCTAAAATAAATATTGACCCGGACAGCATCTTTCCAGAAAACTGTTCGTGATTTTGAAATACCAATGGTTCTTTTCTAGTGACACCTGTTATAAGAAAGAGAAGATGGAGATATGTTGGGCACATTGAGGAGAAATGATCAACGAATATCAAAGCAGGCATTGAAGTGGGATGCAAAGGGTTCAAGAAAGAGGGACGACCTAGGAGTTTCTGAATCGAACTTTGCTGAAGGAAGCAGAAATATCGATTTCAGTTCCATGGAGGAGATTGAGCGAGTTGCCCAGGATAGAGCGGTATGGAGAAATTACTTGCAGGTCCTATGTAACGTATAACAGTACGAGAGGAATTATTATTATTATTATTAATGGTTCTTTTACGTGCTCAACTTGAATACGGTACCTGCGTTTTATCGTCCATCTCCGATAAGACTAGGAACACCAACTCATCTACACTGAGATAGGACTAGGAACTCGATCTCATCTACACTGAGATAAGGAATCTCTTGAAAAATATCCCGATGCCTCCATGAGTTAGCGAACTGAGTACCTTTAGAAAGTGAGGCGTTCGTCTAACCTCTACGCCATGTAGATCCCAGCAGTATAAGTCCGTATTTATGTTATCTTATGCTCTACAATTTTCTTCTTATCTTTCTAATTTAAATTTAAAGGCTCATACCATTTTCAAGATTTAACGGACACATTGAAATCACATTTATTCTTCATGGGTCGGCGGACAATAGTTTTTTATTTTTTTATTCCCCGATCCAGAAGCACTTGAGCATGTATTGCTATAGAGATTGGATGCTTATTTCATCGTTTTTTCGGTTTTTCCGATCCAGAAGCACTTGAGCTTTTCAGCTCTTCGGCTCGGTGCCATGGACATCGTAACCCTTCGGTTCGGTGCCACGAACACCGTAAATCTGGGGAATTTGTGGCTTTTTCTGCCACCCCTCGGAATTGAACCCGCACACACAGAGGGATAGTCACCCGTAGTCCAACGGGCTACGAACACGCTGGGCAGATGGGCTGCGGACAATAGTTTAAGAACCGTTGGTCTAGTTCTGTCTGGGACGCAAAAATATACAGATAAGGTTTTTGAAACTACGTATTAAGTTGTCTCAACGGCCCTGACATACTGACACTTGTAGAGATGTTAATATAAGTTAGTGCAGTCTTATTACGGGTCTATAGACAACAGACCCATTTATTTCTAATTTTGTGTTCTTTGATGTTTTTTCAGAGTCTATTTAAGTCAAAGTCTGTCCATTGATGTTGTCTCTACTTTCATGATATAGTCAAGTTGAGCGAAGATACATTTCACGATGAAAGATGATCGTGGCTTTGTGGTTAGGTGGTATTCAGGTTGAGATGTTCTCCCCATGTTCTCCCCATTTAAATTAGGTCGCTTTTTTCTTTCAGAATGAGGTAATTTTATATTGAGATGAAGTGAACTTCACGCTAAGGTAAGGTCGTTGTTGCTTCGAGGCGAAACGGTCTGGAAATTGAAGTCTTATGTTCGTTTGATGCTGTCTGTACATTACTTATGTCTTTATATTGATGTTTTGGATAAGTCTGTCCGTACCTTTATCATCAAGATAAATTTTCGTCTAGCCGAAGGGTTTATTTATCTTCAGGTTAAAGTGTCTTTTAAATTTGAGAGTGTTTTTATCTTCTAGTGACTTTTTTTTATCAAACCTCAGTCTTTATCTTAAAATTATTTTTTTTTTCAAACCTGAGAGAGAGAGAGAAATTTTGAATGACTATTAACATTGACTAAGGGCAATACTTTTCGGACACCGACCATCCCACACTGAGTGAGATGACGTCCAAGCACCATGGCTCATGATCGTAAAGGCCTAGATTTGGGCCCAAATATACGGCAGAAAGGATCGTACCCTAGGGCGAGCTACCCTAGTAAATAAACAGCTGGTTGAAACCGAACACACCACCGAAGGATAAGCGCCTGAGCACCAATTGGTACTGAAGGTTGTGCACGTACAACTGTTCTTGGTGTCTGGCTGTTTATATATCACATTAGAATGATAAAAACAGACGTAAAGAACGTTCAAGAGAAGACGAAGAATGGCTATTAAGGTGGCATAGTTCTACTCAGGACAAGCTATTTGATGATGATGATGGTGATTATCCTACAATGTCGCATCGTACAGACCCAGCACGTAAAAGATGTGTATAAGCTCCATGTGTTTCATCCTTTCGTAGTAAGATGCTACGATTTAATTTTCCGTGTGCCAATTGGCTATTTGACGACTTTCATATTCTGTACGAGATCAATCGTTGATAAAGGCGTTTAAGATTTCTCACTAAGCACCCATTCAGATTCACATTTCAATTGAAAATCTCTTACAACTGTTGATGGTCAAGCTAATTCAATTTCTTTGAAATTTTTCAAATTCGCAACTTTGTTTAATCTACAGTTTTCTTGCTTTGTCGTCAAACAGTTTCTTTAGGTTTGTCTTCATCACGTGCATGTGATATGAAAATTTCATTATTCTTTGCATTTAAATCGCATAATCAACTTGTTCTTCAACATTTTATTTTATTATAATTTTTATCTTTCCTGACAACATGAACAAAATTACCATAATCTTGTCTCTAATAAAATGAAATCTTAACTCGGGAATGGAAACTAGAAACGAGTTCAAACTAGTCACACTGAACAAGAAATACCAGCATAAATAAGATGTGAAAAATTTCATGAAACCAGAGGTTGGACATTGAATAAGTTTTACTATTTCCGACAAACAGACACAATGATTTTGTCTTATAGTTAAGATATATAGCAGTTATCATTATAATAATAAATAATAATAATTCCTCTCGTACCGTTATACGATAGGGACTGCAAGTAATTTCTCCATACCGCTCTATCCTAGGCAACTCGCTCAATATCCTCCATGGAACTGAGACCGATATTTCCTGCCTCTCTCAGCAAAGTTCGTTTCAGGGTCTCCTTAGGTCGACCTCTCTTCTTGAACCCTTTGCATCCCACTTCAATGTCTGCTTTGATATTCGTTGATCATTTCGCTCCCACCAATAATCGAAAGAGAAATAACTTCCGGAATATTAAATACTAACAAATCAAACATGATGTTTTCGAAAATGTGTGTATGGCCCCACCAAAAAAAATGAGCAGGAGCCGCCACTGATATAGGACGATTACCAAAATGTTAGCAGATTAGAACAAGTTGTCATTTTGTCCCGACATGACACAACACAGTCGAATTCCCGGCCGATGTAGAACAATAGTCATTATTAACAATTCAGTCAGGTGTTCATGTGGAAAGCTACACAAGACTTCAAAGCACTTACTTCTAGATTATGGTACATATTATATGATTGTCTAGAATATGATAAAATGTGTTTAAAGCAGAATTATTGAATTCATTGCACGGGTTTTACCCATATGACTATGTCCCTCTACGCAGACATGGCACTTCCCAAGCCTAGAGTATTGCACAACGTACAAACTACATATGTAACTGATGGTTTGAACACGACGTTTGCAGAGGTAGGACATCTGGCCTGTGAGAGAAAGAGAAATTCCGGAGGGCTGTTGGGATGACAAAGTTCTGCTCAGGACAAGCTATTTAATGGTGATGATGATGACAAACTACATGGTGTTCAAGATAATTGCAGCCCCATTGACAAATCGAAAGTTGCCAGATAACCTATCGCGTTGTGTTTATTTGCTATTTAAACCGGTTCTGACTAGCTCGTCCTACGTCACATTTGTTCATCGCCCCTTCCCGCACTACAATTACACACTGTCACACAACCTTGACCTATACAACGTCATAACTGAACCTTCTCATTTCTATACATATATATCAGATTAGCTCCATTCATAGGCTGATTTTAAGTTGAACACCATGTAGTAGCTCTGGCAAAAATCCAAGTGGTATCTGTAAAAATTGCACTCATGAACAGAAAGGCGTTGTTCGGATTCCAACCCACGTTATTCGGATGGCACAAGGTAAGGGCGTAAAGACTTAGCCACAGAAACCCCTTATATGAAAATTATAAACTGCGATAAACTCACTGGCAGAAAGAAACGGCATTACACCGAAAATAACGTGAACTTCTGTCAGAGATACAGAAGACAGTGACGCTTATACAAAAGTCAAAATTATGAATCATAATTATTCTCTTTGTCTTATGTGACAATATGTTCTGCGTTACTTAATATGTTCAGTGCTGTCTCCCACATCATCATTTGTGGTTGTAGTGGCATATTCTGAAGTGTCAATTATTATCACAGCTGCTGCAGTGGAAACTGATGACCGTCAATGGAGCTGATGTTGAAGATCGTCTCTATGTCCAGTGAATGTCCGTCTGCCCAGCGTGTTCGTAGCGCGTTGGACTACGGGTGACTATCCTCTGTGTGTGCGGGATCAATTCCGCGGGATGGCAGAAAAAGCCACAGATTGCCCAGATTTACGGTGTTCGTGGCACCGAACCGAAGTGTTACGATGTCCATGGCACCGAGCCGAAGTGCTTCTGGATCGGAAAAAAAAAATGTCCGGTGAATTCTCTTTAATCTATTATTTGCGATTGCATTTCTCTTCTCTTTTTGTGCATCCTCATTTCCGCTATGCATATCTACCTGTCTCTGTCCAACAGTTCCAAATTATCTTTGTCTATGTTGCACGATGTTAGACTACGCTTGCATGTGTCGATTAAGGGTAGTAATGAGCGCCCATGATGTCTAGTACCAATTACTTGCTGACCAAATAGGATGTCTTTTGTTATTCTAACATCACTCATACGGTACAGGTGTCCTAGCCATCTCAGAAGTTCCTTGCAAAGCAACATACACATTGTTAAAATATCAACAATAAATATATAGACAATATTACAAGAGAACAAATTAAAGGAAAAATATAATGAAAAAAGGAAATGTCTGATAAAATATAAGAAATACAATTTGAATCATTACGGGATAAAACCTAATGAAATGTCAAAGAAAATACAAATTACAGAAAGTAATTTTTTATTTTAGTGAGTAAACGACAAAATATGCCTTGTTTAAAAATATTTTTTTTTTCAATTGGTTGACATGAAGGGATGCAGCATAATCGATGACACGTCATTAGATTTCTTTACAATTTATGTTTTTTGCAAGATAAATGCTACAATGTGCATGTCAGCATATTTGTATATATATCATCATATCATCATCAAAGTAGCATGTCCCTTGCAGAACGTCTCTTTCATTGCAGCCTGCCTGGAAAAAAACTCTCTGTCACTAGCAATTTTTCTGTCTGTTGCAATTTATAATAATAATAATAATTCATCTCGTACCGTTATACGTTACATAGGGCCTGCAAATAATTTATCCATACCTCTCTATCCTGGACAACTCGCTCAATCTCCTCCATGGAGCTGAGACCGATATTTCTTGCCTCTCTCAGCAAAGTTTGTTTCAGGGTCTCCCTAGGTCGTTCACTTTTGAACACTTTGCATCCTACTTCAATGCCTGCTTTAATATTCTGTTGCAATTTACATATATACAAATACTCGCCTAGGCGCAAGGTTAGGTATTTTTTAAATTTTTTTTCCGATCCAGAAGCACTTGAGCTTTTCAGCTCTACGGCTCGGTACCATGGACATCGTAACCCTTCGGTTCGGTGCCACGAACACCGTAAATCTGGGGAATCTGTGGCTTTTTCTGCCATCCCGCGGAATTGAACCCGCACACACAGAGGATAGTCACCCGTAGTCCAACGCGCTACGAACACGCTGGGTAGACTGGCCAAGGTTAGGGTTCAATTCTACATGTGAGCGTGGAATATTATTCCGTCTGTAACGTAACGGCTCTCATGGTCGATTCAGCCTCAATTAGGTACCACGAGAACTGTGAAGTGAAGACATCTGGCATAATGTTGACCACATCACTCATAGTTTGTCGAAGGTCATAAAACATATTGGTTTCTGCACAAGCGTTGACCGAAACGGTGATTACTTTTTTTATCTGTTTCGTTTACTTAACGCAGTACTCCATAATAATAACTCGAGGAAATGAAAACTGCTTCTGTTTACTACATATATACTGCGTATGTATGCGCTTGTGGCTTAGCGGAACGAAGCTCAATCACAATCCAAGAATACCTGGATAAAACTCCTGAGCAGGCAGTTTTGAAGTAAATTTATTCGCTGTGATTTTTACGAATGGTAACAATAGAATGGTAAAATAAACCAAGTGAAAGAATTCAAATACTTAGGAAGCATATTCACAGAAGACGGAAAACTGGATAGAGAGATAGAGGCTAGAGTACAAAAGCAAATGCTGTAACCTACCAGCTAGCCCCATTGTTAAGGCACCCAAAATTTCACAGGCAGCTAAGCAACAGATGATCAACAGCATTTTTATATCTACTTTGTGTTACCAGAGCCAAACATGGACATTGAGCAAAGCGCAGTCACAAAAATAACTACATGTGAAATGCGTTGCCTGCGAAAAGTTACCAACAACACAAGAAAAGACAGAATCACCAACATCAGCATAGGAAAGAAAGTTGGCACAAAACCGTGCTTGAATTACATAGATAAACAACGAATGAAGTGGTTTGGCCACTTAATAAGAATGCATCTAATACTCCACAGTATACAGAGTCTTTTACAACAGAACATCGAGAAAGAAGGCAAGAGGAAGACCACGGAAAAGATGGTTAGATGGCGTAGCAGAATCCTGTGAAAGAGCAAAGATAACAATCACACAAGCCACCAGAACAGCACAAGACAAAAACAGAAAACCACGACACTGGGCAACAACCCGGTAGCAGTGTGACGACAAAAGAAGAAGAAGAGATGAAACCACACTTCAAACATTGTAGTCATTCTTTCTATCTTGTCTTCCACTTAAACAAAAAAATTATAAATTATAAATTTCTATGAAACCTTACAACAACCGTCGCTTGACCTCACATACCAAAATGTTTAAATATAGAGAAAGTCATGTTAACAACAACACAACATACTAAATCAATGTTATATTATCTTACAAGTTAAGTTTAACATTAAGGAATATCAGTATTATAAACATGTTTCATCTATAAATAACCATGGACTAGTGGAATTGTCTAAAATTGCAGTAAAACTTACAGTTTATCAAAAACAGTTATAAAATCCAGTCCACCATAAAAATTTAATTTTCAATTCCCCGCCTGATCTAGTCTGCCTTCTGTTGCCAGGGGTCACGACTAAGATCATGGAACTCTGGAAAAAATATATCGATTGGTTCCACAAGGCAGGGAAAAGAGTTTAGTTTAGTTTAGTCGTCGGATCATCATTACTGCCCGTCGAACCAATTAGTCTATAAGTGATCCGATCTCCCCCTCAGTATTTCACCCAGCGTGTGGCGACTAACGACACCGGTTCTTTGTTGGTTTACTATTTTTCTGTGGCTACCAGCATTGCGTTCTTGTCTAGCTACACCACACTTGATTTGGCATTCTTGCAGTCTGGTTAGTGTTGTAGATTCATCACTATTACTTGAATCATGTACACGACCCCTCTCCCTTATGAAATGTATAATATCAACCTGATCCATTGCTCGTCCGCTGTGTACAGCAGCCCCACCTGCAAGCCTATCCGCACGTTCATTTCCCTTTACATCTTCATGCCCTGGCACAAAAACAACACTGATCCTTGTCAACAGCTTAAACCTTTCCAGTGACTCCATCCAATGTCTCCTAGCCTAGCCTGTTTCAATCTTCCTGAGCATACTCACTGAGTCACTGAGAAAACATGCATGGATAAAATTCTGCTATTCCAGGAAAAGTCTGTGATTCCAGGAAAAGTCTGTGATTCCAGCGAAAAGTCTGTGATTCCAGGAAAAGTCTGTGATTCCAGGAAAATGTGATTCCAGGGAAAAGTCTGTGATTCCAGGAAAAGTCTGTGATTCCAGGAAAAGTATGTGATTCCAGGAAAAGTCTGTGATTTCAGGAAAAGTCTGTGATTCCAGGGAAAAGACTACCTTTGGAAAAAGAGGCGAGCACATAACCTCTAGCGTACAGAGACACAGGGAACTACTGTAATACTTCTTAAGATGACAGAAAGTCGTTGTACTGGCTAAACCAATATACATTGCAGTATAAATACGTTCGAGGGTAAAAATTTAATACGGAATTGTAGTGTTCATTGAATGATTGATTTTATTTAACAAATTTATAATTGGCACAACTAGCCTATGCCCCTGCAAAAAGGCGGACATGACGGCAGAGCACGTACTGCAAGATTGTCAACTGATAGTAGAAATAAGAAAAGAAACCTGGCCTCAAAACACAGAGCTTCGCGAGAACGTACATGACGGCAGAGCACGTACTGCAAGATTGTCAACTGATAGCTGGTATAAGAAAAGAAACCTGGCCTCAAAACACAGAGCTTCGCGAGAAGCTGTACGGAGGAACGGAGTCCCTAAAAACACGGTAAAATTCATGATAAAAGTTGGTTCATCAGTCTAGGCCGGAATCGCGAGAGAGAGAAAGTGAGAGAGAGAATGATTGATTTAATAGGACCATCATCATTGCACTTTGATGAGTAATTGCACGTGTATGCTTCAATCTCTTTCTTACACAGGACAATTTCAACTGCAGTGCATGAACTTCGTAGCACTGACAAGAATCACCGATTAAATTTCGAAGATGGTAAATATATATTTGGAGAAATTCTATGTTTAATCTTTTCTAATGAATTTTGCTCTTGTAACAGCTTGCCATCCTGAGCTTCCCAATTTTAAAATGTCAAGTGTTCTTTTAAGTGCTCAAATTGATCACGGGACCTACGTTTTATCGTCCGTCGCCGATAGGACTAGGAACTCGATCTCACCTACACAGAAATCAGGGATCTCTGAAAAAATATCCAGATGGCTCTACGAGGTAGCGAACCTGGATCCTTTGGCACGAGAGACGAGCACATAATCTCTACCCCACAGAGACTCCTACTGAAAGTGTTTATCAGTTATCAGTTATCTGTTATCAGTTATCAGTTATAAGAAGAATATCACCATAGCACTCCGGACATGTCCATAGGTGCTCCGATCTCCTCCTCAACAAATCCAGCAGCGTCCAGCGACCCAACACGCCAGTTCGATGTTAACTGAAACTGGTATTGTTACCAAACTCAGCAAATTTATAAAACAATATTATTGCTACATTTCTTAATACAATATTTTGGCAATTTTGTTTCATATTTCTCTGTCATGCTATAAAAGCGAGTGTTGGATAACAAAAAAAAAACCAACAGGCAATATGAAGTTATTGAAGCACTCATAAAAACGGATATAATAATTAACAGAACATAAAATTCAGAGTGTCAACACGGAATCGAATGTATTTAATTAGCTGCATCGACACTATGCTTGAGAGCTTGTGCAATCTACACACAAAGAAAAAGAGGAGCTATTCCATAAGACTTCCATTCAGTGATATTATAACAAAACAATATTGATACAATTATTATCAGGCCCGTGTGGTATATTTTCTCAGTATGATGCAAGTCTTCGAAATGCCGCCACTTAAATATTGTTTCTTTAAGATAACCAATTGTAATTGTAGTGCTTATGCCACCCCCATTACGTTCCGCCTGATGCGGTCGCCTCTCTGTATACAGCACCGCACGGCCCTGATTATTATTATGATCAATGTATTTGTACTTCGACGTAAATGTCACTTATATGTATCGACGCGGAAATTAATTTTAAACCAAAAAAAAACAACAACAAAAATTCAGAATGTATGTTCCTCGTCTTAACAACATTTGAAGATCTTTCAAAACTTTACACAACTAAGAAGTAATAGAAATATTAGAGATGTTAAATTTCAATACAATTGTTCCATGTACAAAAAGGAAACTGATTACGAAAATGTGAACACTTATATTCGAAAGCACATATATGTTTTCCACTGCCTTATTAAATGTCCATACTTTACAACGTATGGGTGTGAATCGTTGACATTTAATAAAGCAGTGGAAAAACATATATGTGCTTTCGAAAATAAGTGTTACAGAAGAGTCCTCCGTATATCTTGGACTGAGAAGAGAACAAATAGATATATCTAGAAAAAACTCAAAATCAAAGAAAATTGACTGATGTTACAAAAAAAAGAAAAAAATTGAGATTATTTTGACATATAAAAGACATGAAAGTCTGGAGAAGACTATCATGGAAGGAGGCATATCGGCAAAGAGAAGAAGAGGAAATGTGTAGTAGTTCCTCCTTTTATGGCGAGTGAGAGTGAGAGTGAGTTTGATTAATTTAGTTGTAGTATCTCCTTTTTATTATATATATATATTCGTTAATAGCAGTAATAGTGATGGTATTCGTTTCCCTTTTAATTCATTGATGATGATGTTTTTACAAATTATATGTCCATTGTTGATTTATTTATTTATTGTTGATGATCCGATTATATGTCCATCTCCTCCATATTTGGGTTATATATCTCTTGATTATTTATAACATTCCCTGACATCCTTCTTAATATTATTGTTGTTACGATGATGGTATAAACAGACATTTATTAACCAACATGAGACGTTATGTAGATACAATATCGTCTTGATCTCTGTATAATATCTTTATTTATTTCATGGTTCAATTACATATGTATGGGCATACACCAAGTACGTCCGTCCATCTTAGCTGTTTATGTTTCGTCTCCTATGTTTACTAGCGTTGCTACGCCGTCACTGCACAATTCTACGTCAACTAGTTTCACTACGTAAATGTCTCGTTTAGTGTTGCCACTCTGCCTATGATGAACAGATGCATATTTAATGCGCAACCACTACAGTCAACTAATAAAATATCTAAATATCTACAAACTACACACTAAAGCTAACTGTCTGGTCCATCAACTGCCCCCTGGGGGGACTGGCTTCTACACCCCCCGGGAGACCTCGCCGTCGTCACGACGACGAAATTCCCCTAAGTGCACAGGTAGAGTCCATCAGGGTTATTAGCGTTGTAAGGGCTGAATGGGAACAAGTCACCACACGTTGCAAAACGTGACCCAACAACAACTAATCTAAAACGGCCAACCATGGTCGAAAACAAGGAAAATCTGACGGGATCTCAGGAGAACCAAGTTGAATGAGCTAAATGGGAACAAGTCACCACACATCGTGAAACGTGACTCATCAACTGGCCATAGGTGACCATGGTTAACATCAACAGCGAACCCTCTGTGCTCTAGTCTGAAACAAAGTATTAAAGAAAATCATTCAGCAAAATTATCGATGGAGTATGGGCGCCACATGTCTCTTGAGGGGACCCAACAGCCTATTGATGACTCCAAGCGGTGCCAATTAACCGGCTAATGTGAGGTGGCTGAACAGCAACATCCTATCCTCACATGTCGTAGGATGGGCGAGGGCATCTCACATTTCTTGTCACAGTCTCTATGTCACTCTTGCTTGTCAGAGTCTTGTCTTGCAATCTGAAAACTAAAAAATAAACAAGTTACAAACTGAAAAAGAAAAACATATATATATAACGTTAAACTTCTCACGTTATATGTCCTCCACGAGGTAATATTAACCAACCTCCAAACCTAGGGGAAATAATGAACTCCCAAATGGATCTCACGAATCGGAGCCCGTGCTCTAATCAATTCGACCAGATGCTCATTCTTTTTCTGGTAACAACATAAAACTAGGTCAACATGAGAACCATTTTGATCGGTCAATCCCATGAGAAACTGAGTGGTAAATCTAATATTTTATAATTATAAAAAAGTAATTCTACCGAGTTTCAAGGCAACAAGAACTCAGAAATGAAATATGAATTTGTGTATATGTTTATTTCCATTAATTTAAAGAAATAATTCGCAAAATTTACATTTTTAATTTTTTTTTAGCGGCACCCTGCTGCCATATTAATTTAATTCAATATTATCATTTTCTTAAAATGATATTATATTTCCCGTTTCTGAAATACCTAAGATTCAAATTATGGCTTCATAACGATATCAAGCTTATGCTAGCGCACAATTAAATAAAAACAAATGCGCATACGCACATCAGCGTATCAACAATACATTCGCATCAACGAACAATGCATTATATGTGAAGCGGAATGAAGGCCATATACTGGTTTCAGTTTCAGATTCAGTTTGGAATATCTTCATTTCACTCAGGACAGGTGCTCCGATCTCCTTCGCAATATCTCCAACAGCGTCCAGCGAATGACCGTACCAGTTCGATTTTGATTGATGAGCCTACTTGTATACCTGTTGTACCGTTCTTTTCTTGCCACACCAATCTTCAAACCCAGTTCTTGCAATCTAGTAGTTGACGTGCATTTGTTTAGATGAAGATCTTCTCTGCGGCCACACTCTATGAGGGTGTTCAAAATATCAGCTCTATCCATTTGCTGGCCCTCTGATATGGCGGCAGAGCCAACCAGTCTGTCTGCTCTCTTATTGGCAACGACACCCATGTGCCCCGGAAGGAAGACAAATGTAATTCTGCAAATTGTTGACGCCTGCAGTGATTCAGTCCATTGCTTGCGCATATGCAGGTATATATACATATAGTCTAAATGCAACTAAATTTAAGCATTTGCGTGAATGAACTACGGATTTATGATCGATCAATCGCCGTGTGTTGCCTTGTCTCGCAAGTGGAGTAAATAATAGTAGCAGCGTAACCTACAAGGCATGTCGTAGGAGGCTATTGAGGAAGGGGCCTAGGAAAGTTATCCTAGTAAATAAAAAGCGTCGCAAAAATTGGATATACTGGCCTACTTATAGACGCATCATTGACACAACATTCAATAGCTCTTATGCTTATATCATATAAAATCAAAAGAGTGGTTAAAAAAGTGTTAAATATGGAAAGTTCGAAGAAGATCTGTCAGAAAACCACCAGAGAAATCCAAATAGATCCATCAATCAAACAGGATGGGAATTGTTAGTGTAAGCCATGGGTTCCCAAAGTTGACAGTACTGTTCCCAAAGTTGACGTACTGTTCCCAAAGTTGGCGGTACTGTTCCCAAAGTTGACGGTACTGTTCCCAAAGTTGACGGTACAGTAGGCGCTGAAGCCTTCCGGGGAGGCGATAGTGGGCTTAGAAGCATTTGGGGGAGTTTTTGTTTTCGTGATTTTGCGATTGAATAATTATTTAAAAATTTGAATTCTGCATTTTAATTCATCATATGCCCATCGTACACGATCCATTTTTTCATTAATTTTCTATTTCATGCATAAAATCATTTGAAAATTGACCATGTACGACAACAAAAATGTATATCAATTTTCGATGTCAAAGTGAAAATAGAGCATGAAAATAGAGCATGTATGTGGGGAAGGGGGTTGACAAATTGTTATAATGGGGAGAGAGTCGTTACAAAGTTAATGTCGTGCAAAGTGGGCGGTGGGCCGAAAAAGCTAGGGAATCTATGGTCTAAACAAACTGAAATACCTGCTTAGGAGAAGATCGAAGCAATTATGGATATGTCCGATGTGCGATAAAGATGATCTTCAAATTAGCAATGAACAATGAACAATGAACAGTGTCTCTGATATTTCAAATCAGCAATGAACAATGAACAGTGTCTCTGATATTTCGATTATTTTCGTAGAATAACGGAGATTGTTGATAACAAGAGGCGTTAATGACCACGCACTATGGAAATTACTGGGTTCAAGGACAGTATGGGTAAAAAAAAAAACTGTCGGTATGCAACATAGTATGTGGCTTGGACTACAGGTAATATTGCTACTTTATTTTGTAATATAATTTAGAAGTACCACTGAAGTTATAGTAAAGTTCTCCAGAATGGCGAGCATTTTATATCTGTTGCTATAACTTTTATTTTTTTAAATTTTATGTAAGTGTCCATATACTGACTTTGGTAGCATGACGTTGAGAGAACGACAGTCTGGGACACTATCCCGGAGATAACAACTCAGTGGGATGCACCATCCTATGTAAGCGCTCAAAACTAAGTATAAAATAAATTTCACCAGAGATGAGTTACATCATTAGAAAGCGACTGACTATATAATCATCAAAATAGCGATCGTGGAAAGTAGGAGTAGTGCCAGGAATAATACAGTTACCACTCATAGATTCTCTCTCTCTCGATCCCACTTTGATTGATGTACCAGATTTTCTCAGGAATTCTGCTATTGTTTGTAGGAGATCCCTTCTGAGCAGTTACCATCACAAAGGGCGGATTTGTTCACTTTCAGTATTTTAACGGCTGTTTATTGCCGGACCCGCAGCAAAGCATAGTACCATTACGATCTACAATGCATGTAGTAAGAGACGACTGAGGTAGGAGCCTAGGGAAGCTACGTTTATAAATTAAAAGCTTTGCGGAAATCGGATGTGCTGGTCCACTTGAAGGTGCATAACTGGCAAAACGTACAAACGCTCTTAGACTAAGATCACATACAAATCACACAGAGTGGTTAACAACTGGTCGATATGGAGCGTTCGAAGAAAAAGGAGAAGAACAAGAAGAGTGTTTGCAGTTTTCTGTTCATGAAAAAACAAAACATCAGACAAAATTCATTAACTCTAAAATAGACAAAAAGAGAGTGGAAAATCGAATTATATATTAGTTTAGAAGGTAAAACCAAACATACAACAATAAAACAAGTAAAGTAAACTCGAGACAATTAGCTAGAACACTGAAATATTATCCGTTGCTAGAAGTAGAGAGACCGATATATTGTTGAAACTATTTCAAGCCAATGAAAGATGAATAAGTTCTGATTGTTCACATCAATTCTAAAGAGTCTGTGGTGTAGAGGTTAGGAGCTCAACTCTCGTACCGAAAGTACTCGGTTCTCTCTTTCGTGGAACAATCGGTATATATTTCCAGAGATCCTCTATAGCAGTGTAGGTATGATCAAGTTTCTAGTAATTTCGGATACGGAAGGTAAAACTTTGGTCCCTTGTTCAAGTTGAGCACTAACGAACCATTGACAGTTCGAAATCGAAAAACACTTACTGGAAAGTCGCCGCCCATGTAAAAGATATTGGGAAAAATAAAAAAATAATTGTTTCAAAATATGTCGACATCTTCTAAATTACATCGGGACCTAAACCGGTGCACATAGTTCGTGAACTGCAGTTGAGATTGTCCTGTGTAAGAAAGAAATCGGAGCAGACATGGTTAATGACCGAAATGCGGTGATGATAGTCATATCAATGAATAAATCAATCCAGTTAATTCTAGTGAAATTACTCCTTTAAATGTTGAAGATAGCTTTACACAATAATATATGATTCAAGTGCATCTCTTCAAGTCATTTGTGCGCAACATGAAAGAAATGCTTATTCAAGTGCACATATTCAAGTTGGTGTGTACACAATAATAAATTACTGTTCATTCAAGTAAACCGCTTCAGACTAACTTGTCCACAAAATTAGCTTAATGTGTTTAGTTTTAGTTTAGTTTAGTCGTTGGATCATCATCACTGCACGTCGAACCAATTAGTCCATAAGTGCTCCGGTCTCCCTCAGTATTTCTCTCAGCGTGTGGCGACTAACGACACCGGTTCTATGCTGTTTTCATATTCTTCTGTGGCTATCAGCATAGAGTTCTTGTTCAGCTATACCACCCTTGTCTTGGAGATCTTGCAGTCTGGTTAGTGATGTAGATTCACCACTATTACATGAATCATGTACACTTCTTCTCTCCCTTAGGGAATGTATAATATCAGCATGGCCCATTGCTCGCCCGCATTGTACAGCAGCCATATCTGCAAGCCTATCCGCACGTTCATCCCCCCTTACACCTGCCTGCCAATAATGTGTATTTATATAAGCTTCTTTAAGTTAGTGAGTACACAAAGATAGTTTAACACTTTGCACTCGAACATTTTTGCTATTTATGGATAAATTTATATTGCAAGGTTGATGTATGACGAGCTTGAAGGGGGCAGACGTTCAGCTAGCGGACAGAAAAAAAACGTTTTAAAGACATTTTAAAGTGTCGCTGAAATGCTTCGATATAGACACCACGTGCTGGAAATCTCTGGTGCGAGATAACCAAATGTGGCTCTGTAACAGCACAAGAGGACCCCTTATCTGAGAACCATCGTGCCGTTGAAGCACAGAGAAAACGAGCTGCGCAAAAAGACATATAACACAACACCCACATGTCTAACCTTGATCATATAAGCCCTACCTGTGGTAGGGAATTATGTTCTAGGATTGGACTCTACAGTCACCTCCGCACACACGAGAGAAGTGCATAAGCATACGTCTGAGGCCGTTATTATCATCGCTTGAGATGTAGGTTATTATACTGAATTTAACCACTTCACCATAAAGCATGAGAGCTGAGGTAGCGTAGTTGTTAGTGAACTCGCTTCTCAAGGCTGGTGGTCCGGGTTCAACTCCCGTAGTGGGCGTAGCATTTTTCCCGACTACGACGGCTCTCAGGTCCACCCAGCCTCAATTGGACCAATCATGCTGTGGAAAAGTAAATGCGGCTGGCGTGATGCTGACCACATTACCCATCGTGTGCCGACGGTCAATGAACAATACAGACCTAACACTGTATTGCCCTATATACCACGAGGTATGAAAGGGTTCATTTTATTTCTATTTTATTTTTACCATAACGCATCTCTCGCTTCTGAAAGTAAACAAATAATGCAGAAATAAACAAAACACAATAAAGCGATCTGATTACCGACCCCATGAACACTTTTCAGCAAGTCCAACTCAGATCACAGAAACAGTTTTAACAATGCTTTAGAAATCCTACATTTACTTACTTTAACAGCAAAAGCATTGACTTTTAACACATTATAAACACATTTCAATGAAACAATCATTACTTAACTCTCAGCATTCCATTAATCAATCGATTCATCTTTTATTACGAGATATATCTGTCTAAGTGTTTTTCAATGTAATTTATGTTACCCTTAATAAAGGTAGGCGTTTATTGTTGCTGGTTATGTTCTGTACTAAATTGTAGTCACTTTGAACCTGTCCCAAAAAATCACTTAAGTATATTATTTAAGCTATTAGCATTCTAAATGTATTTTTGATGACGTAGGTAAATGCCGGTTTCTGATTTCCTCGAGACAAGGGATACATCGCATGCTACTTTTAGCATAGGCCGACTTGTTCAAGTGGGAATTCCAGGATATAATCTTTCTCATGTTACGACACAATTCTATTCAGTATTTGTGGACGTTGGTGGTATAGCGTTAGGGAACGCGATCACAACCAAATAGTACTTGGTTCAAACTCCGAGGTGGACATTTTTGGAAGCAAATTTGTTTCCGTTGATGTTTACGTACGTTTAAAGTAGAACTCACCGTTCAGAAAGCACTGGAAAAGAACTGAATGTTTAAGTGATACCTTGAAAATCAACAACTTGTTTACTGTGGTTGATGGCGATGTCATGTTACTGATATGCCACGATTTCTCATATGAATCCGTCACTGTTGGCAGAAGCGTCAAGTAATATTTTAAAATTGTTTCACAATGAACGTACTCCTTAGTTACATTTGGGGTCTTTGTAGCATAGAAGTTAGATGCTCGTCTCTGGTGCCAAGGGTAACCGGTTCGCTCTCTTGTGGAGCCATCGGGATATTTTTTCAGAGATCTCTGATTTCAGTGTAGGTGAGATCGAGCTCCTAGTCCTATCGGAGATGGACGATAAAACTTTTGTCCCATTTTCAATTTGAGCACGTAAAAAAAGCCTTGGTAGTTCAAAATACAGAAGAGCAGGCTGGAAAGCCGCTGACAGGCAAATTGATTAGAAAGATTAAAACTGAAATGTCTGCAAAACACCTTCAACATAGGAGTTCATGCACTGCAGCTGAGATATTTATTTATAAGAAAGAGATCGAGCACCCCTGGTTACTCACCGAAGTGCAATGATGATGGTACACTCAATCAATAAAACAATAAAACGAAACGTAGTCTATGATTTAAGTCGCATTGAAGATCTTGGGTTGGGGAATATTTTAATTTTCCCGGGAGACAGAAATAGGGTATTCTAGAACTAGGGAGCGGAGGAGCTGTCTGTCCTGCTTATCGATACGGCATCTATGGTCGGGTTCACTGTAGTCCTTCCCCACCGTTAAATTCGTTTCTGGTTATGTTGCGTTCTACTATACTCTAGGCATGAGTTCGAATCTTCAAGGCAAGAATATCATCACGTCCTGAGTCTCTGTGCCTTTACGAGGGATGTCAGTTTTAAGAAAGCCGCATAGATTGATTTCCTACCGTATATGTGGTTAATAAGGCTCTTTGTTTCGTAGAGGTAATGTACTGGCCTCTCGCTCCAAAGATACTCGGTTCGTTCCCCGTGTAGAGCGAATTGAACATTTTTAAGACATTTTTAAGCTCTTCTTCTTCTTTGCGTTCGTTCTTTACGACCAATTTTAATCACTCTTTGAGATATGTTTGATCTTTACCGAGAACGAAGATACTTTACCTTCTTCTTCTTCTGCGATCAACTTTTGCTATGCGACTACTCCGGTATGTGTCATAAACACGGATGTGCGTTTGAGGTCTTCACCGGTTCCCCATAGTTTGTCTTGTAGTGTTGTTTCTGTGGCCAGATCTCCAATCTTTCACTACTCAGACTAGGGCAGTCTTGCAGGATGTGCTCTGGGGACTGCTTAGGTGCTCAACAGGTGCAGGCTGCTGAGTCCCTGAGACACATTCTGTGAAAGTGTGCTCTGAGATTGCAGTGTCCCGTTCTAAGTCTGAAGACTGTGGTCTGTGCTTTTCTGTTTAGTGTATTTATACTGTCGTGCTCTGGGTTGTATCTCCATTTGTTTTTCTCCAGATCATTTTCCTGGATTGTTTCAGGAGAGTCTTTGCTTCTTTAAAACTTTGTGTTGGGTGGTGTTGTGTTAGGCTCCCCCCAGCACTTGCGAGTTTGTCAGCCTTTTCGTTTCCTGAAATGCCACAGTGAGCTGGTATCCACTGTAAGACCAGTTCGGATTTTTTTGACAACAAGCTGATATTTTGCCGTATGTCCTGAATGAGCTTGTCTTGTCTGGGACATGAGATAGCCTGGAGAACGGATCTTGAATCGCTAAAGATTGCAATATTATTTTGCTGACACTTGCGGGTCGTTGAGAATCTGTATGTCTGCAAGAAGGGCTGTTGCCTCTGCTCTAAAGTTGGTGCATGCTTCTCCTTCTGCCAGAGAGTGTGTTCTGTGTTTCCTTGAGGGTGAGTGATGTAGATTCCGCTGCCTCTCTTTCTGGTAGCATCTGTAGCTGAGCCATCTGTGAACACATGTGTCCATGTGCTAGTGGGATATTGCTCTCGTAGCATTTGGAGTGAAATGGCTCTTTGCTCCGTCTCTATATTTTTTTGAGATTATTCCTGAGACTTCTAGGTGTATTTGTGCCATGTTTTGATAGCGTGTCCATGGCTCTGGTATTATGGGTTCCCACATTTCTGTGTCAGTTTCTAGGATGTCTGTATGTTGCATATGACATTCTCTGGCCAGATGTTTGGGACTTTTCCTTGCAAGTCTGTTTTTGTTTTCTCTTGGAATTTTGTGTAGAGGTGTTCTTTTAGGCTTTAGTTTTTCAAACTGGGTGAGTGTTTTATATTTTCTGCGGAGTTCTAGAGGCTCTACGTCTATGTCTGCGGTTTTTTCCATTTCTATTATAGGACTGCTTTTCATTGCTCCCAGAGTTATTCTTAGGTCCATGTTTTGTACCTTGTCTAGTTTCTGTGTGTTTGTTTTGGCTGCTGTTGTCCAAGAGCTGGAGCCATATTCCATGATGGGTCTTACTGCTCCCGTGTAGACCTGCTTTAATATTTTTGAATTTGTTGCTCTCCAGGACGTGCCAGCTAGTTTCTTCATTACAGCAAGTCTTTGTATGGCTTTTCTTTGAATTTTGTCTATGTTTGGCTTCCAGGTAAGTCTGCTGTCTAGGGTGATTCCAAGGAATGTGGGTGTATCTGTTTGGGGTATTGTTTCATTTTCTAAAATGATGAATACTTTTTCTTGTGTGGAGAGGGAAAAAAACAGTTGCTGTGGTTTTTGTGTGGTTAATTTTGAGACCCCAGCTTTTTGTCCAGTTCTCCACTTTTTCCAGTGTTTTTGTAAGTAGATAGGATGTTTTTGAGTGTGTTCTGCAGCTGTCCAGATTGCGAAGTCGTCTGCATGTAGGCTGTTTGAGACCTTCTGGTGGTAGCATTTGGTGATGTCATTTATGTATATTAGGAATAGCGTTGGTGCTATCACACTGCCCTGTGGAACTCCTTCCTTCATTTTTGCATCTTGCTGAGATGATTGTTTATTTTTACTCTGGCTGTACGTTGGGAGTGGTTTCTGATCCAGGAGAACATGTTGTGGGAGACTCCTGTTTGTAGGACTTTCAGCATTAGGTCATCGTGCCATACTGTATCAAATTCCCGGGACAGGTCAAAGAATATGGCTGTTACTTTCTTTCTTTTCTGGAAGGCATTTTCAATGTCCTGGATGATGTAAGCCAGTTGGTCCTCTGTGCTTCTGTTTTGTCTGTATCCGGTCTGGGCGGGGGCTAGCAATGAATTGGTTTCTAGGTACCATGTCAGTCTCCTGTTTACTAGCCTCTCCATCAATTTCCCTGCACAGCTGAGAAGGTTGATGGGTCTATAGCTCTTTGGGTTATTTTGTCCTTGCCTGTTTTCAAGATGGGTAGATGTGTCCTCCTTCCAGGTTGATGGAACTTGACCTGTTTTCCAGCTCTGGTTGAAAATGCTGAGGAGAATCCTTTTGCCAAGAGAAATAAGGTGTTTAAGGAATTCATTGGTAATTCCATCCTCTCCAGGTGCCTTTTTCTCCTTTAGCTTTTTTATTTGGTCTTCTAGCTCCTGCAGAAACATAGCTGTCATGCTGTCTGTTGGGATTGTAGAGTCAAGACTATTCAACAGTTGCTTTGACTGGTTTTTAACATCCTTTTTTCTTGCCTGTTGAATTTAGACCTGACTTTCCGACTGATAGTTCTAGCTAATAGGGGTCTGCTGCTGCTCTGCCGGTAACAAATCCTGTGTCTGTGTGTAGCACAGTTTTGTGATAGGTTCTTGCTAATAGCTCTCCTGCTGCTCTGCCGGTGACAAATCCTGTGTCTGTGTGTAGCACAGTTTTGATCCTTTCTGTCCTGTCACCATTTAGGGTTTTTGTGAGGTTCCATAGTTTTTAGTGTCTTTCTCTAGATTTAAGGAGGCAGTTTTTTCATGCCAACTGTCTCTCATGCTTTTCTTCTTTTCTTTGGTAAATATTGCCTTTGTCTTGTGGTGTAGGGTAACATTTTCATCTGTAGGGTCTGCTTCCATGTTTTCTCTTTGGATGCTGAGTTCAGCGTGAAGCTCTTCCAGTTTAGGGAACCAATAGGGTCAGTAGTCTTCCTTCTTCCTCTTGGTATACTTATTTTTGCTGCATCTAGAACCCAGTTGTTGAATGTTTGAGTTTGCAGTTTAGGGCTATTTTCTTTATTTTGATGTTCTTAATGACTTCTTCTAGGTGTGAGGTGAAGATATTCCAATTTGCTTTCTTATAGTTCCAGCTGGGGTGAGTGTTCCCTTTGGGTTGTTCCTCTGTCCTTTCATGGAGATTATTATGGGTTTATGGTCACTGCCCCTAGTTGATTGCACACACTTCGACTTGTGAATTTTTCAACATCTTCAGTCGCTATTCCTAGGTCTGGGTTGCTGGTTGTTCTCCAAGGTCGGGAGTAGTATGTGTGGGTCACCAGGTTTGTTTAGCAGAACAAGACTGTTGTTGATGATGAAGTCTTCTACTTCCCTCCTTTTACATTTAGGTCAGAGTACCCCCAGCTTGAGAATGAGCTGTTGAAATCTCCAACTATTATCCAGTTTTCTGTGTTTGGTTGTATGTTGTTTAGGTGGATAAATTTGTTTTGTGTGAATATATGTTGCAAATTGTGATTTCCTTGTCATTGGTTTTTAGGCAGATGGTTATTGCCTCTGTGTCGTTGATTGGGAGCGATGCGTTTCCCAGGCTGAGAACCTGTTTTTGAATGCTGTCAGGACTCCCCCCTTGAGTCGGTCTTCCCTATCTTGCCGGAAGATTTCATAGCCTCTAATCGAGAATCTGTGCGTGCTGGTAAGATGTGTTTCTTGGATGCAGCACACATCGATGTCATGCTCCTTCGGGAAGTTTTGCAGCTCTATTTGTTTTGTTTCTGACGCCTTCGCTTTCCACTGCATTATTTTCATATCTTGACCCGTGTGTTTACTCTCGACTTTTCTATTCGATCTGAGCGTGTGAGGAATTGTGGTTGCTGTTGTGTTTGGAGGATGGGGGCTCGGTGTTGAACTTACCTGGTTTCGACCTGTAAATATGACACCGTACCGGAGTAGTGTTGGTTGCATACCTTCGGTTGTAGTGCGTAGATGCGCGTTTTTATTCACGTGTCGCTTGGCATGCATCTTCTGACTTCGACGGTTGAGATTTCATTTCTGGAATCCTCCTACCATAGGCAGTTTCCCCTTTCTGGGCTTAAGGGCTCTACCTACCCCGGATCGCCGTATTTAACACATAGCGAAAGCGGCGTGTCGGTAGCGATCGCAATTCTGATCGGTCACCATCGTACTTTCGAGTCGCTTAACTACACCACAAAACATATCCATGAATAACACAATATATCCTTCGTCCAAATGAAGGAAAAGTAGTAATCCAGGCCACAGAAGCAAGATGAAGTGATCAAAATTTATTGCTGACGCCAACCGATATGTTCGTTCAGCGCCATGTAAACCGGAAGTCGTAGCCCTAAACGCATAGACTTCTTCTACACGTTTAGGACACATGCATCCGATTTCAGTCAAATCTTAGTCACCTCTTACGACTTGCATAACAGGTACAAGTGGTTTTATTATTCACATCCCAAATTTGGGGCCCAGAAACCACTCGGGCCTATTCTAAACTCAATATAGATGAAATTGAGATCATAGTCGGATCGGAGACGGACGATAAAGGTAGGTCCAGTATTTAAACTCAACATCATCATCAGGTGTCGTGCCGGCTGGCATAGGTGATTATGGATCTCCACCCTGGTGTTTGCTATCTTCTCAGTTGTTGACGTTTTCTGTGTCACGACGTCAGACTGTTCAAATCTTTCTCTCTCTGTCTTCCTGTGTCTCCTTCCTTTCTTTTTCGTTCCCGGCCTAGACTGATGAACCAATTTTTATCATGAATTTTACTGTGGTTTTAAGGGACTCCGTTCCTCCGTACAGCTTTCGCGAAGCTCTGTGTGTTGTGGCCATGACTCTTTCCTTATATCTGTTGACAGTTTTGCAGGACATATTCTGCCGTCATGTCTGCCATATTGCAGGGGCACAGGCTAGTTTTGTCAATTTTAAATTTATGGAACATGTGGGCTCGGAGCTTGTTGTGGCCGGTACGAGGCGAAGTATGGCAACTTGTTCACTGCCAGAGAGACCATAGTATCCGTCACTGTCTGTGTACTGAGGATGATCTTTTGTCCATTTGCTTTTATAGTGCGAACCGATGGTTGTTTTGGCTTCCCAACTGATCCCGAGATCAGTCTGAGGTAGTTTCCCGCCTGCTTTGGCTAGTTTGTCGGCTGCTTCGTTTCCCCTAACGTTGCAGTGTGACGGTATCCATTGAATGACGGTGCGTTTGAGTGAACTCGTTAGTTCAGCGAGGGACGTTTTGAGTTCATTCATCTCAGTTTTGCCAACGCATTTGAGTGCCGTGATGACCGATAGAGCATCGGTGAATATCACGACCTTGTTGCGTTTAGTGTTTCTTCTCTCCAAGATCATTTCGGCCGCCTCTTTCCTGTGTCTCGTTTCTCCTCTATTTTATCGGTTGTCACAATGTATTCTAAGTATTTGAGTTACGCACATAAAAAAAACACTTTGCAGTTGAAAACCCATAAGAATACGCTGCTATGGCGCTCTATGGCGTTTCTATGGCGCTCTATAGCGCTCTAGGCGCTTCTATGCGCTCTATGGCGCTTATATCGCGCTTATATGGCGCTTCTATGGTGCTCTATGGCGCTTCTATGGCGCATCATGGTGCTGCAATGGCCTTCTGTGGCGCTTTATGGCGCTTCTATGGTGCCGCTATGGTGCTGCTATGGTGTTGCTATGGTGCTGCTATGACGTTGATTTGGCGCTTCTATGGTGCTGCTATGGTGCTGCTATGGTGCTGCTAGGTGCTGCTATGCCTTCTATGGCGCTTCTTTGGGGCATCTATTGAGCTGCAATGACGCTTCTATGGCGCTTTTATGGCGCTTATATGGTGCTGCTATGGTGCTGCTATGGTGCTACTATGGTGTTGATATGGCGCTGCTATGGTGCTATTATGGTGTTGCTATGGTGCTGCTTTGGGGCTGCTATGGGTGCAATGGCGCTTCTATGGCGCTTATATAATGCTGCAATAGTGCTGAAATGGCGCTTCTATGGTGCTTCTATGGTGCTGCAATAGTGCTGATATGATGCTGCTATGGCGCCGCTATTGCCTTGACTTAAAAAATAATTTCTTAAAAATAATTTTTTCTTTCCCTTAAAATGAGATCATGGACCCTCACAGTTGCTGTTGGGTTCATGCACTGCCGCTGAGATATTCATGCACTGCCGCTGAGATATTCATACACTGCCGCTGAGATATTCATACACTGCCGCTGAGATATTCATACGAAATAAAGGGATCGGATCGCACATAGTCTTAACCGCAATGCATTAATGATGGTTCTATCAATGAATAAATGAATCAGGATCTAGTCTAGATAACAACACGAAACATGATCAATGAAATGTAACATGAAAGTGAACAAGAAATAGATAGTGATTGACAACGAATGATCAAATAATAATGATATCTGCAAATGTTGAAACAAATCCACTGATGGAAAATGCATGATGGATTGTGGAGACACGTGATATGTTAACGTACGTGAAAAGTAAGATCATATGCTCTGTTTTGCAACAGCTTGATATTAAAGAGAGTTGGCTATTAAAGAATATAAAATAAAGGAAACTGAAATATTTCGGACACATCAAACGACGAGAAGATAATTGTGGAGATAATTGTGCCTGGAAGAAGAATGAGAGGAAGACCTAGAAGACGATGCGAGATATCATTGACGATCTGAGAATGACTGCTGCTAACGCACAGAATATAGACATTTTAGGACTGCTCTCACGGGAGCCTGATGATAAGCGGACACAGGACAAGTGGTTCGGACTACAGTTTTAGTGAAAATATCACACTTGAAGGATCTAATCTTCAATTACCTCTGAAGCCGACGAAGGTCCGCCTGCATAGTGCGGAACAACCAGTCAATGGTAGAAGCAGGCCTTCGCAAAATAAACCAGAAGCACCATACCAGGCGTCATGGCTAGCGCCTGAATTTACAGCAGCCGAAAAAGAAGAAGTCTGCAATTAAATTTTATGTTGTCCACCTGTCTTTCATAGTTTGCCAAATGTAAGACTCCCTCATCATCATCGGGTCCCTCTCCACATCGAAGGTTGGCTGCAATGAATCTCGGCATCCTTTATCTTTCGCCTTGGTGTTGCACACTGCCAGACAGTAACCTGCCCATTTCTTAAAGTTTCCCTCCCACTTATCTCTGGTCTTCCTCTTGCTCTTCCCCTCAATTTTTCCCCTCTATCATGGTTTTATCTTGGTGTCATGTCTTTTTATGTTCCCAAAATACTTTACTTGTCCGAATTTTATTTCTCTTAATAATTGTTTCTTCATGCCTAGTTTTCCTAAATCTTGTTTATTTGTCTGTTTTTCTGTCCACGAAACTCTGCCTATTCTTCTATATATCCACATCTCAAATGCACCAATTATGTATTAAAAAAAACTCACACTACGTATTCGTTTTCCAAATTTTTCTACGAATTATTCTACAAGATCTTCTTAAAGAGAAAGGCTGGCAGTGACTATTGAACTAAATAGCAACATTTAAAGACTAATTTTTTAATATGTCTTCCATTTAATGATATATTTGTTCATGGACTACTTTTCGGACAGAAACCTACATCATATAATTTTATATGACATCTTAGAATGTCATTATAATAATTCCTCTCGTACCGTTTATATTTAATAGGGCCTGCAAGTAATTTCTCCATACCGCTCTATCCTGGGCAACTCGCTCAATCTCCTCCATGGAACTGAGACCGATATTTCTTCCTCTCTCAGCAAAGTTCGCTGCAGGGTCTCCTTAGGTCGACCTCTCTTTCTTGAACCCTTTTCATCCCACTTCAATGCCTGCTTTGATATTCGTTGATCATTTCTCCTCAGGTGTGCCCAACATATCTCCATCTTCTCTTTCTTATAAAGTTGTCACTAGTGGTTGACCAGACATTTCTCTGATTTCATCACTTCTCTGAATTCGTTCCATTTTATATTCATTATTTTTCGCAGACATCTATTTTCAAATGCATTCAACTTGCTTTCTATATCTTTAGTCATTTTCCAACTCTCGCTGGCATATGTTAGGATTGATATTGCTGTTAGAATGCCATTGCTGTTAAATTATTTCGAGCAATTTTCGTTATGTCTGAGTGAAATCTGAACATTTGAAACAAGTGTTCAGTATCGTATTAACAAAATGACTAATCATAAACTCAGACAGTTGTAATGTGACCACCACAATTTTTCGCTATCTTGCCGGCAACACATTTAAAATAATCAAACTCGAGACTATGGCATGAATTATTACAACAACAACAATATAATCGTGTTCTAATTTTGATCTATTTCGTTGACATTATATCTTTTTCCATCTGATCAGTGGCGGCTCGTGATCATTTTTGTTGGTGGGGCCAGACATTTTAGTCCGGATAAATCATCGTTTTTGGCTGCTATATTTAATTTATAAAATAATAAATACACGTTATACCTTATTTTTGGTAGGCCCGGTCCCACTGGCCCTTAATGACGATCCGCCACTGCATCTGATTATCTTTTTTCATCTCGTTACGGCTATTATTAAAAATAGTATTAACCAGAGTCAAAATATAGGTGTGATATTAAGAGAGAGAGGTAGGAATTGGAGGTTCACTGTGCTATAGCAGATGCGTACCAGGTAATTATACATGTCAATCATTCAAGTGCCATGCCTGCCTGGGTAGGTGGTCTTGTCTCTCCACAACTGTCACACTTTGGTGCAGTTAATTAATTATGACGTCAATCTTTTTTCAAACACGATGTCAGACCATCCAACATCTTCTCCCTCTGTCTGCCACGATCTCTCCATCCCTGAATTATACTTGTTGTCAGCTAATTTTCTAAACCTTCTCCTTGCATTATATATACTAGCTGTACCTGGCGCGTTACTAGCCTTCAAAAGAAATGAATTTAAAGGAAACTTGCTATAACAATATGTAGTAATTATTTGTTTTATCATTGTCCTTTTGTTCATTTTCTTGAGAAAAAAAACTTACAATTTAACGTTTCATTTCAAGTCTGTTTATTGAAGTGCTTTTGGATATACAATATTTTGTTTTTCCATCATCGGGTGCATACACGAATAAATCAGAAGGTTTTCCGACGCGTGAACAGGCCACATAAGCTGTCCATGTGAAAGCAGGGATTTTCCAAATGTAGTCTACCCCTTGTAGTGATTGTCCTTGTGATTTGTTGATGGTCATTGCAAAGGCGAGTCGCACCGGAAACTGCAAGCGTTTGAATTCGAATGGCATGTCTGTTGGAATTATTGGGATGCGTGGCAATAGTATATCTTCTCCTTTAAATTTTCCATTTAAAATTGTACCTTCGATGATATTGTTCATCATATTTTTCACTAAAAGTCTAGTACCGTTGCAAAGTCGTGGTGGATTAATGTTTCTGAGAAGAATGATAGGCACGCCAATTTTCAATGTTAAAACATGTGGTGGCATGCCTGGCAAATCAAGTGAATTCAAGAATTCATTTGGGATAATTGACAACTTCGTCTTGAATCATTACAGTATTGATGGACTTATACGTTGTCACTTCGCCTGGTATTTTGTTTTGAATGCTCAAATTCATGTCATATACATCCTTGTTTTTTTGCTGCTAATATTGCACGTGCACTGAGCCACTGATGATTTTTGTAATTATGTGCAATATTTGGGAAAACTTTAGAATCAATTCGTCTGTGGTCGGTATGATGTTACAGAAGTTTGTTGGCAATGTGATACATCGTGTGGAATCATCGATTGGCATTTTCCCATTCCCAATATCCAACAATTGTTTTGCGAAACGTTCAGAGGTTTCATCATGTTGTAGTTGTATACGCATATTGGTCTTCAAAGTCAATTTCTGTATATGTCGCCATAAAACTGATGATTTCAGGCATGCATTAAGTTCATCAGCGGGTGTTGATCTTGGTATAACTGGTAGAGTTTGCCGGAAATCGCCAGACAATAAAATGAGTGCGCCACCGAAGAGCTGGTCATTTCCTCTCAAATCTTTCAGTGTACGATGAAGCGCTTCTAATGCTTTTTTATGCCCCTATAGTACATTCATCCCATATAATGAGTTGACATAATTGGAGTACTTTACCCATTGCAGAATTTTTGTTGATATTGCATGTTGGTGTCTCAGGATTTGCATATTCAATGGCAATTTCAGCGCTGAATGCGCTGTTCGGCCACCATCTAAAAGAGTTGCTGCAATTCCAGAAGATGCGATTGCCAGTGCAATATTATTTCGTGATCGTATGGTTGCCAAAATAAGTGAAATGAGAAAAGTTTTACCTGTGCCTCCGGGAGCATCTATGAAATACAATCCACCGTTTTGACTTGTAATTGCATGCATAATTCTGTCATATGCTATGCGTTGTTCCGGAATCAATTTGGAAGATTCGTTTGAACAAATGTACTCAATTCGTTGATATCAAAGTGTGTTTCTCGTTCCAACTCACAATCGAAAAGGTTGTTTGCAGATCGTTCTGGTGCATCCATTCCCAATTGCACCAGTGCTTTATTAGTGATTGACAAACATATGTCCTCAATCGAAACCAATGCCCCATTATATACGTTTGGTGTGAATTGAATGTCAGGATTTTGATTCGTCGCACGCAAGCGATGTAGGATGTCTTCACTCATGTAGTCTTTGTATTTTCCCAAAGTTCTTTGGATTGGATGGGAAGCACGTTGTTAATATTACTGCAAATAGTGTGCGTATTTGCTGTGGTCGTGCAGTATTGGATGCATCAGCGAGTGAAGTGTCCCAATGTGCATCGTTTTCAAGAAGATTTAATTCTTGGCAAGCTTCACGATAAGTAGTACATACGTGACCGTTAACTGTTCTCAATTCTTGGGAAAGGGTGTTGGTCCACGTTTGTTGATTAACAGTAATCGCAAGTAAAGCATTCTGCATTGTTTGGATGAACAGTGTACAAACGACCTAACGCATTGGTCGAATATAAATTGGAATGTCCTTCAACTACTTTACCTTGTTTGCGACGTTGAAACTTTTTCGCTGCTGCATCCATGTGTAGTATGTTGGCAGTTCAGAGTAAAGTAGCGTCTTGCAAATATATCATCTCTACACAACAAGAAAATGCAGTTAACGTTGTTGGCGATGGTGACAATGCTCGTGCATGTGCATTATCTGTTGAGAAGTACACGCGCTGTCCATTTTCAAGGTGCACTGCCAAATGAACAACTGTTGGATGTCGTTCATGAATTGGAAATGATAAAATGCGCCATACTGCTTCATTGCTACTAATGTAACGTCCCAGTTGATAATGCTCGATTTCATTGATGGATGCAGTTATATTTGCCACTTCAAAAACTGCCATATTGCTTCCTTTGTTGACATATTTGCAAATGTACTTGATCGATTTCACCGAATTGCACAAACAGATGATGAACAACGAATGTCAGGATTTTGATTAAAACTGTAGCAATACATGCATAATCTATCCATTTTTCCAATAACCACATTTGGATGAAGACTGTAATCATAATTAGTATTGTAATGGAATGCATCTAGATTTAAATCAGCGTGCAGTGTTAGTCTGGATAGAGTAGTGCGTATCCGAACGGTTTGCAGACTTGCTTCCCGTTGCTCGATTGTTTCAGCTGAACGGACTTGAGCAGTGCGTACTAGATTGGTTCCTAGTCTTGCTTCACGTTGCTCGTCTGTTTCAGGACGAACGGGCTTCAGCAGTGCGTACTCGAACAGTTTGCAGTCTTGCTTTCTGTTGCTCATCTGTTTCAGCCTAGTAATGCCTTTCTCTTTCGTGCTCTAGGCGTAGATGGGCCAATAGCTTTTCGTTTGGGAGGCATAATTGCAAATATGTGGAAAATTCGTGAAGAGCGTGTGGAAATAACTGCAGCTTGTTTGTCTTCACACATGGAATCAAATATCACTGTTGATGTTTCGCTGGAATAAATAAAAAAATTAGCATTTGATTAAATTCTATTATGAAATGCATAGAAACTGCGAGTAAAATGTTTTGAAAAATCAGGAAAACTGTAGGAATCATTTGTCGAAACTACTCACGCGCCACCTATTGCGAAATGGTTGTACTAATTTAGAATTGTACGCCGCTATAGCGGTCAATGGTATGGATTGATTTACAAAATATTAAATGGTCACCCGTTTCTGTCTGTAATCTAATATTGGGTAATATTCAGGCATAATAACTGCAAATGTGTGGGAAATTCGAAGAGCGTGTGGAAATAACTGCAGCTTGTTTGTCTTCACACAGGGAATCAAATATCACTGTTGATGTTTCGCTGGAATAAATAAAAAAATTAGCATTTGATTAAATTCTATTAGGAAATGCATAGAAACTGCGAGTAAATGTTTTGAAAAATCAGGAAAACTGTATGAATCATTTGTCGAAACTACTCAAGCGCCACCTATTGCGAAATGGTTGTACTAATTTAGAATTGCAAAGCCGCCATAGCGGTCAATGGTATGGATTGATTTACAAAATAATAAATGGTAATCCCGTTTCTGTCGTGTAATCTAATATTGGGTAATATTCATACATATAACGTGTACATTGTACATCAGGTAAACGTTGATGGCAAATAAACCATCTTGCCATTTATAGAAATGCCTGCCAATAGCTTCCCTCAAATGAACGTATTCCTCGGATCGTAGTTTTGTTTGGTTTAATCGAATATAGAGCAATTTTGCCAACATAGCTAACAAACATTGATGGAATAGATGGAACTTAAAATATGATTTGCAGCATCTATGATCATGATTAGAAACAAACCTTCAGCTTGTAACGGCTTGTTTGAAATATTGACTTTAACGGCTTGTTTGAAATATTGACTTGAATCATACGTCATCGAATCGTGTAGATGCGCATACTGTAAACTTCCGGAAGAAACTCGATGAAATTTGCGTTTTTCGTCGGAAACGTTAATGGAGATTTGTTAGAAACTCTCGATGAAATGAGCGTGTTATTATTTTTTTAGATTGTTTCGAAAAGCTTCAGCGCTACCTATTTCAAACTGTGACAGGTAGCATCCTGACATTAAAACAAACATATCCTGTAAATTTCAGCTACATCTGTTCAGTAGTTTCTGAGTCATGGTAACATAACATACATACATACACACACTCATTTTTATAATAGGTAAAAATGTACACGTATGCCATCATCAGGTGCCGTGCCGGCTGGCGTAGGCGATCATGGATCTCCACATCTCTCTGTCGTTGGTGTGTGCTATCCACTCAGATGTTGACGCACTACCGTGCCATGAAGTCAGGCTATCCAAAATTTTCTATCTCTGTCTTCCTCTGTCTCGTCTACCCTGGATTTTACCGGTTGTCACAATGTGTTCTAAACCTCCTTCCTCATCACATGCCCGAAAAATGATGACTGCCTCTTTCTTATATTGATGATACGTTTTTTCTGTGTCTTGATCTCATTCAATACCTCAACAATAGTCATTGTAGCAGTCCATAGAATTCTCATCATTCTTCTGTAAAACCACATTTCTGTGGCCCTCAGAGATTTTCGATCTGTGTGTTCATTGTCCATGACTCGCATCCGTATGTCAGTATTGGTTCAGTAGCACTGAATAACTCGCATTCTGATCGACACATGTGTACATAGCCCATTCCTCGAAACATACAATTTATTTACCTACTCAGATAGAAAGCAGGTGCAAACTTTCTCTCATATTGGTACACTTTTTTTCCGATCTAGAAGCACTTGCGCTTTTCAGCCTTCGGCTCGGTGCCATAGACATCGTAACCCTTCGGTTCGGTGCCACGAACACCGTAAATCTGTGGAATCTGTGGCTTTTTCTGCCATCCCGGAATTGAACCCGCACACACAGAGGGATAGTCACGCGTAGTCCAACGCGCTACGAACACGCTGGGCAGACGGGCATGGGTAAACTTTAAACCTTTATCAGACATGAGTGTTCTTTTAGTGACACATTTAAGTGATTACAATAGTACTCTACAAAGCAGCATGAACTACTCAGCTCCAGAACAAATACAAGGGTCCTCCAGGAAAACATGATCGACGTAATCTAGATCCGAACCGACAACCTTCAGAACGCTATGCAAATATCTTAACCTCTTCACCACATAAGATCTCAATAAAAGAAAACTCCCGTTCAACTTGTTTTCCTTGCTGCGGTAAGCCATTCTTTTTTCAAACTAACTAACTTCCGAAATGTCATTATTAGTTGCCTTCAGATTTCTTTGTTGCAATCCGAGTTGGTAAAATACGGAACCGAGCTATTCTTCTTTAGTGATCTCTGGTCATGCGCTTAATTTAATGTGGACCACAAACTGGGCAGTCAGCCTCAGATCTGTCAGATTTCCCCAAAGCTTAGTTTTCATGTCAACTGAGCTATTCAAAATTTGTAACATTTTCAATGTCTTATTTTTGGGGGATTTACATTTTGATTTATCATTGAACATTATTTTAGTTTTCTTTGTACTAAGAAAAAGCTTCTGTTATTCCCCACGTCTTCTCTAAAAGACAAAATAAGCTATTCTAATTTCTTGCGATTGTTTGAAACATTAAATTTATCAGCTTCATATCATGATTCTAGAATCATATTTCTATACAAATATTTTCACTTGATAAATGCAATAAAGCAACATCAACTTTTAAAAGTCTTAATAAAATATCCAACTGCAAGTTATATTGTATTAAACAAAATTCAATTCAAATATTGTATCAATCCTAACATATACCAGCGAGAGTTGGAAAATGATAGAAAGCATGTTGAATGTATTTGAAAATAGATATATGTGAAAAATAATGAATATAAAATGGAACGAATTCAGGAGAAATGATGAAATATGAGAAGTGTAGAAAATACGTGGAGAAAATACAAATATTTTCACTTGATAAATGCAATAAAGCAACATCAACTTTTAAAAGTCTTAATAAAATATCCAACTGCAAGTTATATTGTAGTAAAACAAAATTTCAATTCAAATATTGTATCAATCCTAACATATACCAGCGAGAGTTGGAAAATGATAGAAAGCATGTTGAATGTATTTGAAAATAGATATATGTGAAAAATAATGAATATAAAATGGAACGAATTCAGGAGAAATGATGAAATATGAGAAGTGTCTGGTCTACGACTAATAACAGCTGTTATAAGAAGGAGAAGATGGAGATATGTTGGACACACATTGAGAAGAAACGATCAAAGCATATCAAATCAGGCATTGAAGCGGGATGGAGAAGCTTTAATTAAGAAAGAGAGGACGACCTAAAGAGACCGTGAAACGAATTTTGTTGAGAGAGGCAAGAAATATCGGTATGATCTTCCATGGACGAGATTGAGCTTGATGCCTAGGATAGAGCGGCATTGAGAAATTGCCTGCAGGCCCTATGTAACGTACAACGGTACGAGAGGAATTATTATTATACATGCAATTAAAAAAACTACGCAAAACACAGTTTTTGTATGTTTCTAATATTTGATAATATTTTTTACTTCTCCAGGATCAAATTGACCCTGAGGATATGGCTTAAACATGTAATCGATATTTCATTGATCATCTTGCCAAAGAGCTATTTTGTCACATCATGACGTCATGTTGGGCAGATTAGTGCAATAAGTAGAAGGCTTGTTTATCAAATGTGAGTCGATCGAAATGTGGATGTAGCTTCCCTACATTCCGTTGAAGCCTGACCAGTGTGTAAGGTATTCATGTTCTCGGTGCAAAAAATAATTACAAAGAGTGGTTGACTTAATTGATAAGAATAAACACAAATAAACATCGAATAAACATCGAATATTATATAAATTAGTTTGTGAGTTATGGTTCAGAATCCATTGTCTTACATGTGAAAATAAATATTACACTTCCTACAGTCAGCATACTTGGGATTAGAAATACTGTTTCCGCCTCTAAGGTTGACAGCAATGGCTTTTCAACAAGATCTATCCCTTTGTCTGACGGGGCACTCTGGCAGACTTTTGCATGTCTGCTTTCTCATGGTCCGCTTTCTGTTAGTCAGCTTTTAATTGTTTCTATGCCATCTTCGTAGTCTTCTGTCTTTTACCATCCTTCTAAGATTGACTTCAATAAAGTCTAAAGGGTCTTAAGGGTAAGAGTTGACTTCAGTGTTCTGGATTTCTCTATATGGCTGGGGTCCCTCTTGGCAGAAATAGCACAATAGTATTGCACAAAACGGAACTCCGTAGCTTCAGTGTCAATCTTTGAATTTCCACCAAAATTGCACATGTGCATAGTTCCGAATTCGAAGCTAAAGCTTTCAGAACACCTGGCACACGTCTCAACCACTTCGTCAAAAATACTTCATCAACAGTCTCCTGTTTCTTAATGTAAAAATAAACATATCTCAGTTGATTAATGTCTCTCTCAACGAGCAGTTCTTTTTCAACTCATCCTCTTCTTCTTGAGTTCGTTCTTTACGACCAATTTTAATCACTCTTTGTGATATGTTTCATCTGTGCCAAGAACGTGTATACGTTGCACATTGGTTTTGTAAGCCCCTAAACTCATAGACTTCTACACCTTTAGGACTCATGGATCCGATTTCAGCCGAACCTCATTAGTCGCCTCTTACGACATGTGTGACAGGTAACAGTTGTTCTATTCTTTACACCGAAATTTGGGCCCGATAACTTCTCGGGCGCTTTTTGCAACTAATTTTGTTTAATTTGTCTACCTTGGAAACAAGATAAGTAAATCAGGAGGTACAAAAGAGGACATTAATCCCAGGATTAGGAAAGCCATACAAGCCTTTGATATCCTGCACACAAGGTAGAAATACACTGCCGTCTCCACAGCAACACAGCTCCGGATATTCAGCTCAAATGGGAAATCTGTTTTGCTGTATGACTCGAAAACGTGGTGAGTCACCAAGTTAAATACACAAAAAAATTCAGACCTTTGTCAACGGATGTCTTCGACGTATTCTCAGACTGGGATGGTATGACAGAGTTGCTAACACAGACCTGTGGATAAGAACTGGACAGGAACTCATGATGATCCAGATCTAGAGGAGAAAATGGTGATTGGTTGGACATACCCAACGGAAGACACAAGTGTCACTAGACAAACACTGGAATGGAACCCACAAGAAAAAAAAATAGAACGCCCTAAACAGACCTGGCGACGAAGTCTTCGTAAGGAACTGAAGAGTGATCGACTATCCTTGGAGAACATAAAGAAAAGAGCCAGAGACAGGGAAAGTGGCGAATAACTGTTGAGGTCCTATGCAACACGAGAAGTGGAGAGGAATAATAAAATAAGTTGTTGAAGTTGTATTTTTACTGTCTGTACACACTAAATGCCATTGTTATTTTTCTTTCCTAACAAACCAATTTTTGTGTGTATATTTTGTAGAGAGTAAGAAACGTGGATAATCTTGCAATCAAATGTGAAGTCATTGCTGTTATATGGCTCGAAACATGGAGGACAACAAAAGAAACAACCAGAAAACTACAGTCCTTCACAACTGGATGTTTACGTAGAATAGAGGGACTGAGATGGTATGATAAGATTACGAACGAGGAACACATAGAAAGAACTAAACAGATACCATCGGAGAAAGAGCTAAGGAAGAGACGCTGGCAATGGATAGGACATCCCATCAAGCATTGCAAGATTCAAGACAGGCACTGTTTTGGAACCCGCAGGAAAAGGGAGTAGGGAAGGCCTACACAGACCTGAAGAAGAGAGCTGGAGGCTGATATTAAAAGTTTAGTTTAGTTTAGTCATTGGATCACCATCACTGCACGTCGAACAAATTAGTCCATAAGTGCTCCGATCTCTCCCTCAGTATGTCCATCAGCGTGTGGCGACTAACGACACCGGTTCTTTGTTGGTTTACAATTCTTCTTTGTCTGCCAGCATAGCGTTCTTGTCGAGCTACACCACACTTAACTTTGAGTTCTTGCAGTCTGGTTAGTGTTGTGGATTCTCCGCTATTACGTGAATCATGTACACGACCTCTCTCCCTTAAGGAATTTATAATATCAGCCTGGACCATTGCTCGTCCGCTTTGGACAGCAGCCATACCTGCAAGTCTATCCGCACGTTCATTCCCCTTACACCTGCATGCCCTGGCACAAAATAAAACTGATCTTTGTCAGCTTAGACCTCCCAGCGATTCTATCCAATGTCTCCTAGCCCATCCTGTTTCAATCTTCCTGAGCATACTCATTGAGTCACTGAGAAAATCTGTAAGATGTCGAGCCAAATCATCGCTTTGGTAACGACCATGATTTCCATAGTGAGACTGCTCGTAGTCACGGCAAAACCACCACTGTCTTCCTTCACAACATCACCTCCGACCTGAGCAGTGAAAGCCCATGAGCTCCGCACATGTCGAATCACCGAACCATCCGTATAAATGATTACATCATGCTCAGATGCGTTCTCAGAAATGATATTAAAAGGAAAGGTAAAACATTGAAAGAATTGGAAGGGATGGCAAGAGAGAGGAAAAGCTGGAAGAAGTTTATTGAAGACCTGTGCTCCGTTGGGAAATAAAAGTTGAAAAGGAAGTAGAAGACACGCGACCTCATAACTAAATTTCGTTTCCCGAGACATGTCTTATTACAACATAATCATCAATAACTTGCCACGAGCAGAACTTTCAAACTCTAACAGTCTTTTGGAATATCTTTCAATCTCAAAGTCAAGATGTCCCGACTCATATTATCACTTACAACCTGAATCCATCTTGTCAGTGGTCTTCTTGTTCTCTTCTTTACCGAGATACGTCCTTATATAATGATCTTCTTAACCCGTTGTGTCTTCTTATATGTCATTCTTCTTTTTATTCTTTATCTTTGAAAGCTCCATATCGAACACTTGTTAAACCACTCTTTGTGATTTGTATGTGATCTGAGTCTAAGAGCGATTGTAGGTTATGCCAGTTATGAGCATACAAGTAGGTGAGCACATCAGATTTCTGAAACGCTTTTTATTTACAAGAGTAGTTTCCTAAGACTCTACTTTAGTCGCCTCTTACTACATGTCTTCAAGGTCGCAGTGTTACTATTTTATGCTCCACATGAGAGGCCTCGGCAACACACTGGAGTTTTTTATATGTCCAAAATAATTCAATTCTCATTTATTTTTTTTGTAACACCAGCCAGTTTACTTTGATTGTGTGGTTAGTTTTTTGTACAGATCTAGTAGCTCTTGACTCTGTCCAAGATATATGGAGGACTCTTCTGTAAAAGTCATATTACAAAAAACATATATGTTTTTCCACTGTCTTGTTATATGTCCATGCTTTACACCCATATGTTGTAAACTGGGAATACGTGCTTTCTTAGTATTCTGATTTTTGTCTTCCTGTCATTGCTATTCCATACCGATGTTAGCTGTTTAATATTTTGTGTAATGCCATGTTTTTTTTTATTTATTTGATTTCCATCATCCCATTTCCATCTTATGTGTGCAGTGAACCGAGATGTTCAAAGCTAGTCAGATGGAATGAAATATCTCGTGGAATATCTCATGTTTCAAAATGTAAACGACAAAGATATTTATGGATAAGAGATTAGATAGACAGGCAGACAGGCAGACATACAGACAGATAGCTAGACATATAGATAAATATATAGATAGATAAAATAAATATAGATAAAGATAGATGACAGACAGAAGACGAGACAGACCGACAGACAGCCAGACAGACAGACAGGCAGCCAGACAGACAGACAGACAGACAGACAGACAGACAGACAGACAGACAGATAGATAGATATATAATAGATAGATAGATAGATAAATGACAGATAGATAGATAGATAGATAGATAGATAGATAGATAGATAGATAGATAGATAGATAGATATTCAGTTTAGATTTGGATTTTCTAAGGGGTGTCTTAATCCATCTACACCTCTGACATTATTTACATGGTGATGGATGTTGCGTCCTTCTTGAAATAAACTCTAATATCACAGCAACTGGAGAAAAAATATTGAGAATAAATTTGCATCCCTCTTTGAGCAGGGTGCTACATCTCAAGCTACCGCCCCTTTAGATCATGGGTACATTCTGTGTTTGAGAAAATGTTCTTGAACAGTGTTTCTAAAACTGGAGTGAACGGATACATGGCGTCCGCAATGTACTCACAGGAGGTTCTCAAGCGATTGAAGAAATATTATGATCTTTGACATTTCAAACAGAAAATTACACTTTAAAAACATGTATAAAATATGTGGTCAACTAGCTTCGATGCGAAATCAATGGATCCGGACCATACCGTAGTCTCTCTCTGCGATCGTTCTTAAGCCGTTTTTATCATTCTATTGTGATATATAAACAGCCAAACATCGGAATGTGATGTACGTGCACAGCCTTCAGTACCAACTGGAGCTCTAGTGCTTATCCTTGGGTGGTGTGTTCGATTTCAACCAGCGTTTGTGTACGGTTCGCTCTCCGTTAGCCTTGTTCTGTCCCCAGCCAAAACCCACAAGGCAGCAGGTTGCCATTTTCTTTTAGGACAGCAACCTTGAGACGGCCTGCCCTCAAGGGCATATAAACGCCATCTGCCCAGCAAAACCGGTCGTTTTCATGGAGACCTTAGTGTGCCGCCCGTCCAGCTTTATGTACGGTTTGCTCCGCTAACCTTTGATTGTCCCCAATCAAACTACAAGGCAGCAGTAGTTCCTGCGAGCGGAAACGCGCACTGGCTTTACCTCTCTGCTGGGCTTTCCAGTTGTTCTGCACATTTAGGTGGGACACACACATTCTTGTCGGCCGTGCTTGCACTGGCTATATACCGTAGTCTAAATGTCTAACAGGATAAAATTAAATATCATTAAAATTTTCCCGTAGACTAAGATTATTATATACTATTGTAAGACTCACAAAATGAATTCCTGTCCATTTTCATTTATATAAACTTGTGGGGGTCTGCAGCAGCAAAATGTCTTTAAAAGGTGGTAAAACAAAGTTTGAGAACCGCTTTTGTAGAATAATCGTCTCCAAAATGAGATATGAAAAAAGAATATCAAATTTCTTTGCAAAAACCTTATTATGACAAAGAAATAGAAAACACAATGAAATAAATTTAATTCCAAATGAAATCAGTACATTGGCATTCAACCTACACATGTCTCGCGTGTGTTACGAAAAAAATGACTTTCAGGGCAATGAGAAACGTGATATTACAAATATAGAGAAGACATTTGAAACACATAATAAATAATTTATTTCTTTGCAATATGAAACACGAAGTAATTATGTTGGAAATGATGCAAAAATTCGACAAATGTGAACAATCCTGTAACTTGAGATACTGTTCTGGGCATGGAGTGTTGTGGCAATGAGAGTGCCAGGTTTGTATCAACAGCATCGATTGTTGGCTGGGCATGGGAGTGTTTGTGGCAATGAGAGAGTGGCCAGGTTTGCATCAACAGCATCGATTGTTGGCTGGGCATGGGAGTGTTTGTGGCAATGAGAGAGCGGCCAGATTTGCATAAACAGCATCGATTGTTGGCTGGGCATGAGAGTGTTTGTAGCAATGAGAAAGTGGCCAGGCTTGCATCAACAGCATCGATTGTTAGCTGGGCATATGGGTTTTTGTGGCAATGAGAGAGTGGACAAACTTACATCAACAGCATCGATTGTTGGCTAGACATGGGGGTATTTGTGGCAATGAGACAGTGGACAGGTTTGCATCAACAGCATCGATTGTTGACTGGCGATGGGAGTGTTTGTGGCAATGAGAGAATGGACAGGCTTGCTTCATCCGCATCGATTGTTGAGGAGTTGAAGATGGATAAGGGGGATGTTCTTCCGTCTCTTCGCGGCTGCCTGTTGAATGAAGGCACTCACAGAGAGGATGAATCGATCCACCGCAGTTTGGAATTACCCGTTGTACAGTTAGAACTGGATGCCTGAGTGGGCATAGTGAGAGAGTGTTTAACCAGCGAACTGCAAGAATCATCAGTATGCATACTTGTCGACATCCGTTGGGGAATACTGAACATTTATGTGTCTGCCTGGAGTGCATTGACGACAATTTAGTAACCAATAACACAACTTGACACAACTCCTTAAAATGATTAATTGACAATGCATAACTAATCAGATAGAAGCAACAAACAAAAACAGTTTCTGGTATAGGACAATAATATAATACGGAACATTTAGAAAAGACATGTTTATCAACAGGTGATTGATATCCCCTATCTCTCTCTATCTCTATTTCACTCTCTCTCTATCCATCTGTCTCTCTCTCTTAGGGTCTCTGTGGCTAGATGGTTAAGACTTTGCCTTGCGTTTCGTAGGTCGTGGGTTCGAATCCAGACCGTTTCGTTCTGTTCACAAATGACATTTTTCAAGAGACCTTTAGGATTGTTGCCGGAGCTACAAAGTATGTGCTTTGTGCAATTGTATGTGTATGTACTTTCAGCAGGTTGTGTTTGCCATTTTTGAGGATAGTGATCGACCCACATGGAGTAAAACCCAGTGCAATGAAGGAAATCCTTCGTCTTTACACTCGTTGTTATTACTCTCTTGTTCTGGTCTGTGACGTCCCGGGAAATTAGGGCAGAAACTACTACACACCATACTTTTCTTTTCTTGGTCATCCTTCGTATTGTGTTCCAGTTGTGATTCATTTCTTTCAGTTCTTCTTCTATTGTATTCCACCAGTTTTATTTTGGGTCCACGTTTTTGTTTGCCCTCTGGTATCCAACTCAGTGCAATATTTCTAGCAGTTAGTCTTCATGCGTATCACATGTCTGATCCATCTCTATCGTCTCTTTTGGATGATAGTGCTGATATTCTCTTGTTGACACTGTGCAAAAAGTTCTTGGAAAGAGATAGTATTTGGTCAGAACATGCGTAGGATCATTTGCAGACAAGTTGTAAAGAAAGTGGAGAGTTTGAAAAAAGCTTCGGGTCAAAGGCGCTTAAGGATAACGCCAAGCCAGGATTAGTGAGCTGGCATTAATCACGATTCTACCCCAACCTCCACTTGGTGGTCCTGGTAACAGACATAGGCTCCTGTCCGGCTAAGCGGGTAGGGATCAAGGGAGAGCTACTCTGTTGTAGGTAGAGATGCTGACACAGTCACTTTGGATGAGATCCGCTCGCAACACAGAAGAGCGCAATCTCAGACAGACTACTAATGCACGTCTTTCCTGGCCGATGAGAAAAAGCTGAACGGATAATCAACAATGGATGAGAGGTACATCCAGAGAGGAGACGTGGGCCCGCGTGGGGTAAAACTCGGGCCCGGAGGTGGGGAACCCTCACCTCCGAGCCAAGCTGAGTTGCACGTGGGTCCACATAGAGGAAACTCGGAACTCTTAGGTGGGGGCCCGAGTTGAACTCCGTGGCCTAGACAGTCTAGAGTCATGCTATATGTGAGCATGGTGAGAAATGATGGACATGGTGCGCAGGCGACAGTGCAGAGCGAGCGCACGCATGTTGACGATGCACGGGTGGGCTCACCGGTGGGGCACAAGTGCAATATGCTCATGGTGAAGCGACGCAGAGGTGTGGCAAGCGTAGGGGTGAGCGGACCAACCAAATGTGCAGAAAAACTGAAAAGCCCAGCAGAGGCTTGAATCCAGTGCGCGTTTCCGCTCGCAGGGAACAGGACTACTATTGCCTTGTAATTAGATTGGGAACAATCAAAATCAAAGTCTAGCGGAGCAAACCGTACACAAAATTGAACAGTAGGGAGCCTGGTAACCGGTAACCTGTGCAGATGACGCTCAACAACCCGGGGGGACAGGTCGTCTAAGGGTCGCTACCCTAAAAGAAAATATCAACTTGCAGGTTGGCTAGGGACAGTCAAATACTGCCTTGCAGGTTGGCTAGGATGACGCAAGGACAGACCAAATCGGTTCATTTTGTGTTCCTCCTTCAATTGTCTGGTACCCACATTGAGCACAATTTAAGAAAGTGTGCTCAATGTGGGTACTAGACATTGAAGGAGGAACACACAAAATGAACCGATTTGGCCTGTCCTTGCGTCATCTCTATCGATACGAAGATGAAGGAGAAGACATGCTGAACAGGATTGTTACTGGGGATGAATCATGGGTGCATCACTACCAGCCCGAATCAAAGCGTGCTTCAATACAGTGGAAACATCTTTCTTCGCCTTGTGTCAAACAATTCAAGGTTACGCCATCAGCAGGGAAAGTCATGCTGACGGTGTTCTGGGATTGTCAATGAGTGCTTTTAACCAATTTCAAGAAGAAAGGTGACAATGTGAATTCTGAATCATACTGTGAAGTTCTATCGATGCTTCATGATGCAATTCGAAAAAATGCCCAGGACTGCTAACTACAACAGTGTTGCTTCTTCATGACAATGCCAGCCCACATACGGCTCGATTAACTCAGGAGAAAATTAACCAACTACGGAGGAAAGTTCTGGAACATCAACCTTACAGTCCCGACTTAGCCCCTAACGATTTCCACCTTTTGGTCCACTGAAAACCCACCTTGGTAGACATTTCGCGAATGACGCCGAAGTTGAATGTGAAGTGAAAACGTGGTTTAGAAAACAGAGCCCGCAGTTCTATGCAGCCGGTTTGGGAGGATTGATAAAACGATGGGATAAGTGCATCAATGTTGGTGGAAATTATGTTGAGAAATAAAAGAACAGTGTATGTATAACAATAAACTGGTTTCAAGTTGTTATTATGTTTAGTTATTTTTTAACAGCCATTTGTGGCTTACTTATTGACTTCCCCTCGTATATATTAATCTTCGTTCTTATGCTGTATTGGACTGATTTCCAGATCATCTGAAGGGTCATATATGCACTTTGTACATTACCCAGTCTGCTTTTAATGTCATTTTCAGCACATTTTGTGTAACTGAAAACTTTTCTGTAGTATATAAAAGTAGTTGTATTTTGAATAATATTTTCTTCTAGTTTGGCTGGTTCTGTTATGGCCATGTTCAGAATCATTATTTCTATGTTCTTCAGATTAATTTTCAGTCCAACCTGGTCGTTCAGAATCCTTTTTAAATCTACTTAGTGAATGTGTTATATCGTAGGAAAAGTTACATCCTTTACTCGAACATCAGGTAGTGTCTGGACTCGTTAGTAGCCAGTACACCTAAGGAACAAGTGGCAGTTATTTGTCAATTATTGGTTACATTTTTGCATTTCGTTTTGAACACATATGAAGAGCTTAAAGACGATCGATAAACTTCCTGGCATCGGGTTGTATCTCGTATGGGACTCGTTCCTCTCCGAAGAAATGACATGCCGCATGCCGAGAGTATTGATTGAAGCACGAAATCCGTAGCGCTGGCAATAATCTTATGATTTCTAGACAAAAATGTACTTTTAAGCAGAACGACGTCGTCTGGAATCGAACCCACGAGTTTTTGAATCGTAAGCTCAACGACTTAATCACATCGCATTAACAAATATATAATTTTCTGTAGTTTTCATACCTTCGGATATGAAGTGTCTCTCTCTCTCTCTATCTCTTTCTCTGCCTTTTTAACCGCGATTGGAGCATAGGTCTCACCCAACCCCTGCCAAGTCTTCCTATCTTTAGATATCTCCTGCAGCTCCATCCAGTTGTTCTGTGGATTGTTGATCTCTGCCTCCAAATTTCGTCTCCTTGTATTTATAGCAAATGGAAGAATAACTAATGAAATTCAGCAAATGGAAGAATAACTAATGAAATTCAACACAGATGCAACAAAGCAAACCAAATGATAGGGCAAATGGCGCCAATTTTAAGATGCAAACACGTCACCATGAACACAAAAGAGCAATGTTCAACACAATCTTTCTCCCACATTATGTTACCAGTGCCAAACCTGGACGCTGACAACAAACGATAGAAGAAAACTAGTCACAACAGAGATGAAGTGTCTACGCAGAATGCTGGGTGTAACAAGAAGAGACCGGTTGAGAAATGAAGACATCAGGAAAAAGTGGGTACAACATCAGTACTAGACTTCATCAAGAAACAACAAATTAAATGGTTCGGTCACGTAAGCAGATTACCATCAGACAGTGCACCCCAAATAGCAATGCTGCTCCGATACAATGGGTACAAAGCAAAAGGCCGGCCACGCAAAAGATGGACCTCAGAGATAACAGAGGCGACGAAAGAGACTATCTACGAAGCGCATACTAGGGCCCGTTTTAGAAATCTCTTCCTGACCTGACGCTGTGAGGCATACAGGATTCGAGAAAGAAAGAAAGAAAGTATTTATAGGACTCCCTTTTTTGCTGTCCCTGTGGTTTCAAGAACCGTATGCAGGAGATATGGGGGGCCAATTTCTTTCCTCACGTGTGAAATGTTAAGTGTGAGATTCTACACTCTACAGAACGTATCAATAGGTGAGCACTCTATACATTACGCTAGTTCATCTAACCCCATTCACCTTGCTATAGTCTGTCCATTAATTCGTGAGCACGTTTGAAATTGATTTTCTCGAAAACTACCTGTTGGATCTCAGTGATTTTTGCATGCAGCCTTAGAATATCCATGACGCTAAAATAAAGCTAACCAGTAGTCCATAGATGCTACGGATTTTGCACATCGGCGAATTCCTTTGATCTTTTATGACAATTGCAAATACGGGGCTCAAATTTTAGATTTTACAGTAATCCCTAGAATTTGTCCATGTCAATTCTATTCATAGGTGTATCTCCATATTAACTTGATAGGTCAAGTAATTAAGTGTGTTGCCCTTTATGTGCAATCGTGAACTTGGATACAATATGCAACAGTTAGTCCTCCCCTCGGTCACCATTAGACCCCAGGGTGTCTTAACTTCACCACAAATTGTATGATGGTAGACGAATTTGGATATGGAAATGTATACGTTGCTATTTATCAGTCTGTAATCAAAATATGATTTGTATCATCCCGAATCTGACGATTCCATGAGGTTGATAATTGTTACTGGCTGGACAAATTGTAATCCATCTCGGTGCCAGTACTCGTCTTCCTCTTGGAGCACATGTTCAACACACTTCTTCCAGAACTGTATATCTATCATTGAGAGGGACTCACGTGTCAGAACTTCAACATCACACATTTTAAAAGTCCTGTTCTGTTCGGCAACTTGCCCTTTAATTTAGCCCAGACAAGCTCTATCGGATTGAGGTGAGCATGATATGGAGGTAGTCGCAAAGACGTGTGGCCGTATTCCACAATGATTTTGTCAATATGAAACACCTTTGTCTTATTTGCCATCCTCACCAGGTGCAACAACTCGGGTTTCAAATATGTATCATCGAAGCTGACATTTTCCTTAGCACGCCAAGTCCTAATTTGATCTTTTGTATTTGATGCAGTTGGTACTTTGTCTTCCGCTGATACTGCGTTGTGATAGGATGCATTATCCATTACCAAGCATGATGGTCTGTTTAGAATTGGAAGTATATCTTTCTCCATCCAGTGCCTGAAAATATGTCCATTCATTTCTGTGTGGTAGTCCCTACCGTCGGTACTTTTGATTGGAAAATAAGTCCAGCGTCATGGACAAGACCTTCTTCACTGCTTCCTGCATGTGTTAGTATAATACGCTGGCCTTTGCTGCTTGGTATTTTTCTTTTCTGTTCACCGTCTACTGATTGCCATTCTTTAGCATTGGTGTGGTGAGCATTGACCCAGGATTCGTCCAAATATACAATATCATAGCCTTGCCTCCGCCGCTCACGGATCTGCCTCAGGTATTTACTTCGGGCAGCAATTAAATGTGGCTTTTCACAAATAATATTCCTGCCGCCTATAGTTTTTCTGAAGGTGAAGCCGGCGGCTCTTACAATTTTCCATAGAGTACTTTTAGAAATGTCTATGATTGCAGTTTTAATTTCAGTTTCCTGAGAGTAACAAGTTGATTTGTCGCAAACATTTTCAAGAGCTCCCGTCTTATGACATCTATGTCAAAGTCGTCAATTGTTCTTTTCCTTCCTTGCTTGACATTAGTGCACTTTGTGTCCTGTTTAATCCATCGGGAAAAGGATTCTCTATTCAGACCAAGCGCCAGTTGCGTTCGTTTCTCAGGGTTATGAATATCGCAATATAGATGACCTCTCTTAGATTCCCTACGGAAGTGTTGGTATAGTAAAACTGTAACCTTCTGCATTGTTATACATGTGCACTTCAGACTCATTATGAATATGATATCAATGTCAGTTTTGATAAGCCAACAAATATGATACAATAGCTTCATACAAATAGCGAGATACACCTATAACTATACAACGGTATCCCAATTATAACGTCATATGCTTTCCGTTTTCAAAGTCGACTGGGTTAGGTGAACGGGAATTCCCGTGAAATTGTTGTTTACTCACGATATTTCAATGTTACCATAATGTATTTTTAGAACAACGGCGTCTGTGTACCGTAGATTTGTTAATATTGTGTACAATCCGGTGAGGTTGATTTTAATATAACCTGAAGAAGAAATATTTCAAACTACATCAAATTTCTTGGAAAAAAAATATTTCTCTAGCGTCATGGATATTCTAATGCTGCTTGCAAAAAATCACTGAGATACAACAGGTAGTTTTCGAGAAAATCAATTTCAAACGTGCTCACGAATTAATGGACAGACTATACGAAATTATATCAGTCCGCGCAACTTCAATTATTTGGTGATAAACAATCATAATTTAATTATGCTTGTCGTTACATGTTAATTATGTTTTATTAGTTTGTCTAGACAAGATTACGCCTTGAGCAACAGTTAATCTCAAGAGAACATTAACATCAAAGACACCAAATTGAGAGTTGCCAAAAAATAAAACAACAACATGATTAGGTAACTTTTTTCTATATTTAATTATTCCAGACATGACAAAGACTTGTTGAATTATACATGAACACTAATTGTAGAAAAGTAGTTAACGTGGAAAGAAGTTTTTGCAAGTAGGAGCAGTGAACATGGGTTTAATTATCAATGTAGAGTGCTTACTAAGATCAAATGTGGTACTCAGTAATACTGTATGGATTAGAAAGATGAAAGAGATGTGTACAACATTCTCGACAGGTGGTATGCCATCTCTTCTGAGAGCGACCGAGCTATATGGGATCAAACACGACGCAATGAAATCAATCCTTTGACTTTGGATTCTGTAAAGAAACGTAACTCAAGCTGGGGTCCGTGAACCCTCGGGGTGGGGGGTGGGGTCCGCAAGGTACTCACATGGGGCCCCCCCATCACTTGAAGAAATATTATGATCTTAGACATTTCAAATAAAAAAATAAATGTTGCGCCTAATTATAGACCTAATGTTTTCTTTGTTGTTTATTACAATGTATTTAAAAGGCGGTCCACGGTAATGCAAAGTTTGAGAACCTCTGGTTTAGACCTTTTCACCTGGGTCTCCATTAGCGAAGTTGACAGTGCGTTTAGCTAATGACTTTGTGATGTGTGGGTTCTATGGTTCGAGTCTAAATTGAGCGAACGAATTTTCGTGCCCATGGTTACATGGTTAGACAAGAGGTAACGCTGATCCTATACTTTTATATCTAAATTACAATTACCTCTAAAGTGGATGTAAGGCTCGCCTTAATGGCAAGGGAAACTTATGATAAGGAAAGCATGTCTTCACAAAAGAATCAGGTTGCCATATTATGCTCAAATAATTGCACCACAATTCATAGCAGGCGAGCAAAAAAAAAAAATTACTTTTAACGACTGTTTAGTTTAGACTGGAAGACTGTTATTGTGAGCAGATTTCTTGAAGTTTTTGTGTAACAAGTACTTCACAGTTTGAGCTACATTCTTAAGTGGCGTAAGTGCTGGAAGAAGCAGACGCAGTGCGTTGTGTATACATGCATTTCTGTCATATTTCAAACTTCTTTTTTTCAAGAAATGGCACCATACAATTTTGCGCTGTTGTTGTTTCTGGATATGCAAATATGTGATTTTCTTAAGTGTTTGTGTCTAGCGATCGATCCGTGTAAAATTTCAAGAAGATGATTTTTACCATCGGGCGAGTTGATTTATGAAAGTAGGTGAGGGGTGAACATCATCTTCATTATCAGGTGCCGTGCCGGCTAGCGTAGGCTATTATGGATCTCCATAAATCTATGCCCCTAGTATTTGCTATCATCTCAGATGTCGACGCGCTTTCGTGAGCCGCCATAAAGTCAGGTTGTCTAATATTTTCTATATATGTATATCTCTGTCTCGTATCTCCTCGATGTTACCGGCTGTTACAATGTGTTCTAAATCCTCCATTCTTATCACATGTCGGACAAATGATGTCTGCCTCTTTCTTATATTAACAATAAGTTATCTCTGTGTCATGGCTTGAGGGATGAGCACAATTCTGATTATGCAATTCAGAACTAATCTCTGCCAATGCCGGTTGCAAGCCCGGATAAAAAAGGAGGAGGACTTGTGCGTGAAGCCAGTTACCTTATCATATAAAATTTAAAGAGCTACAGAAACTTGCAAGACCGGTAAACAGTTATGCCAGCTAGAGCTGGAAAATGACTAAGGATATACAAAGCACGCTGAATGCATTTGAAAATAGATGTCTGCGAAAAATAATGAATATAAAATGTAACGAATTCAGGAGAAGTGATGAAATCAGAGACATGTCTGGTCAATCACTAGTGACAACTGTTATAAGAAAGAGAAGATGGAGATATGTTGGACACACCTTGAGGTAAAATGATCAAAGAATATCAAAGCAGACATTGATGTGGGATGCAAAGGGTTCAAGAAAGAGAGATCTAAGGAGACCCTGAAACGAACTTTGCTGAGACTGCTAAGAAATATAGGTCTCAGTTCCATGGAGGAGATTGAGCAAGTTACCCAGGATTGAGTGGTATGGAGAAATTAATTGCAGAACCCATGTAATGCATAACGGTACGAGAGAAATTATTATTATTATTATTATTATTCAGAATTGTGTGGCAAGTGGAACAACGGATGATGAAACTATCAGGCAGTATCTATTAGGGGTGTGTCTTGACAGTTTAATAATTGATCAAAGTATGGAAAAGATAAATAGACTATTCCACAGTTTAACAATTGATCAATGTACGGGAAAGATAAATAGACTATTCGACAATTTAACAATTGATCAATGTATGGGAAAGATAAATAGACGATTCGACAATTTAACAATTGATCAAATGTATGGGAAAGATAAATAGACGATTCGATAGTTTAACATATGGTCTATGTATGGGAAATATAAATAGACGATTCGACAATTTAACAATTGATCAATATACGAGAAAGATAAACATACGATTCGACAGTTTAACAATTGATCGATGTGCGGGAAAGATAAATAGACGATTCGACAGTTTAATAATTTATCGAAACGAGGACATCAGTGGCAGAGTTAGCATAACTTCCTTCACTGACTACATTGAAATACAACAAATGCAGTGGTTCGGACATTTAATGGGAATGAAATACAATCAACCATCAATAGCACCATACAATAAAAAGAGATTTTGTTATACAAAGTCATCTACAACAGAACATCAGGTAAGAAGGCGAGAGAAGGACCACGAAAAAGATGGTTAGATGCATAGCAGAATCCTGTTAAAGAGCAAAAATAACAATGACCCAAGCAAAACAGAAAACCACGACACTGGGCAACAACCCGGTAGCAGTGTAACTACAAAATAAGAAAAAGAAGAATAAAATGAGATTAAGTACTAGAGCCAAGGGTAGACCAAAAAAAAGAAGGAAAGACACTATCAAAAGCACACTAAATAAACACGGATATAATACAAGGGCATACTCATCTGGCCCTGCAACACAAATTAAAGCCCCCACGCCCACGCTTAACGGCGAGAGTGGACAGCCAATTCTATAATCCACCTGGGTAAGAACAATAGACAATAGTTGATCGATGCACACTTAAGAGGAAGTGATGATTCGACAGTTTGTTGACACATTATGAATATTTAAAATGTATTATGAACCGATAATAATTCAGAACATATATGTTTTCTGACTTTCTATTAACGAATAGAGACAATGGCAGAAAACGAGCAGAGATGTCGTTAAATTAGACAGATTAGCAAATATAGATATTGTAAAACAAAAAAGACACATTGCAACAAACAGGAATATTGTAGAAAAGATATAGCAACAAACAGGATATTGTAGAAAAGATATAGCAACAAACAGAGATATTGTAGAAAAAGATGTAGCAACAAACAGAGATATTGTAGAACAAGATATAGCAACAAACAGAGATATTGTAGAAACAGATATAGCAACAAACAGAGATATTGTAGAAAAAGATATAGCAACAAACAGAGATATTGTAGAAGAAGACAGACAGCAACAAACAGAGATATTGTAGAAAAGATATAGCAACAAACAGAGATATCGTAGAAAAGATATAGCAACAAACAGGGATATTGTAGAAAAGATATAGCAACAAACAGAGATATTGTAGAAAAGATGTAGCAACAAACAGAATATTGTAGAAAAGATGTAGCAACAAACAGAGATATTGTAGAAAAAGACAGACAGCAACAAACAGAGATGTTGTAGAAGAAGACAGACAGCAACAAACAGAGATATTGTAGAAAAAGACAGACAGCAACAAACGGAGATGTTGTAGAAGAAGACAGACAGCAACAAACATAGATATTGTAGAAAAAGATATAGCAACAAACAGAGATATTGTAGAAAAAGATGTAGCAACAAACAGAGATATTGTAGAAAAAGATATAGCAACAAACAGAGATATTGTAGAAAAAGATATAGCAACAAACAGAGATATTGTAGAAAAAAGATATAGCAACAAACAGAGATATTGTGAAGATGTAGCAACAAACAGGATATTGTAGAAAGAATAGCTACAACAGAGATGTTGTAGAAAAAGATATAGCAACAAACAGAATATTGTAGAACAAGAATGCAACAAACAGGATATTGTAGAAACAGATATAGCAACAAACAGAGATATTGTAGAAAAGATATAGACAAACAGAATTTGTAGAACAAGATATGCAACAAACAGGATATTGTAGAAACAGATATAGCAACAAACAGAGATATTGTAGAAAAAGATATAGCAACAAACAGAGATATTGTAGAAGAAGACAGACAGCAACAAACAGAGATATGTAGAAAGATATAGCAACAAACAGAGATATCGTAGAAAAAGATATAGCAACAAACAGGGATATTGTAGAAGAAGATATAGCAACAAACAGAGATATTGTAGAAAAAGATGTAGCAACAAACAGAGATATTGTAGAAAAAGATGTAGCAACAAACAGAGATATTGTAGAAAAAGACAGACAGCAACAAACAGAGATGTTGTAGAAGAAGACAGACAGCAACAAACAGAGATATTGTAGAAAAAGACAGACAGCAACAAACGGAGATGTTGTAGAAGAAGACAGACAGCAACAAACATAGATATTGTAGAAAAGATATAGCAACAAACAGAATATTGTAGAAAGATAGCAACAAACAGAGATATTGTAGAAAGATATAGCAACAAACAGAGAATTGTAGAAAAGATATAGCAACAAACAGAGATATTGTAGAAAAGATATAGCAACAAACAGAGATATTGTAGAAAAGATGTAGCAACAAACAGGATATTGTAGAAAAGATATAGCTACAAACAGAGATGTTGTAGAAAAAGATATAGCAACAAACAGAGATATTGTAGAAAAGATATAGCTACAAACAGAGATGTTGTAGAAAAAATATAGCAACAAACAGAGATATTGTAGAAAAGATATAGCAACAAACAGAGATATTGTAGAAAAGATATAGCTACAAACAGATATATTGTGAAAAGATATATCAACAAACAGAGATATTGTAGAAAAAGATATAGCAACAAACAGATATATTGTAGAAAAAGATATAGCAACAAACAGAGATATTGTAGAAAAGATATATAGCAACAAACAGAGATATTGTAGAAAGATATAGCAACAAATAGAGATATTGTAGAAAAGATATAGCAACAAACAGAGATATTGTAGAAAAGATATATCAACAAACAGAGATATTGTAGAAAAGATATAGCAACAAACAGGATATTGTAGAAAAGATATAGCAACAAACAGAGATTGTAGAAAGATATATCAACAAACAGAGATATTGTGAAAAGATATAGCAACAAACAGAGATATTGTAGAAAAGATATAGCAACAAACAGGATATTGTAGAAAAGATATAGCAACAAACAGAATTTTAGAAAGATATAGCAACAAACAGAGATATTGTAGAAAAAGATATAGCAACAAACAGAGATATTGTAGAAAAAGATATAGCAACAAACATAGATATTGTAGAAAAAGAAATAGCAACAAACAGAGATATTGTAGAAAAAGACAGACAACAACAAACAGAGATGTTGTAGAAGAAGACAGACAGCAACAAACAGAGATGTTGTAGAAGAAGACAGACGTATAGCCAGAAACAGAGATACTGTGGAATAGGACATAAAACATATCGTTTCGCCCCCCCTCTCCCTTTCCGACAGTATAATGCCAAATAGTTCAGATCGGAAAACCACAATTCCTGTTTATTGATGACTGAATTTCGTTTATGTTTGATATAACACTGCAAGCTTTATTGCAATTTTACTCAATTCTATTTATCCATGGTTATTTATTGCTGACAAATATTAATAAGATTGATATTCCTTAGTGTTAAACATAATTTGTAACATAATACAATCTTGATTTAACATGTTATGATGTTGTTAACGTGAATTCGTCTTTATACAATAATACTGAAATGCGAGGTCACGCTACTGTCGTGGTCTTATTTACTATATTTTTAACCTGAGCCCGCCGGCCGTATGTTATTGTAGGTCACTAGAAGATATGTAGTGAAATAAGACAGACAACAACAAACATATGTGTCATAGAAGGAGACGTATTGTACAGAGATAGTGCAAAATTTACAATTACAAGCGGAACGAATAAAATCATCTCGCAAATAAAATATGAATGATTGTTTGATTGACATAATCATCATGAATGCACTCCTTATACGCATCCAGGTCAATCGACTGTATTGTATCCATTGACACGGTTGTTTAGTGAAGCGATAATGTTATCTCTTTGATGCTATCTGTTGTATATTATAAAATACGGTACCTATCTTTATTCATCTTTGATTGACATGTTATGGAATGCCATTGCATACATTGCTATATTGTATTAGAATAATGTTTGATTGCAGTATGTTTCGCAAACATCACACTGATAAATACGATACCAGCTGCAAGCAAAATCACTCAGAACTTAAAGCTCATCATCATTATTATGTGCCGTGCCGGCTGGTTTAGGCGATCGTGGATAGACACAAGTCTCTGGTGTTTGTTATCAAATCAGATGTTGACGCTCTACCGTGCAATGAAGTCAGGGTTTCCAACATTTTCTCTCTCTGTCGTTCTCTGTCTCGAGTACCCTCGATTTTACCGTTTGTCACAATGTTCTCTAAAACTCCCCTGCTCATCACATGCCCGAGAAATGATGACTGCCTCTTTCTTATATTGATAAGCTTTCTCTGTGTTCTAACCTCATTCAACACCTCAACATTAGTCATTTTAGCGGTTCATGGGGCTCTCATCATTCTTCTGTAAAACCACATCTCTGTGGCCCTCATTTTTCTATCTCTTTGTTTATTTTCCATGACTCGCATCCGTATATCAGTATTGGTTGTATGTAACACTCACTGTATAACTCTCATTCTGATCTCAACTGACGATATCTTGTTGCTTATAATGCTTCTCATTTTCTGGAACGATGTTTTTTCCCCCAGAACATAAATCTAAGATTTAAATCAAGCTCAACTGTTTACAACAGTTTTCTTGTCTAACGTATGTTCTCTTTGAGGGACGTCGGACCATTCAGGAGACCCAGGTTCGATCCCTGTATAGTCAAGGATAATTTTTTCTGCCATAAAGAAAAATTCGAATCTCAACAAGTCTCATGGTTACAGCACTAACAATGCGACCATTAAATTATTCAGGATCATGTCCCCCATGTCATGTTTTCTATTGTCTTTCCCCAGGTAGACGATGGAAGTGATTGCCCTCTCTAGCCGTTAATCGTAAGGTTGGGAACTTTAATTTGTGTACCAGTGCCAGATGAGCCGCCCGTGTTTGTATTATATCCATGTTTATTTACTGTGGTCTTGATAGTGTCTATCTATCTTTTCTTGGCTCTATTACCTGATCTCTGTTTATTGTATGCTGTTATTGGTGGTTGGTTGTATTCCATTCTCATTAAATGTCCAAACCACTGCATTCGTGAGAGCCGCTGTAGCGTAGTTGTTAGTGAACTCGCTTCGCAAGGCTGGTGGTCTGGGATCAGCTCCGCAATGCGCGTGGAATTTTTTCCCGACCGCGACGGCTCTCAGGTCGACCCAGCCTCAACTGGGTACCAGACATGCTCTGGGAAAGTAAAGGCGGCCGGCGTGATGCTGACCACATCACCCATCGTGTGCCGATGATCAATGAAAAATGCAGGCCTAACTATCTTTCTTGGCCTATTTCCTGATCTCGATGTAGTGAAGGGTTGCTTTATCCATTCTCATTTTAACTACATTTGTTGTTTTTCAATGTATTGGGTGCATGAAGCTATGCTCGTGGCATACATCGTTCTAAAAAGAAGTATTACATAGGCAGTAAAGACATAAAAAGTAGTATTACATAGTCAGTAGAGACATAAAAAGTACTAATACATAGACAGTAGAGACATAAAAAGTAGTATTACATAGACAGTAGAGACATAAAAAGTAGTATTACATAGACAGTAGAGACATAAAAAGTAGTATTACATAGACAGTAGAGACATAAAAAGTAGTATTCATAGGCAGTAGGACATAAAAGAGTATTACATAGGACAGTAGAGACATAAAAAGTAGTATTGCATAGGCAGTAAAGACATAAAAAGTAGTATTACATAGACAGTAGAGACATAAAAGTAGATTACATAGGCAGTAAGACATAAAAGTAGTATTACATAGACAGTAGAGACATAAAAAGTAGTATTACATATGCAGTAGAGCAGTGGCGGCTCGTCATTAAGGGCCTGTGGGGCCTGGACCCACATAAAATAATGTGTAACGTGCATTTATTATTTTATAAATTAAAATATAACCTAACCAAAAATATGATTTTTCTTAGAAATTTTGTCTGGTCCCACCAATAAAACTACCACGAGCCGCCACTGCAGTAGAGATAAAAGTAGTATTACATAGGCAGTAGAGACATAAAAGTATATTACATAGACAGTAGAGACATAAAAAGTAGTATTACATAGACAGTAGAGGCATAAAATAATTACTAGGCAGTAAAGACATAAAAGTAGCATTACAGTCAGTAGAGACATAAAAAGTACTAATACATAGACAGTAGAGACATAAAAAGTAGTATTACATAGGCAGTAGAGACATAAAAAGTAGTATTACATAGTCAGTAGAGACATAAAAAGTAGTATTACATAGACAGTAGAGACATAAAAAGTAGTATTACATATGCAGTAGAGCAGTGGCGGCTCGTCATTAAGGGCCTGTGGGGCCGGACCCCACATAAAATAATATGTAACGTGTATTTATTATTTTATAAATTAAAATATAACCTAACCGAAAAATATGATTTTTTCTTAGAAATTTTGTCTGGTCCCACCAATAAAAACTACCACGAGCCGCCACTGCAGTAGAGAGATAAAAGTAGTATTACATAAGGCAGTAAAGACATAAAAGTAGTATTATGGCAGTAGAGACATAAGTAGTATTACATAGAAGTAGAGACAAAAAATTGTGTATTTGTGTGATAACAGTAGAAAATGATCTGCAAAGTCCAGTTCTTTCATTGTGTTGAAGTATGTTCTTCTAATTGCAAAGTCCAGTTCTTTCATTGTGTTGAAGTATATTCTTCTAATTGCAAAGTCCAGTTCTTTCATTGTGTTGAAGTATATTCTTCTAATTGCAAAGTCCAGTTCTTTCATTGTGTTGAAGTATGTTCTTCTAATTGCAAAGTCCAGTTCTTTCATTGTGTTGAAGTATATTCTTCTAATTGCAAAGTCCAGTTCTTTCATTGTGTTGAAGTATGTTCTTCTAATTGCAAAGTCCAGTTCTTTCATTGTGTTGAAGTATATTCTTCTAATTGCAAAGTCCAGTTCTTTCATTGTGTTGAAGTATGTTCTTCTAATTGCAAAGTCCAGTTCTTTCATTGTGTTGAAGTATGTTCTTCTAATTGCAAAGTCCAGTTCTTTCATTGTGTTGAAGTATGTTCTTCTAATTGCAAAGTCCAGTTCTTTCATTGTGTTGAAGTATGTTCTTCTAATTGCAAAGTCCAGTTCTTTCATTGTGTTGAAGTATGTTCTTCTAATTGCAAAGTCCAGTTCTTTCATTGTGTTGAAGTATGTTCTTATAATAAACCGGTTTATTTGTTGGAAGTTGTATGTCAATATCAAATCTACTGTCCACATGAAAGATGGATGACAAAATAACACAGACAGTCAAAGACAGCGCGGACGAAGCACAAAAGATTCCTTTCTAGAAATATGTCTCTATCCTACCGCTGTACAACAAAAGAAGATCAGTAGAAGAAGTAGAAGATAATTCACATGTTGAGTTTCTTCTTTTTCTACCATTTACTTCTTATAGAAGTGGTGGTTGGAAGTTGGGGTTGGGGGGAGAGGGGTATAGTGAGCTTGTGTGTGCTTGTTCTAATTCCCTTTGTGAGCTTTTAATGATTTTCTTAGGGCTATTCTTGATGCGTCGCTCCATCTTTTGCATGGTTGTCCTCTTGTTCTGTAGGGTTATAATTTTTCAGTATGGTTATCTGTGGTAGGCAATACCAGGGCAATCTTTATCTTTGGTCTGCCTTGAGTAGCTCTAATGGTTTTCATACTTAGTTTGTACATTGTTGTTCTTATATAAACTAATAGCCATTATATTGTTTTGTTTCTTCTGAAAGCATTAACTCCTTGTGGACCAGGAGCAACACTAAGAGGCGTTTTTAGTCTAAAAATGACTTTGCCCTGGTCCACTAAGAGTTAAATATGTTGAAATGCCATTTCACGCTGATTATAGAAGAAATAACAGATTGTGCATTTATTCTTTCACTTTATCTTCTTCTTTCGAGCCCTGCAGATCACCAATTGTTAAACCACTCTTTGTGTTTTGTATGTGATCTTAGAGCTATTGCGTATTGTGCCAGTTATTAACATACAAGTAGACCAGCACCAGCGATTTCTGCGACGCTTTTTCTTTACTAGTGCAACTTTCCCTAGACCTGTGGACTGATGGATTTGCCACTCGAGAGTTATATTTTTAGCTGTTTTATTGACATTTCTTTGATCTATGCCAATGAGTGGTTACATCCTGTGGACGTCATCCTATACGTGTAGAACAATCGCGTCCGAAAAGTATAGGCCCGTTACAATGTTTAGGTTGGTAAGATCAGTCAAACCGTTACATTATCGGCCTTATTTTTCTAGCCACGTGAGTATATTACCGTCTTTATTCAATTGGATATATTGGGATATACACTGATAGGCGCATATTATTCTATTACAATTGGCCCACAATAAATTCAAAGACTCCAAAGGCGAAGGATTGATTTAATTGCACGGTTTCCCCACATGGCTCCGTCCCTGTCGGCAGATATATCATAAACATCTGCGACAGCATTAAGCAAAGCACGAACTCTGTAACTCCACCAACAATCCTAGGATCTCATGAAAAATTACACGTTATCTCTGTCCTGATTCGAACCACAACTTTCATTACGATAGGCAAACGACTTAATCACTTCGATATTGAGACCTCCTGTGACAATATGTGATGTGGCCAACATAATATGTATATGTGTATATGTGTGGGAGTTAGTATGCAAATACGTAATCGTGAAGATTCTGCAAGAAGAAATGACGATCAATATAGACAACTTTATGCTTATGTCAGAGTATGATGGGCGCCATATAAGTGCAACAATAAATACAACATTTCATGTATGAATACAAAGCGAACAATAATGAGAAATCTTATTCATTTCTTTCTTGTTTGTCTGTTTGATAGGCTACTAAAATTGGGAAGACGATATATAATATTGAGATTTGGCAACTTATTTCATCTTTGAATGGACAAGGGACAAGACTAATTTTTACATTCTGCGAGGGAAAACGTACTGATATTACGATTTGAACGGGCAATAAATATCAGTATGAGAAGTAAAACACGTAATCACAAAGTACTGTAGTTTACAAATTACAAAAACAATAACAAATGCAGCAACGTTTCGACCAACAAGGCCTTTATCAAGCTAGTTTTACTGAAGTCTTCTCTATTTTATGAGTAGCACCAGGTTCGCTCCCTCATGAAGCCATCTTTATATTTTCCAGAGATTCCTAATCTCATTTGTAGGGAGATCGAGCTCCTAGTCCTATCCGAGACAGGCGATAAAACTTAGGTCCCGTGTTAAATTTGAGCATATAAAAGAACCATTGGCATTTCAAAATCTACAAGAGGAGGTCTGTAAAGTCGCTGCTTGGACACAATTCATTTTAAAAGTTTAAGAATAAAAAAATTCCAACACAAATATCTTCACAATCTTAAAAATTGCACCAGGGAACCTCTCTAGTGCTACGGAGTTCGTCCTCTACCGCTGAGCTCTTCATGTGTAGGGAAGAAATCGGAGCACACATGGGTAATCACTGAAGTGCAAAGATGACGGTCCTATCAATCAATCATCAGGTGCCTGCTGTATCATAGACCTCTACAAATCTCTGTCTCTGGTGTTTGCTATCATCGCAGATTTTGACCTTCTTCCGTGTCATGAGTCAGATATCAAATGTATCTTTCTCTCTGTCTTTCCCTGTCTCGTCTCCCTTCGGTTTTATCGGTTGTCACAATGTGTCACAATTCAAATGAAAACAAACCTTCTCCAAAATATCTCAGGACAAATTGGTCTCCAAATAAACACCACAAAAACAAAAATTGTTGACCTTACCAGCAGTCCAGAAAATATTCAACTAAAAACTACACTCTTGAAAAAGTCAAAAGTTTACATACCTAGGGAGTATGATGTCATCTACGGGGATACAGCGCCAGAAATTCCACACAGAATCGCATTGGCATCAAGTGCTTTTAACAAATTGTCAAATATATGGAACTCCAATTCACTCAGCAAGCACTTAAAATTAAAGATTTTAACTCTTGTGTGATTCCAGTATTAACTTATGGATGCGAGAGTTGGAAAGCAACAAAAGCTCTAGAAAGAAAATTAGATAACTTTGAGAATAAATGTCTTAGAAGAATACTGAACCTCAAATGGTCAGATTTCAGACCCAATACACAAATAAGACAAGAGACCAAGCAAGAAAATGTATCAAATTTTATAGAAAGCGCCGCTGGAACTACATCGGCCACACACTTAGAATGGATGAGAGAAGACTCCTTACCAATCCCTCATATGGACACCAGAGGAAAAAGAAAACGAGGAAGACCAAGAGAGACTCTGCGTAGAACCATCACCAGAGAAGGCTCAACGATGGGCCTAGTAAACATTAAAGACTTAAAACAAATAGCAACGAACCGCGAGACATGAGAGCTATGACCTCTGCCTATGCGCCGCCCACAGGCCCAAGAGGAAAGACTAACTAACAATGTGTTGTAAGCCTACTTTTCTCATTATATGTCCAAAAATGACGATTGTCTCTTACATTGATCATACACTTTCTCTGTGTTTGTTTTAGTCTCATTCACCACTTCCACATTTGTCATTTTAGCAGTCCACTGGATTATATAAATATGATTGATAAAAATAATGCTTTTCATAAGTACATTTTATAAGTCTTCTACTTACGGTCTTGCATATGGTATTATAGTTATATAGTATTAAAACTAAATTACGAATATTCAATTCACATGTTGTATCAATCCTAACATATACTAGCGAGAGTTGGAAAATGACTAAAGATATAGAAAGCAAGTTGATTGCATTTGAAAATAGATGTCTGCGAAAGATAATTAATATAAAATGGAACGAATTCAGGAGAACTGATGAAATCAGAGACATGTCTGGTCAACCACTATTGACAACTGTTATAAGAAAGAGAAGATGGAGATATGTTGGACACACCATGAGGAGAAATGATCAACGAATATCAAAGCAGGCATTGGAGTGGGAGGCAAAGGGTTCAAGAAAGAGAGTCGACCTAAGGAGACCCTGAAACGAACTTTGCTGAGAGAGGCAAGAAATATAAGTCTCGGTGCATGGAGGAGAGTGATTGAGTTGCCTGGGGTCAAAGGCTCACGGTCACGGCGGAAAAATGAGCCACGTTAGCGAAGGGAGCGCTAACAAAACCCTGCTCCAAACCTCCACGCGGTGACCCTGGAAACAGACTTAGGTTCCGGTCTGGCTAAAGGGGGCAGGAATCGGGGAGGCCTTGAAGTGCAAACACGTGAAAGCAAACCAAGCGAAAATCCTGGAAAATTCACATCTCTGGCCGATTGTCCTCTAAAATAGGGACGAAACAGCAGCGTGCGAAATTATCTGTGGTGACAGTGTGAGCTTAGAAACGCAACGTATGAACGGAAATCCCTGAAAAATCACACACATTTCCTGGACGAAGCCCGCAAAATATATGTCCATACTCAGAAAGAACTGTGAGATAGCAGAGTACGGACGCCTCGCAAACAAAGCCGTGGTCACTGCAATGCAGAGACTGGAAATCCTGATTGCGAAGACCGCAAAAATACGCTTAAACTTCAATGAGTACGAAACAGTAGAGTAACTGAGTCCGCGAACAAAACAGTGGTTACTGCAATGCAGAAAACTGGAAATCCCTGAAAATACACACACTTCCTGGCCGAAGACCGCAAACAAAAAGTCTTACGAAAGCGTCCCATGAAATATAACTCTGTTCTCTCGCAGGGAACTACCGCTGCTGGGTCATGCTGCCTTGTGGTGTCATGGTTGGTACAACCATAGGTTAGGAGCAAACCGTAAAAAACCTGAACGAGTGACGAACCAAGGTGTTCAGTAAAACGACCGGTTAGTTGGGAAGATGGCGCTCATAAGCCGGGAGGGCAGGCCATCGAAGGGTAGCTGCCCTGAAAGAAAATGGCAGCTCACTGCCTTGTTGGTTTTGGCTGGGGACATTCAAAGGTTAACGGAGAGCGAACCGAGCAAACACTGATTGAAACCGGATACACGCCCGAAAGATAAGCACCAGTGCTCAAAACGGCACTGAAAGTGTAACGTAGCTACCCATGCTGACGCTGCATGGACCAAATTTTATCATGAATATGTCCTTTAATAATGAAATTCGATATGGTGCTACGCCTGAGAAGTCCCCCGGCAGGACAGTGCTGGGCCCCATGTCTCGAGGGGCCCGTTTTATGCTACCGACGGTCCCCGCCCTCCAACTTGGCACAGCAGCGAACGAGGTAACCGGGTTAAAGTTACTGGTTCGATACGGTCGAGTATTGGCCATAAAAAATTAAATATCACCCAATGGAATGCGGAAGGTATCTATCACAAGAAGCAAGCACTCGCAATAAGACTTGCAGAAGACGATATAGATGTTGCGTGCATACAGAAAACGCATCTAAATCCTAAACACAGATTCGAGATTAAAGGTTACCAAACCTTCAGAACAGATAGAGAAGGGCACAAGGGTGGAGTCCTCACCCTTCAAATCACATGATAATGACCATACTAGATTCTTCTGCTATATAGTGACACTTCATGCATTGTGGTCGGCAATTTCAATAGCCGCTCTGAGAGATGGGTCTACACTGAAACGAACAGCAGAGGCGTAGAAGTAGAAGACTGGGAGATAGAGAACAACCTGTTCCTTATCAATGCCGCAGACGATCCGCCAACCTTCTACTCGAGAACGTGGCATACAACGAGTACCCCGGACTTGGCCTTTGCAACAAGCGACCAATCCACCAAAATAGTACGTACGGTTACCCAGCAACTAGGAGACAGTGGCCATAGACCTGTCAACCTGCAAATAAACCTCAAAATCGTACCAGAGCCTAAACTGTGGTTGCCACGGTGGAAATATAAGAAAGCAAATTGGAAGCAGTATGGGGTACTGACTGATACAAATGTTGAACGAATCAACATGCATGAAAGGAAAAACATGCGAATCGTGGCAAGGGAGCTGTCACAAGCAATCCTAAAAGCGGCACGGGGAACCATTCCTAGAGGCGCACGAAAGGAATACAAGCCATACTGGACAGCAGAGGTTCAGAAGCTTGAAAAGACCTTGAGAAGACAAGGAGTGAGGCAGAACAGGCACAGTCAGTGGCGACAAATACTGCTTACAAGGTGGCAGCAGCAAAATACAGAAGGGAGGTCAAACGAGCGGCGCGACAGAGTTGGGTCAAAACAACCGAATCCCTGAACCTCGATAGGGACGGCCATAACTGTGAAACTTGCCAAAGCGCTGAGTGATGAAAACACCAGCAGACCACCAATAGTCCTCGAACAAGAAAAGAAGATGTCTTCGGGTAGGGAAGCAGCAAACATTCTAATGCAACAATACGCCGAAGTCAGCAGAGTAAGCATAGCAAAGGAAAAAGTCGATGCCACCAAGAGAAAAGCACGGGCTCTCCAAGGCGAACCAAGAAAAGCCGATAGTCACCTAACGGACACATTCACCAGTAACGAACTGGAAGAGGCTTCAAGGGACCTGAAACTCAGAAAGTCGACCGGAAAAGATGGGATTACCAATGAGATGCTTAAAAACTTGGGTAACAGAGCAAAGGCCGCGCTACTGTCCGTTGTCAACATGTCGTGGAGAACAGGCATAGTACCATAAGAATGGAAAGAAGCAATCATGGTACCCATCCTAAAACCAGGCAAAGATAAACTCGACCCAGCGAGTTACAGACCAATAAGCCTCCTAAGCTGCACGGGCAAGTTTATGGAACGTATGATGAACAAACGGTTTTCTTGGCATTTGGAAAGCAAAGGCTGCTTATGGCACAACAAGGGGCTTTCGGAGATACAGATCCAAGAGGATCAAGTAACATACATTGTCAGGAAATCGAGTATGGTTTCCAAGAAAAGAAACAGACACTGGCGGTCTTGGTAGATATGGAGAAGGCATTTGACACAGTCTGGAAAGAAGGATTAAGGCTAAAACTCCTCACCCTCGGCGTAAAGGGAAGTATGTACAACTGGCTTGATAGATACCTAGAGAACAGAACAGCAAGAGTTCAGGTTCAGGGGTACAGAAGCATGAAGGCCACACTGAAGCAAGGAGTCCCCCAAGGAGGAGTGCTCTCACCGACTCTCTTTCTAATCTTCGTCAATGACATTGCAACATGTCTCCCAGAGCGAGTACACTCTGCCATGTATGCCGACGATCTGGCAATATGGGCGAGAGAAGAGTCAATGCCCACAGCAGAAAATCGACTGCAAGCTACGTTAAATAACCTTGAAGTGTGGTCAGCAAAGTGGAATATGAAAATAAATCCTTCAAAAACCACTTACACTGTGTTCTCCCAGAACAACAAGGATTACAAGATAACGCTTAAAGTCAATGGGCAGAACCTTCAGAATGCAAAACCCCAACGTACCTAGGAGTCACACTCGACAGAAAGCTGAATTGGTGCACCCAGATTGAAAATGCTACGGCAAAAGCGAGGCATAAGCTAACAATGATGCGTAAACTCGCAGGTTCCACGTGGGGAGCAAACGCCAGAATTCTGAAGACACTTTACTCTGGTAGAGTGCGACCGATCCTAGAGTACGGTATAGCAGCGTGGAGCAATGCATCTAACAAGCAATTTGCAAAAGTGAACAATAGTCAGAACCGTGCTATGCGCATCATCACTGGAGCCATGAAGTCCACGCCCATCAAGGTGATGGAGACAATCACCGGCATCCAACCAATGACTGATCGAAGAGACAAAAAAGTATTAGTACTTGCGAAAAAACTCAAACGGCTCGAATCACATCCAATGCATGAAAGAATGTATGAATTCGGAAAGAGGAGAATACAGAGATCTAGCTTCGTTAGAATCTCTAAGGCACTGACTGCAGACCACCCAGTCCTTTCCAAATGCAAAGCCAAACCAATCCCGGCAATCGACAAGTGCCCGCCATGGAAAACCAAAATGCCAGAGCTAAGGAAACAATCCAGGCATACTGAACAAAAGGGAGCAAATAAACCTCGCGAGAAAAATTGCAACAGAAGAGTACAAGAATCAGAGTACCCTGAAAATGAGTGGACCCACTCTACACGGACGGATCGGCAAATAACGCAATAAGCGATGGCGGAGGAGGAATAGTGCTTAAAATCTCAAAGAAAGTTACGGTCAAGAAAGCGATAGCCACAGGCAAATACTCGAATAACCATCGAGCAGAGGCAGAGGCAATAAAGAATGCGACCAAAATGATCTTAGAGAGAAAAAGCACTACACGCAACAAGGTCGTGATATTCACCGATGCTCTATCGGTCATCACGGCACTCAAATGCGTTAGCAAAACTGAGATGAATGAGCTCAAAACGTCCCTCGCTGAACTAACGAGTTCACTCAAACGCACCGTCATCCAGTGGATACCGTCACACTGCAACGTTAGGGGAAACGAAGCAGCCGACAAACTAGCCAAACAAGGCGGGCGACTACCTCAGACTGATCTCGAGATCAGTTATGAGGAACCAAAACAACCATCGGTTCGCACTATAGAAGCAAATGGAAAAAAGATCACCCTCAGTACACAGACAGTGACGGATACCATGGTCTCTCGTGCAGTGAACAAGTTGCCATACTTCGCCTCCGTACCGGACACAACAAGCTCCGAGCCCACATGTTCCATAAATTTAAAATTGGCACAACTAGCCTGTGCCACTGCAACATGGCAGACAAGACGGCAGAACATGTCCTGCAAGACTGTCAACGGTTAGCAGGTATAAGGAAAGGGTCATGAGCCACAACACAGAGCTCCTGAAAAGCTGTACGGAGGAACGGAGTCCCTTAAAATAACAGTAAAATTCATGATAACAATTGGTTTATCAGTCTAGGCCAGAACGCAAAGAAGAAGACCTTTAAGTGTACAGAGTAAAAGTGTACAAATTAATAAGTGTACATGAGTAAAAAATGTGCAGAGTTATAAGTGTACAAAGTAATAAGTGTACAGAGTAATAAGGGTGCAGAGTAATAAGGTACAGTAATAAGTGTAAATAAAAGTGTACATAAAAGTGTACAATATAAAGTGTACACAGTAATTAGTGTACAGAGTATATGTGCAGAGTAATTAGTGTACAGAGTAATAAGTGTACAGAGTAATAAGTGTTCAGAGTAATAAGTGTACAGAATAATAAGTGTACAAAGTAATAAGTGTACAAAGTAATAAGTGTAAAGAGTAATAAGTGTACAGAGTAATAAGTGTACATATCAATAAGTGTACCGAGTAATAAGTGTACAAAGTAATAAATGTACAGAGTAATAAATGGGCAGAGTAATAAGGGTAAATAACAATAAGTGTGCAGAGTAATAAGTGTACAAAGTAATAAGTGTACAGAGTAATAAGTGTACAGTGTAATAAGTGTACAAAGTAATAAGTGTACAGAGTAATAAATGTGCAGAGTAATAAGTGTACATAGTAATAAGTGTACAGAGTAGTAAGTGTGTAGAGAAATAAGTATGCATAGTAATAAGTATACAAAGTAATAAGTGTACAGAGTAATAAGTGTACAGAGTAGTAATTGTGTAGAGTAATAAGTATGCAGAGTAATAAGTATACAAAGTAATAAGTGTACAGAGTAATAAGTGTACAAAGTAATAAGTGTGCAGAGTAATAAGGGTGAAGAGTAATAAGTGTACAAAGTAATAAGTGTGCAGAATAATACGTGTGAAGAGTAATAAGTGTACAGAGTAATACGTATACATAGTAATGAGTGTGCATAATAATAAGTGTACAGAGTAATAAGTGTACAGACTATTGAGATTGTACTGCAAGAAGAGGAAGATCAATCAATCTATGGGAAAAAAAGCAAATAGAGAAGTACGAGGTATTATCATATACCTACAAATACACATACTTGGGCAGCAATGTAGATAACGAGGGTGGAACATATAGAGATGTTAAAATAAGAATACAGAAGGCAAGAGGAGCTTTCATTGCACTGGGAAACATTTAGAAGTCCAAAGGAATCAAATCTAGAACAAAAATTCGGATATTTAACTCTAATGTTAAAGTAGTTCTGCTGTATGAGTCAGAAACATGGAGAACGATTAAAATAATAGCACATAAATTGCAAACATTCATCAACTGGTGACTGCACAGAATAGAGGAATAAGATGGTATGATAGGGTCACAAATGAGGAACTTATGGAGAGAACAAGACAGATTCCAGTGAACGAACAGGTTGAAAAAGACGCCACTGACGCTGGATAGGACATACTTTGAGAAAACCAGAGGGAAATATAATCAGAAGTGTGCTTTCCTGGAACCCCACAGGTACAGCGAAAGAAAAGGAGAACTAGAAATACATAGAGATGAGATTTGGAGGCAGAGATCAACAAAATAAAGAAGAGATGGAGGGAGCTGCCGGACATAGCTAGAGATAGAAAGACTTGACATGAATTGATTGAGGGCATATGATCCAATCCGGTTAAAAAGGTAGAGAGAGAGAGGGAGAGCGAGAGATAGAAAGAGAGAGAGAAGCAAGTAGTAAGGTCATCATCAAGGTTCGTATCCTTTATAGGACGTTGCTCTCTTTGCAGCATATCTAAAATTCACTCTGTCTCTAGCCAGTTCACCCACTTCGTCGATGGCCATATTAATGGTTTCTTTAATATCTTGTAGTCATCTTCTTCTTGGTCTGCCTCTGCGTCCTGGGACCCTGCCCTCTAGTATTATTCTTTCCAAACCATCCTGACGCTTGATGTGACTAAAGTATGTAATTTTTATGTATAGTATTTTGTTGATCAGCCAATTCTCTTTAACATTTAGTTCTTTCAGGACATCAATGTTCTTTCTTTTTCTGTCCTTGGTATTCGTAGGATCTTTCTGTAGCATTTAGTTTCGAAGGACTGGATTTTCGTTCTTTATTTCTGAGTAGTAAGGTAGTGTTATGTTATTCTCTCAATATATGTTATACCTCACTGCATCAACATAAGAAAGGATGTCTAGAAAAGACTTTTTGTGCGCAAACACAATAGAGAAATAGAACAACCCATGCAATATGGCAGACATGACGACAGAACACGTCTTGCAAGACTGTCAACGTTTAGCAGGTATACGAAAAGAGTACTGCCACAACACACAGAGCTTCGCGAAAAGCTGTACGGAGGAACGGAGTCCTAAAAACAACAGTAAAATTCATGATAGAAGTTGGTCCATCAGGCTAGGCCGGGAACGCAAAGAAGAAGAAGAACAACCACTGTAAAAACAAACCCATTTAAAACACACTCTAACTCGCAAAACTGTACACAAACGAACAACCACTTAAAAAACCAATTTAATACACACTCTTACTCAACATTGTCAAAAAAACACATCTACATTAAACACTCGAAAAACGTTAAAACAAATCTTAAAAACAAGATGCAACTAAGTTTCGACCAAACGGCCATTGTCATACAAAGGATACGGACTGTGTGGTGTCAGGACTCGAAAAGGGAGCAAAGAATAGTACCAATGCGACCTACACGGTATGTCGTAAGAGGCGACTGAGGTAGGCGTTTAGGGAAGCTACCCAAGTAAATAATCGCATAAATTTGATGTGCTGGCCTACTGTTAGGCGCATAACTGGCATAACGTACAATCGCTCTTAGGCTCAGATCACATACAGATCACAAAGAGTTGTGTAACAAGTGGTTGATGTGGAGCGTTGGAAGAAGTAGAGGAGGAGGAAACAAAGGATACAAACAAACAGACGAGATTAAGACATCACAGACACAATCGGACAATACATCGCTTTTGCTACATCATTTTTTAACCAGTCTTATATCGACATTAAAGTTTCACATATCACACATTCACTTCATTCACATATAACACCCGAAGTCTTCACGTATGCTTCAAACCAGTTGTTCTCAAACTTTTTAACTACAGTCTTTCCGTATATCAACATTAAAGTTTCACATATTACACATTCACTTCATTCACAAATAACACCCAACGTCTTCAAGTATGCTTCAAGCCAAATGCTCTCAAACTTTTAAACTAGTCTTCCCGTATATGGACTTTAAACCCTCACATATAACACATTCACTTCATTTACATATAACACCAGAAGTTTTCACGTATGCTTCAAACCAGTTGTTCTCAAACTTTTTGAAGCCGTGGCAAACTTGAAGAACTTCAACAAAATCGTAGTCTCACTATACACAAAAACGTAATAAATAAGATGCAAAAAGAAAGGACATGAAGAAATAATTGGAAAATGCTTCTTAACTTTTTCATCAGTTCATTTCTGCCTATGAGGAGCACGGGACTTATTTCTTCTACTTCTTCCACGCACGCTCGATATCGACCATTTGTTAGCCCCTCTTTGTGATTTGTATGTGATCTGAGCCTACAAGGGATTGTACATTGTGCCAGTCATTCGTCTATAAGAAGGCAGCTTATCCAATTTATGCAAAGCTTTTTATTTATCATTGTAACTTCCTAACCCTACCTCAATCGCCTCACACGACATGGATTGTAGGTTGCAGTATTACTATTCTTTGTTCCCTTTGAGTTCCCTGGAGCATGGGCCCGGTGATACTTACGATTGTTTTCCCCGGCGTCCTCTAGCACCGCGTTACCGAACCTTGATCTCGGATTTTCTAGAGCGCAGATAGAAACGTCACCGGGCACATTGATGCGCCTGAGTACACCCTGTGAGAACCACTGTTCTAAACGCACTGAGCATTGGTAATCCTGATTGAATAATATTCAAATATAGACACCCGAAGTCCAGGACTCGATTGAAAATATATGTAATTTGAAAACCCTGTCAAATTACTCACTTGGAAGCGCTGAGGTGTTCCTCATTTCACCCAGATTCTCAAACGTCTACACAAATTGTGCACGAAGATAAATTGAAGGCAAACGTCCCGATTTATTCCTACAACTGCATCGAGGTACATACAAAACCTATTAATGTTGCAACAAGTCATATGTATAAATGCAAATAACATTGATGGAAAGCCATATTGATTTTGTAGTGCTTGTATTGTATCGACACGTAAACAGAGGTTAGATGTCAAGGTTCAAGGTCTGGAGATATAAAAATAAGGAATATAGATTGGTATTTAGAGGATTGTTTTGGTTATTGGTTGATTGGTTACTAAACTGACGTCATTGCACTCCGGGCAAACCCATAGGTGCTCAGTCTCCCCAACAGATATCGAAGAGTATGCATACTGATGGTTCCTGTGGCTCGCTGATTAAACACACCTCTCACTCTGCCTCTCAGGAAAACAAACGAAAAGAAGTACATTGTTTTGATTGATTGATTAATAGAGCCATCGTTATTGCACTTTGGTGAGTTACCGTATGTACTCCGATCTCTTTCTTGTACAGGAATATCTTAGCGACAGTGCACGGACTCCGTAGTAGCAGCGATGACCCTGCTGTAATCTAGAAGATGTAAAGATATTTTTGAAGTTTACAAAAACCTTTACCAATTATTTTTGCTCAGGCAGCGACTTTCCAGTATGTCCTTCTCGATTTTGAACTGCCAAGGGTTCTTTTAGTGCTCAAATTGAACACCAAACCTACGTTTTATCGTCCGTCTCCGATAGGACTAGGAAATCGATCTTACCTACACTTAGATCAGGAATTTCTAGAAAAATATCTGAATGGTTCTACGAGGACTCGAACCGAGTACATTTAGAATGAGATGAGAGATCTAACCTCTACACCACAGAGAAAACTAAATATTTTAAGAAATTAAAAAAATATACAAAATAGGAGACAACATATATAATAATTAGTTAGTTAATTCAAATCATCCCCTTTAGCTCAAGAGAACTCTACAAGGTTTCCTCAACCTCGATCCCTACGTTTTTATATGGCCTTTGATGCAGTCTACCATGTTAGAGATACACCCTATATTTTGTATTTCATTGTTAAATCTCCACGTTTGTGTTGGTCTTCCTTTTCGTCATTTGTCCCCTCCGGTATCCAAGTAATGACTGCTCTAGCTAATTTGTCAGTAGTTACTCTCATTACCAATCTTCCATCTTTTCTATAGGACATTTTCTATGATTTCTTAACGAATGTTTTTTAATTGGCTTTATTGACTGTGTAACTGCTCATTTTGGCGGTGTAGGACAGAGGAGACGTGCCCCTGATGTATTTAATGTTCGCATTTTTATCCCAGTTACCGTGAAACTGTTACGGTTAGTATTTTTATTTAGACCCCCTCCCTCCTGGGGCTTTGCTGTAATATTTTTCTTTTCATTTCTTCATTATTGTCACACTGATTGTTGCCCAGTGCCGTGTTTTTTTGTTTTTTTTTATTTGTCTTGCGAGCTCTAATGGATTGGGTGATAGTTATTTTTGCTTTTTTACATTATTCTGCTGTGCCATCTATCACTATTTTGTGTGATCTTCCTCTAGCCTTCTTTCCTGCCGTTCTGTTGCAAAAGACCCTCTATATATAGAGGAGTTTGGTTGCACCTACAAATCTGAGTTGTTCAGAGCGGATCAGATCAGATCTGGAGAAAACCGAGGTGTAACTGCGTTGATACTTAATAAAATGGCGTCATATAATAAAGACACGCATGTATGGTATCACATAAGAAAAATGAATAATCGATTCATAAAACTAACTATGCTTCTCAATATAATGGTCGATACCAGTGACGGCTTGTAATTAAGGGCCAGAGGGCAGGGCCCACCAAATATAATGCGTAAAGTGCATTTATTATTTAATAAATTAAAATACAACCTAACCCAAAACCATGATTATCCCGAAAATTTGTGTCTGGCCCCATCAACAAAAAAGATCACGAGCCGCCACTAGTCAATGCCATGAAACATTATTTGTAGTGAGCTGGAGTTGTTACTATTTTTCTTTCTAGAACGCTCTCTATATTTATGTTGTTTCAGTTAAAAAAGTATCTTCTTAGACGTATGAAGAAAGAGCTTGAAATCTGAAAAGGTGGAGATCAACAGTTGAATAATGTTGTGTAAATATCTAGCACTCAACAGTCTGTTTTGGTTTGGTATGGTTTAAGTGTTTATTAAGTGATCTGTTCGGGGTTTTAAGTCTAGTCTACTGGCCGCCTTAAGTATCCTACCACAGTCATAATTGTGCCAAAGTGTCAACTAATAAAATGAGGGGTGTGTAATGTAGACTTAAGGATTGATAGATAGAGGAAATGGGGATTTTAGTGTCAGGGGTAGATAGATTTTCGAGGAAAGATTGATGGCAAAGTAGGGAAAGATGGATGGACTTAATGGGTGCATGATATCAATACATAGAAAGATGGACAACACGATCAAGAGATAGATAAATGGATGAAATGTAATGAGGATAAATAGATAGAGGGAGTATTTTGAGGAATGACGAAAGAGAGTTACTGACAGAGTAAGGGGTAAACACGTAAAAACAAAGTACTACAGTTTTACAAAATACATAAACAGTGACGATAAACAGCAACGTTTCGACCAAAAGGCCTTTATCAAGCAAACAAAACAACAAGAATGACGAATTTCGAGGAACACTACAAATGGACGATTACATGTGGAAACATAAACCTATCTGATGAAAATATGGGAATAAAACGAACAACGAAATGAGTGCAACACAAAAACCGAAAGTGGAAACGGAGAGGAACAATAAACAATATAGTGGATAAATGACACATATATGGAGCAAACACACATATTGATAACAAGGCACGAGATAAGACAGTACTAAGAAGCATAGGAATGTAATGCGTTGAGTCAAAGAGGTCGCAAAGTGCCATAGAATGAAATAAAACGGTTCTCCAGGGCGAATCGACTGCGATCATCGGAGGAACATGATCGGATGGCTGTGACCTGGACATCGTCAACTCCTGAATGGCCAGTATCATTGAAATGAGTGGCCACAGGAGTCACAGAGCATTGGCGAATATCGCGTAAGTGTTGGGCGAATCGGTCACTGAGCCTCTTACCGGTTTCAGCAATATAGGCCTTATGGCATCGTTTGCAGGTGATAGCATAGATGATATTGCGGACTCACACGTGAAACTGTCTTGAATGGTATAGGTAGCTTTTGGGAAAGAGACAGTACGGGTCTGTATTACATATGCACATGTATTACAGCGCCGACGGCCACATTGGATGGTGCCAAAGTGACTCTGGATGTTAGGCTTGAGGCGACTGTGTACCAACAAATCCTTGAGGCTTCTGTCCCGTCTGTACGCTACCAGAGGATAGTGTTGGAAGACTGAACGTGTCTCAGGATCAGACTGAAGAATAGGAGATGATGGAATAAGACCTTTTTCACCAGGGAACTATGAGGGTGGAAAGTTAAGATCAGTTTAACCCTGTCAGAATTGGGGGTTCTAAGAATGTGAGAGAGGGCCTCCTGGCGAGCAATTGGCTGAACCCGATGCATGGCAGATGTAAGCACATTCTCCGGGTATAGGCGCTGGCGGAAGAAATCAAGCATCTCATGAGCTCTATCAAGAAAATCGTCGTCCTCGCTGCAGAGGCGACGAAGGCGTAGAGTTGAGAGAAAGGTAAAGAGTCACGACAAGCCTGGGGATGGGAAGAGGTATACAGAAGAAAGCTATGTGTATCAGTAGGCTTGTAGTATACTGATGTAGTGATAGTGGATAGGCTGATGGTGATAGTGATGTCAAGAAAATTGACACAGGAGGTAGAGATGTGAGAGGTGAACCGAATAGCAGGATTGAAGGCATTGATGAGTAAGGGGGAAACATAGTAAACAGAGTAAGGGGGAAACATAGAGGAATGACGAAAGAGTGAGTTACTGACAGAGTAAGGAGGAAAAATAGAGGAATAATGGGAGAGTAAGAATGACAAGAGAAAGACATATTTAACAAAAAGAAGAGTGACGAGAAAAAGATAATGATGGAAAAATACAGAAAGAAATGACAAAAGAGAGGAAAGAAAAAAAAAGAGAGAGGTAACAATAGAGAAAATAATCCAAAACAATCGCCCGAGTGGTTACCGGGACCAAATTTGGGGTGTAAAGAATAGAACCACTATTACCTACCACGCATGCCGAAAGAAGCGAGTAAGGAGGTTTCACTGAAATCGGATGCACATGTCCTAAACGTGTAGAAGTCTATACGTTTAGGGCCTACCAAACCAATGTACAACGTATACACGTTCTTGGCACAGATCAAACATGTCACAAAGAGTCATTAAAATTGGTATTAAAGAACGAACGCAAAGAAGAAGAAGAAGCATCGAAAATATGTGAGAGAGAAAATGAAGAGACAAATATAGAAAGAAATGACAAAAGAGAAGGAAGAAAGAGAGACAGAGGTAACAATGGAGGAAAGGTGGGAAAGAGGTGTAATGGAGTAATGACCAAAGAAATATGTAATATGAGAGAGATAGAAAGAGAAAACAATGTAAGTAATGACTAGAGAAATATGTAACATGAGAGAGTAGAAAGAGAGAACAATGGAGAAATGACTTGAGAAACATGTAATATGAGGAGATAGAAAGAGAACAATGGAGTAATGACAACGAAACATCTAATATGGAAAAGATAAGAAGAGAGACAATAGAAAATGAATGACGATAAACAGAGGTAACAAAGAAAGAAAAAATAGATAAAATCGGATTATGACAAAAAGTTCAAAATACAGATACAATTAGGATGTTGTGTTATGTACTTAGAACGACGTCATGGCACATTGACAAGCTGATTCCCAGTCGTTCTCACAGTCCTAGACCTACGACAGAAACGTTGGTTTTGTTAGTTTTATCATTTTGCTATTCATTTTTGCTTGCTTATGTGATACCATACATAGGCCGTTCTTTATCTTTAAATGCCAATTTATATACGTATCACCTTAGCCTCTCGTTTCTCCCGATCTGATACTTTCTGATCAGACTAGATTTCGTAGGTTTGAACATTGTATCAGCCATCCCAAAGTCCATTGATCACCTACACTACACATAAGACGTTTGTTAGTATATCTACTTTCTCACCACGAAGATAGATATGTGCGGGAGGACAACCATATAGAGCTCTAGAAAGATAGACATATGGAGAAAAAAGGAACAAACAAGATATATATATTTTTCTGTCGTTTCTCCATCCTGTAGATGTCTTCACGGCATCAGAATAAGAATAGGTTTATAGAACGAGCCTTTGTGCGGTTCATAACTAGTGTTTTCATGCCTCTGCTATCTTTGAGTGAAACTTTTTGCTTGTCCTGCCTTTTAACTTTTATCCATTGTATCGGAGCAACATTGCTCTTTGAGGTGCACTGTCTGTTAGTAATCTGCTTATTGGCTCTACATTTAATTTGTTGTGTCATGATGAAGTCTATTACTGATGTTGTACCCTACCTTTTGGGGATTTCTTCATTTCTCAATCGGTCTCTTCTTGATTCTCCAGCACCCAGCATTCTGCGTGAGACACTCATCTCTGTCGTGCTCAGTTTTCTCATCATTTGATGACAGCGTCCAGGCTTGGCACTGATTACATAATGTAGGAGAACGATTGTTTCAAATGCTGGCTAATATATTACCCCCCACCCCAAATACAAAAATTGTTTGAAAATGTATATTCCCGAAGCGATGTCTCAATAACTGGTGGTAAAACAGAAACCCATTTACCATCATCACTAATCGAATCTCAATCCTTTCAGAAACACGCTGGTTTTCGAAACAGAAAGGTTGATCAATTATTCAACTGAACAATTTTGTGATGAAAATATTGCTTTGTTCTCTACCTTCACGAAGTAAGCTCTCAAACTATCATTTAATATAGAATCATGGGCGGCGACTATACGTGAAGCAAACACTCAAGGTATCATTTATATAGAATCATGGGCGGCTGACTATCGTGAAACAAACACTCAGGTATCATTTAATATAGAATCATCGGCACAGCACTATCGTGAAGCAAACACCAGATGGTATCTTTAATATAGAATCATCGGCGGCGACTTATCGTGAAGCAAACACGCAAGGTATCATTTATACTAGAATCATAGATGCGGACTATCGTGAAACAAACACTCAAGGTATCATTTATATAGAATCATAGGCGTGCGACTATACGTGAAGCAAACATCAAATGTAATCATTTTATATGAATCATGGGCGCTCTATCGTAAAGCAAACCTCAAAATATCATTTGATTTAGAATCTTGGCCGAGCCATACGTGAAGAAACACTCAAACTATCATTTGATATGACTCAAGGCGGCGTCTATACGTAAAGCAAACACTGAATGTATTATTTTATATAGAATCGTGGAGCGCAGTCCATACGTGAACAAACACTCAAAATATCATTTGATTTAGAATCATGGGCGGAGTCACAGCTGAATACATCAAAATTATCATTTGATTTAGAATCATGGCGAGTCTAAACGTGAAAGCAAACACTAATGCATCATTTTATTAGAATCATAGGCGCGTATTGTTTTTATGTACGGATAGGTGAGGGGCAATGGACCTCTATCCCTTCCTTCCTGAAATGGCTTTTGAGAAAAACAGTTGCATGCAGATCTGGTCATGTATCTTTTTCACTAGACATTTTCAACTTCGAGCAGCCAGTAGAGTAGTTGGTAGTGAACTCACTTCTTATGTTAGTGGTTCTGTTACCATTCCAAGTGACGAGGAAATAGTAAGACAGCGGCTTGATATTGACTACACTCACCCATCGTGTGCCAACGGTCAAGGACAATATGGACTAACATTGCATTACCATAAATACCAGTTGTATAAATATGGTTTCTTTACACTTTTCTTTCCTACAACAAATTTGTTTTTTAAAAATCATTTTGATCTTCCTTCTGGAAAATTCTTTTCACGCATGTATGCGATAATTAAGTATTACATAAATGCAAATAGAACAGAAGTAATGATTGCAGGTCATAAACACTGATTGGACGAGCAGAATAAATATAAAAGTAATGAATATTGATTGATAATTAGCGCTGTAAGGAATAAATTGAGACGAAGTTCAAGAATTATGTCGAAATATTCTTTTTAAGTTTATTGTTCTTTATAGAAACTGTTTTCATCACAGATATCCTAAAGATTATCGATTGTTTGTCAGTTATCTCGTGTCCTACATCGTCGTGTTGAAAGTTACATTAATGTCCTGATGTCATCGTTGTTTTAATAGATGCTTTGACTAATTCTTCAGGAAACATTATTAAATAGTTTGTCCTGAGCAGAGTTTTTCACCTAACAGTCTTTAGGAATTTCTCTGCTCTCTCGTTTCAGATCGAGAGGCACTTGAGCGTTCAATCTCGGCTTGGTGCCATGGTCATCGTAACCTTTGGTTCGCTGCACAAACACCGTAAATCTGGAGAAACTGGGCTTTTCTGCCAGCCCGTTAATTGAGCCCGTGCTCCTAGGAGTTGTCATCCATCGTCCAACGCGTAGAAACGCTGGCCAGGCAACATTTCTCTCTCTCTCTTAAAGGCCAGATATCTGGGGATATTGACAAAGCGGCGGAGAAGATAAGTAATGCCTTTGAATGTAAATTTTACGGATTTTACTAGAATATCATGAACACAGAAAAGAACGCATGCTTCTCCTCTGCAACACTGATATTAAAGATAATTTTTTAATTAAAGAAATATATACAAGACAAATGAAATATTTCGGATACATTAAAGACATAAGTGCCTGGAAGATAATTCTAGAAGAACGGTCCATGGAAGAAGAGCGAGAGGAAGCCTAGACGACGATATGTGCATGATGATGTCATTGCGAGCTGAGAATGACTGTTGCTGACTTTGGGTATTCTTCACTAGAATAAAGAGATATTCAGGAGATGCTGTCATGGAAGACAAGTTTCAGAAAAGCAAGCTACTTGATGGTAGAAAGAAAAGAAGAGAGATGAATCGAGATATGATGACTTTCTTGACATGATCAGGATGATACTCGACGTCATTCATAATAACTTAAACCTTAACAAGTTTCTGAACTCTGCTATGCTTGGCTTGTGGATAAAAATAGCAATGATACTTCATCATCATCAAAAGTTTGTCCTGAGCAGAACTTTGCGACTCCCAGTCCTCCGGAACTCTCTCTCTCATAGGCCAGATGTCCTGCCTCTGCAGCCGTCATGTTCAGACCATCAGGTACATCCTGAATCCATCTTCTCCGTGGTCGTCCTCTTCTTCTCTTTGCCGGTATGCCTCCTTCCATGATGGTCTTCTCAGCCCTTCATGTCTTTTTATATGTCCAAAATATCTCAATTTTCTCTTTCGTATTTGTGGCATCAGCTAGTTTTCTTTGATTTTGAGTTCTTTCTGGATATATCTATTTGTTCCCTTCACTGTCCAAGATATACATATGACTCTTCAATAACACTTATATTCGAAAGCACATATATGCTTTTCCACTGCTTTATTAAATGTCCATGCTTCACACCCATACGTTGCCACTGGGAATATGCATGTTCTTAGTATTCTGATCTTTGTTTTCTTATCAGTTCCGTTCCATACTGGTTTTATTTACTTACATAAAACAATATGTAATTCCCTCTTCTAATAGAGCTAAACTTATCTTAACTTTCAATCCACATATTTCAAGAGTGCAAGACATCTTGTTTCGAGATCTTTGACGTCTGCAGCTTAACCAAAGACGAGTTCAATTTTCCAAAATTGTCTTTTGGCCTATTTACAGACACGATAAGAATCTGAGAAAAGTTTTCGATTACAGTTGTTTAAACCAAATAACCAAATTATGAGGATCAATTTTGGTAGCATTTGATGTAACAGCGGGCGATGTAACAGATATTCGTGTTTGTTTCAGTCTTGAATGGTACTGAATACTAAAATTACATTCATTATTGAATATGGTTAGTTAAGTTAGTCGTTAGATTATTTTTATCACACGTATAAGTATTCGTGAGTGTCTGTAGCTCAAGCGGTAGTGAGCACGATCACGAATCGCACCTGGTTCAAACCCCACGGTGGGAACGTTTGGAAGCAAATTCGTTTCCGTGGGATTTTTACAAAAAGTAAAAATAGACCTCACTGTTCAGAAAGCAATGACAAACTATTGAACGTATAAGTGGTGCTTATAAAATCAATGACTAGCTTACTGTGGTTGATGGCTACGTCCTTTAGGATATGCCACGATTTTCATTTCATAAGTACTTCTATCTCTGGATTGCCATTTGCGAGAGGGGATGTAAACATTGGCTGCTATGCAATCCCTCAAGAGGGTATGTATATAGAAACACTGAATCATATCAACGCAGAGTACATATATGCTACTTTTGATATATTGGAATATGTCACATATGAATTAGAGCGGGGGTCTTTGTGGCTGAGTGGTTAAGCCCTTTGCTTTGCGAGTCAAAGATCGTAGGTTCGAATCCGGACCGCGGCCTTCTGTTCACGAGTGCAGTTTTTCCAGAGACCCTAGGATTGTTGCCGGAGCTGCGGAGTTTGTGCTTTGTGCAATACTCTCGGCAGGTGGCATGCCATTTCTGCTGAGAGGGACCGAGTCATATGGGTAAAACCCGGTGCAATGAAGTCAATCCTTCGGCTTAAAAACCCTTTAAACATATGAATTAGAGCAAGGAAAAAGATAATGTTGGTATTAAAAAAAAAAAATGTGTCATTCTATTCTAACAGTTTCAATCTTGCAGGTAATTAATGAAACATCCACTCAAGTAAGTGAAATGCCTGCCGACGTAGACGATCATGTCTCTCCACAACTCTCTCAACTTCGTGCAGGTAATCAGTTCTGTTATCGATCTTTTATCGAACCAAGATGTCAGACCATCCAACATCTACTCCCTCTGTCTTCCACGATCTCTCCTACCCTGAATCTTACCTGTTATAGCAGCAATACATCCACATAATGTTTCAATGTTATTGACCACCATCTGTAGTATGTTTCAGCAGTGATTCATGTTTTCAATTCCTGTTCTAATTTCTTATTTCCGAAGCCGTTTTGGGTCTTCCACCTTTGACCCTCTGGTTGTACAGTTCCGTGCAGTTTTCGTAACAACCTTAGTCTCTATGCGTCTTACATCCTCAATCAATCGCCAGCATTTTTTTTCCCTGATGATATACTGCTCCTACTAACACACGACATACAATCACAATTCACTTCTATTCTCGCATTTTAATGATGGTCTCCAACAATCCATATTTTTGTAATTACAAAACCTCTTTATTTGCCACCAGAACCGCCCATGTGGTGCGGGACCCGCAAGGGAAGCAAATAATAGTACCACTGCGACCTATAAGGTATTTCGTAGGAGGCGACTAATGTAGGAGCCTACATAAGCTACCAAAGTAAATAAAAAAGGTCGCAGATATCGGATGTGCTGGACTACCCGTAGGCGGATAACTGTCACACCGTACAATCTCTATTTGGCTCAGATTACATAGAAATCAGAGTGGTTAACAAGTGTTCAATATGGAACGTCCGAAGTAGAAAAAGAAGAAGCTACAAGAATGTTTTCAGGATTCTTCATAAACATTTATTTTGAAATGTCTCCAACTTGTGTATGATGTCTAGAATAATTTTCCAGCAGACCGAAGTTGTTTCGTCATAAATATAATTTTCAAGTATAAAAAAAAAAAAAAAAAAATTGAATCTACATTAAAAACAAAAAAACGGATGACACAGAAGAAAAAAACCCAGAAAAGTTATCGTGACTCACAAATATGACGTAATTTAGATTTGAAATTCGGCCGTACGTAACCATAACAACCACGGTCAATGTAAATATCGCGTTCCACACATATCTTTAGCTTCTGACATTATTTCTGTAATCAAGTACACTTATTTGTCCGATTACAAATATCATGACCAGATTCTATTCGTCAACGCCCACTTATTTATCTCACTCGCTGTATAGATTCGCAGAAATCGATAAATCGATATGTGCAATATCATATAAGCCCAACACAATCTGTCAAGACTCTACGTATTTTTGCCTCGTCTTCAGACAACTAATGGCCGTAATAACAAAAGAAAAATATGACCAACAAAATATATAAAGCAAAATGTACTAGATCAGCAGAAAATAATTACAATAAAAATCGTTAACGCATTGTAGAGGGAAAATATATACTAAATGACGATAAGTTAGGCAAATAATTTGTCAGAAATATGAAATAACAAGAAGTTTGTTATCATAAATCGAAAAAAATGTGCTTCTTGTCAGTAATAGTTTTTGATGTTGTCACTTTGTAAACACATCATAAGAGTACCTTGCTAAAAATGTATGCTTTACCTATTTATGGGATGTTTTTAGAATTAAGTATTTCAAAACCGCATGTAATTGTTCTGCAAGTTAGTTTAGTTTTAGAAACATTGTAGTAGATTGTGAAGTAGATTGTGCAGTAGGATGTGTCGTAGATTGTGTAGCAGATTGTGTAGCAGATTGTGTAGCAGATTGTGCAGTAGGATGTGTCGTAGATTGTGTAGTAGATTGTGTAGTAGATTGTGTAGTAGATTGTGTAGTAGATTGTATAGTAGATTGTATAGTAGATTGTGCTGTAGGATGTGTCGTAGTTTGTGTAGTAGATTGTGTAGTAGATTATGTAGTAGATTGTGCAGTAGCTTGCGTTGTTCGCTCGTTAAACACACTACTTTCACTGCCCCTCAAACATCCAGGTTTGCTTGCACAATGTATAGTTTCAAACTCCTTAAATCGTTGAATTGATTCAACATTATGAAAAATACCCGCATGTAACCCTTTTCAAGCTGTACGTACATTAAAAAATTAACATAATGTACATATAATATGTGTAGCGTCTGGCTGAATGCGTTAGAGCGCGGCTATCATAAAGGAGACCCGGTTTTAATCCACGATAATGTCAACCCTTTTTTTCTGACGAGGGCATAAAGAAAACATCATAACCTGAACTGTTTCACTGCAACTGCACTAGCCATGCTGCCATTAAATTCCACAGGATCATGTCCCTTCTGTCCTACGAAGCGGTAATACCACTGTAACGCCATAAAATGTTGAACATTAACACAAAACAATCAAATCATTTTGTGTGCAGAAAGCTACCACTGCTGATTTCTTATAACAGAGCTGGAGTATAAACAAATATGAGAAATCGATAACAACAGAACAGACAAGACAAGAGAGCTGATCTTATCTGAACAGCAAATATCACCACTTTCATTTAGCTTAATTGTTTGATTTTATCTCAAATTCTACTCTTCATAAAATACAAAGCAAATAAGAAGAGATATACAAATGGGATAATCAAGGATTATCGATTAATCAACATTTTAAACATTAAATAAATGATGCAGCTCAAAAGAGAATATTTTTTTTTGCTAATTTCGTTGTCAGTGTCTTCAATATAGAACTCTGTGTCGTAGAGGTTAGATGCTCACTTCTCGTGTCAAAGGTAACCAGTTCGCTCCATCGTATATCAATCTGGATATTTTTCCAGAGATCCCTGATCTCAATGGGCGCAAGATCGAGTTCCTAGTAATATCGGAGACGGACGATAAAACGTAGGTCCCGTGTTTAATTTGAGCACTTAAAAGAACCCTTGGTAGTTTAAAATCGAGAAGAGCAAGCTGGAAAGCCGGTGACAGGGAAAAATACATTAGGAACACGATTTTTTAAAAAATGTCATACAAAATATCTTCACCATTTTCAAAATTACATCGGAGACCCTCGCCGATGCTACGGAATTCCGCCCGAGTGGTTACCGGGGCCTAAATTTGGGGTGGAAAGAATAGAACCACTGTTACCTGCCACGCATGTCGTAGAGGCGACTAAGGAGGTTTGGCTGAAATCGGATGCACATGTCCTAACGTGTAGAAGTCTATGCGTTTAGAGACCTACCAAACCAATGTGCAACGTATACACGTTCTTGGCAAAGATCAATCATATCACAAAGAGTGATTAAAATTGGTCATAAAGAACGAACGCAAAGAAGAAGAAGCTAAGGAGTTCGTTCACTGCCGTCGATATCCTCCTGTGTAAGAAAGAGTTCGGAGCACACATGGTTACTCACCGAAGTGCAATGATGACGATCCTATAAACCAATCAATACATCAAAGCTTAACTCTCTAAATACGTCTAGTCACATCACAAACCGTTCGTACAGTACTATTTCTCCAAGTCATCTTACATGCCCAACAAAAGTTTTTAAAAAATAAAATTTCACACTGTTAATTTGAAGCTGTTTGTGTATAATTCGTTGTAGGATACAGTAAATGAATTTTTAAAATACAGTTTTACAACCTGCACATTATGACATTAGTATTACTGATTTGGCGCCTGGCATAAGAAAATTTTACCTTTTTTTTTAGAGCACCAAATTATATTCTATAAAATAGCGCGTAAAAATTGGAATTAAATGTGCGTATAATAGGCTTAAAAAAAAAAAAAAAACTAGAGCTTCTATGATTAACATCAGCTAACATTGAAAAGTGCATATTTGAAAATCTATATAGCGTCGATGTTTTATATCATTGAAACACTGGTTAATCACGTGGTTAATCAGGTTGACCGGGGTTAATCCACGTCACCATGAACACAAAAGAGCAATGTTCAACACAATCTTTCTTCCCACATTATATTACCAGTGCCAAACCTGGACGCTGACAACAAACGATAGAAGAAAACTAGTCACAACAGATATGAAGTGTTTACGCAGAATGCCGGGTGTAACAAGAAGAGACCGGTTGAGAAATGAAGACATCAGGAAAAAGTGGAAACAACATCAGTACTAGACTTCATCAAGAAACAACAAATTAAATGGTTCGGCCAAGTAAGCAGATTACCATTAGACAGTGCACCTCAAAGAGCAATGCTGCTCCGATACAATGGGTACAAAGCAAAAGGCCGGTCACGCAAAAGATGGACCTCAGAGATAACAGAGGCGACGAAATATACTATTTTCAAAGCGCATACTAGGGCCCGTTTTAAAAATCTCTTCCTGATCCGACGCTGTGAGGCAAACAGGATTCGAGAAAGAAAGAAAGAATGAATCAATTCATTTAGCCTACATTGGAAGCTACAAATGTGAATGAGAAAAATGACTAAGATGGGACCAATAAAAAGACACGAATCACATGTCCTTCTCAGGACTGGTTAAAATAACAATATTCAGCATCCAGTCTATCCCAGGACGAGTCCCAAGTCACATGACCACAACAAGGATAAGACAATTACGCTCTGATGTAACCAAGAAAAGGCACTTGTCATAAGTAGAAAGGGCCGTGCTTCGGCAATATGGAGGCTTAATCCCCTACGAAATAAAGAAACAACAAAAAAGAAGATTATCATAGAAGGAAACGTACAGAGGAGACCGGAGAAGGTGGATTCCGGGCGTAACATGATTTGAGCAAGATGATGTAGATGCTTGTCATCTCGCAATTGAAAAAACTGCATTTCCAATGACTGTTAGGGGGCGAAAGTATGTTCAGGGAAGCTACTTGATGATTTAAAAGTAAAGGATCCCTTTATCATACCTTGTGGTTTGACCGTGTGTTGACGGATCTCCAAGGGAGCAAAGAATTGTAATCTGCGAACTACAAGCCATGTCGTAAGAAGCGACTGAGGTAGAGTCCTGAGAGAAGCTACCCTAGTAAATAAAAAGCGTCGCAGAAAACATATGTGCTCTCCCACTTATAGGCGTATGACTGACACAACGTGCAATTGGTCTTAGGATCAGATCACATACGAATCACAATAAGTAGTTAACCAGTGATCGATATGGAGGCGTAAGTAGTTAACAAGTGATCGATATGGAGGCGTAAGTAGTTAACAAGTGATCGATATGGAGGCGTAAGTAGTTAACAAGTGATCGATATGGAGGCGTAAGTAGTTAACAAGTGATCGATATGGAGGCGTAAGTAGTTAACAAGTGATCGATATGGGGCGTTCGAGGTAGAAGATATCTTGAGGCATATTGGTAAAATCATGTTGGTGCCGTATTTATGAAAGTTCACACATGATGGTTGATATGGCCAACATCACGCTGACCACCTTTACTTTCCAGTGTTTTCCCTGGTACTCAATTGATAAAGGGTTGACATGAGAGACGAATTATTCGGAAAAATATCCCACGTTCACTGTGGAATTGAACCTAATCTACGCTCCTATGAAGTGAGTTTACTAACAAATACGCTACTGCGGCTAACTATGTGAGAATGATGACTATGAAAGTGGACTGTGTTAAATCTCTGACCACTTCTGTCGCTTACCACAGTAAGAACCTACCTTATTAAATGCTATTCAAACATACCTGATACAGTTTACCTATTTCTTATTATTACACATTTCCCAATAGCTCTTGGCCTACATTTTTTTCTTAAATCCTGTCTTCAACATTATATAACAATTCTACATATGTCTAAATCAGTGGCGGCTCGTCATTAAGGGCCAGTGGGACCGGGCCCCACCAATAATAAGGTGTAACGTGTGTTGATATTTTATATATTAAAATTTATCCTAACCGAAACCATGATTTTTCGAAAATGTCTCTCTGGCCCCACCAACAAAAATGATCACGAGCCTCCACTAGTCTGAACTATTTACGAGGGCGCATTGAAAAGTAATGCCTCCAAGTTCATAACTTTGTTAATATACATAATTTACAAATGAAACATACATTTTCGGAAAGCTTGAGATGTCCACTACACAATAGAGTCATTATTTTTGACATAGTCACCTCCACGTTCCACACACACGCCAACGTCGAACTAGTTGTTGCATCCCGTCGAAGAAAAATCTGATGATTTTTCACGAAGCCAGGTACGCACATCTGCTGCCACATCCTCTTCAGAAGCATATCTGTTTCCCTTGAGATGTTCCTTGAGCTTTGGGAACAGGAAAAAGTCACAAGGTGCCAAATCGGGGCTATATGGTGGGTGCGCTAAAATGTCGTCAAAATTGAGACTCTCTAATGCTGCCGCTGTTTGTCTACTGGTGTGTGGACGAGCATTGTCATGTTGAAGGACTGCGTGTTTTCCAGGACGAACACGTAGCAGTCTTACCCGTAGTTTCTTCATCGTGTCCATATACCGATCAGAATTGACAGTATTGCCGCGTTCCAAAAATTCTATGTGGATTACGCCCTGGCAGTCCCAAAAAAATGGTCATCAAAACTTTTCCGCTGACGCGACAGTTTTGAATTTTTTTGGGGTGGGTGAGTTTTGTGCCTGTATTCCATAGACTGGCGCTTGTTTTCAGGGTCGTAATGATGCACCATGACTCATCGCCAGTGACAATTCGGCAGATAAAGTCATCGCCTTCTTGTTCATATCGCATCAGGTGTTCCTGACACGCCTGATGTCATCAGATTTTTCTTCGACGGGATGCAACAACTAGTTCGACGTTGGCGTGTGTGTGGAACGTGGAGGTGACTATGTCAAAAATAATGACTCTATTGTGTAGTGGACATCTCAAGCTTTCTTAAAATGTATGTTTCATTTGTAAATTATGTATATTAACAAAGTTATGGAATTGGAGGCATTACTTTTCAATGCGCCCTCGTACTATAGCGATTTATATGCATTCTCAATATTCTTAATTTTAACTCCTTTTTTTGTTTTTGGACCAACATATCCCATCTTGTTACTTCTAATTATCAGGATATACTTATTATGTTGTCCTTGAAATCAATACATCTCAATGTCTTTAGCTGTAACATGTGACCTGTTACAATCTCTTTGGAAATGTATAATATATATATAAATCATTTATTGACACTTATACATGTAGAATGTCCCTTGTAATGTATTGATCTCATCGCATCCCGGCTCAAAGACTCTCAATCACTAGAAAGTTATCTAGCACCCTTCATCGTTATGTTCAAAGATTCTTAGACGTCCTTTCCCAAACGTCGGTTTTGTCAGTTCCCTGTATGTTATGACACTTACTAGATTCAAATGCTTACTTGATAATAAAATATATGTCATGATTTTTAACATACGTGTTTGCCAGTGATATTACTTTTTTCTTTAAATTGTTATGTTTGTATGTTGGAACTGGGGAGATGTGTTGAGAGTAGTGTGTGGGAAAGGAAAAATAGGTGACGGGTCCTAAAGTCAACTGCACTAGCTAGATCAGAACGGATCTCGCTGGAGTAAATTTGTTCATGTTTCAAAGGTAATTAAGATAAGAAGAAGCATATGTTTATGTGTTATGTCACCAATTATATGACAGAACATACTGTTTTTAATTTTGGGAGTTCCACTTAAACGCTTGTCAAGTGACACGCGATTGCGTCTTCAGAAGGTATGTCCGGTCCATCGCCATTTTCTTCTTCTGATCTAGGTCATCATGGATTCTGTCATTTCATATCCACATCTCTGTGTGTGCTATTCTGTAATACCATCTCAGTCTGTGTTTGCTAATCTGTATACCATCTCAGTCTGTGTTTGCTTCTGCTACATCCCAGTCTGTGTTTGCTAATCTGCATACCATCTCAGTCTGTGTTTCCTACTCTGCATACCATCTCAGTCTGTGTTTGCTACTCTTTATACCATCTCAGTCTGTTTCCTACTCTGTCATACCATCTCTGTCTTTGTTTCCTACTCTGTCATACCATCTCTGTCTTTGTTTCCTACTCAGTCATACCATCTTAGTCTGTGTTTCCTACTCTGTCATACCATCTCAGTCTGTGTTTCTACTCTGTCATACATTGTCTGTTTCATTACCATCTATGTCTGTTTTCCTACTTGTCATACCATCTGTCTGTGTTTCCTACTCAGTCATACCATCTTAGTCTGTGTTTCCTACTCTGTCATACCATCTCAGTCTGTGTTTCCTACTCTGTCATACCATCTCTGTCTGTGTTTCCTACTCTGTCATACCATCTCTGTCTGTGTTTCCTACTCTGTCATACCATCTCTGTCTGTTTCCTACTCTGTCATACCATCACAGTCTGTGTTTCCTACTCTGTGATACCATCTCAGTCTGTGTTTGCTACTATGTCATACCATCTCAGTCTGTGTTTCCTACTCTGTCATACCATCTCAGTCTATGTTTGCTAATATGCATACCATCTCAGTCTGTGTTGCATCCCTTGATACGGTCTGAATCTTGTCTTGTTTTTAAACTTGTCATACGATCTCAGTCTATGTTTGCTAATCTGCATACCATCTCAGTCTGAAAATACGCTAAAGACATACCTTGATAACGGTCTGAATCTTATTTGTATTTAATTTGTATTCTCTACTCACGAAGAAGAGTTAACATCCCTTCATTTTCCTTACGGGGCTGGTTGCTACACATTTTCCCTACTTAATACACCATTTCTACGCAATTTGAAAAATTCTCAGCTAAAACGAGTTTTCGAGAACAGATCATCAGGAAATAAGGCGAGAGAAAGACCACGAAAAATATCAATAGATAGCATAGCAGAATCTTACAAAAAAGCACGCAAACACGAATACTTGAGCATTGCAAAATTGCTTAGAAAACGACTCTGAGTAACAATCAGATAACAGTATGATAAGATAAAAAATAGAAGAAACAACAAGCGAACAGTTATATTTGAATATGTTGATGAAATGTATGTTGATGTAGTGTTTTGAAGCTTGAATAAATAAATGTCAACAACATATGTCGAGTTCATCAATAAAAAACAAATTAATATTGAAGCCGTCGGTTTATAGCGTGACATATTTGCAACAAATTTCACAATTAATATTAATTGTTCCCCACGTTTATTATAGATTGTTGTTTATGAATGCATAATGTTACTTGGACGGATTAGCAAAACTGTTACTTGGACGGATTAGCATAATGTTACTTGGACGGATTAGCATAATGTTACTTGAACGGATTAGCATAATGTTACTTGAACGGATTAGCATAATGTTACTTGAACGGATTAGCATAATGTTACTTGAACGGATTGCATAATGTTACTTGGACGGATTAGCATACTGTTACTTGGACGGATTTGCATAATGTTACTTGGACGGATTTGCATAATGTTCCTTGAACGGATTAGCGTAAGTTTATGGATGCGTAATGTTACTTGGACGGATTAGCATTATTAATAAGCGTTTTCGCCCGAGTTGTTACCGGGGCCAAATTTGGGGTGTAAAGAATAGAACCACTGCTACCTGCCACGCATGTCGTATCAGGCGACTAATGAGGTTTGGCTGAAATCGGATGCACGTGTTCTAAATGTGTAGAAGTCAATCTGTTGCCTTGCAGGACGACTGGGGAACAGCCAAAGGCTAACGGAGAGCGAAACCAGTAAACGCTGGCTGAATCCGGACACATCGTCGAAGGATAAGCACCAGAGCTACAAATGGCGCTGAAGATGTGATGACACCCACCCATGCAAGGCTGCATGAATTAGATTTCCACAAGAATGAATTTATGGAGAGATCTGTTACATCGGTTTTTAGGGGATCGACGCGCGAGAAGAGAGAGAGAGAGAGAGAGAGAGAGAGAGAGAGAGAGAGAGAGAGAGAGAGAGAGAGAAGAGAGAGAGAGAGAGAGAGAGAGAGAGAGAGAGAGAGAAGAAGAGAGAGAGAGAGAGAGAGAGAGAGAGAGAGAGAGAGAGAGAAGAGAGAGAGAGAAGAGAGAAAGAGAGAGAGAGAGAGAGAGAGAGAGAAGAGAGAAAGAGATAGAGAGAGAAAAGAGAGAAGAGAGAAAGAGATAAGCGTTTGAATATTAACTTAGACAGAAGAGGTTTGTGGTTCAATCCTATTTGACGTAGAGAAGGAAATAGCCATATTGTCTCCTGGCACTAGGTCTATGTGGCTAAGTTGTTAATCCCTAGCCTTGCGAGTCGAAGGTCGTGTATTCGAAACCCTACTGCGTCGTTCTGTTCAGGAGTGCATTTTTTTAATAGAGATCATAATATTATTATCGGAGTTACTGATTTCGTGCTTTGTGCAATGGCAGGTGGTGTGCCATTTCTGCGCATATTGGGTAAAACCCGATGCAATGACGTCAATCCTTCGACGTAAAATCCCATTTAAATGACTGAAATAGCTACGGGACATACAACTAAATAACTTAACACAATTTATTTTGAACACATTATTTAGGCATATATTTTGAGACAAGTGTAGGAAACAATAAAGAAGAGTAATTTATAGGGCACAATAACAGCACGTTTCAGCACATATGAGATCGTATATTATATGTCTGCATCTGATACCATTTATTTTGATATCAACGTGCGAAGATATCGCCCCCAGCAACAATACCACTGTTCATCAGTATATCCATACACACCATTAGAGCACACACGCACATATACATAATTAGAGCACATACACACACACATACACCAATAGAGCAAAACACACACACGTAGCACTCATTAGAGCACACAACAATACACAACATTAGAGCACACAAACACATACACAACTTGAGCACACACACACACACACACATTACATCATTAAAGCACACACACGCATACACCACTAGAGCACACACATATTCACCATCAGAGCACACACACACACAAACACCATTAGAGCAACACACACACACATACACCACTAGAGCACACACACAACACCATTAGAGACACACACACATCGTCACACACACATACACCATTAGAGCACACATACACCACTAGAGCACACACACACATATACATCATTAGAGCACACACACACACATATACACCATTAAAGCATACACACGCATACACCATTAGAGCACACACACACACATACACCACTAGAGCACGCACACACACACACACAAACCTCATTAGAGCACACACACACACACACACATATACACCATTAGAGACACACATAGACATCATTAAAGCACATACACACGGTTACAATACTCTAACCATCAACATACATACATGCACATTATCATTATCTGCATACACACATACTCACCATATACATACACACACATACTCAACATCAGAATTTACACACACACACACACACCATCAGAATATATATACATATTCAACACCAGATTTCGAAACCTCGTATTTCGGAACCACAAGGCAAAGACTTACCGACTTAGCCACATATACCCACAATCGTATCCGTGTGAACCATGATGTCTAACCAATACCTTATTAAGTAATTAAACCCGACGAGTTTTACAAAATTGCATTAAATATTTAGTGTTTAATATGTGCAATATTGAGCAATAATATGTTACATGTAAATTTAAACAAACTTTACGTAGCATAATGACATTGCAACATAGCAGCAAGATAAACATTAGTCATACACTTATAAAATACGAATTGGCAAAGCAACATCAGCTTTTAAAAGTCTAAATAAAATATGAACCTGCATATTATATAGTATTAAAACTAAATTACGAATTTTCAAATGAATGTTGTATTAATCCAAACATATACCAGCGAGAGTTGGAAAATGACTAAAGATAAAGAAAGAAAGTTGAATGTATTAGAAAATGGATGTCTGCGAAAAATAATGAATATAAAATGGAACGAATTAAGGAGAAATGATGAGATTACAGAAATATCTGGTCAAACACTAGTGACAAATGTTATAAGAAAGAGAAGATGGAGATATGTTAGAAACATCTTGAGGAGAAATTATCAACGAATATTAAAGCAGGCATTGAATTGGGATGCAAATGGTTCAAGAAATAGAGGACGACGTAAAGGAGACCCTGAAACGAATTTTGATGAGAGAGGCAAGAAATATCGGTCTCAGTTCCATGGATGAAATTGAGCTAGTTGAGCAGGATAGAGCTGTATGGAGAAATCACTTGCAGGCCCTATATATATATATATATATAATTAAAAGGAAACGTAGTGCCTATGTGTGTGTGTGTGTATGTCTATTAGAATGATTAATTCATGCTTCTCGAAGTTCTACAAAAGTTTGAGATTTGACAATCGGGCAGCTTCCGTAGAGCGACGGGAGGCTTCCGTAGTGCGGCGGGAGGCTTCCGTAGTGCGGCTGGCAGCTTCCGTAGTGCGGCTGGAAGTTTCCGTAACGCAGATAATGTAAATATTTTTAAACTGAAATATATTTATTCACTTAAAATTGAGTGCAATTACAAACACCTCTAGAAGAGTAAAAAACAATGTTAGTATTAGCATTGGTTTGCTTCTAGCCTTGCTTTGGACTACCGGAGTTTCTTAAAACATTTATAAGAATCAACGAGTAAAGAAAATGGAAGTGTTTTGAACGACTGCTTCCGGTCGCATTTTTGTGCTTCCGGGATTTTCCGAAACCATCACAAAAGCTAACCAAGTACTAGGACAGTTAACACCACTGTTGTCACATAAAGAGATACCGCTAACAACTAAAGCAAATCTCATAAGAACGATTTTCTAGCCAACACTATGTTACCAGTGTCAAACATGGTCAATAACAGCAGCTAATGAGCGGAACATCATAACAACAGAGATGAGGTGTCTTAAAAGAGCTGCAGGTGTGACAAGAGACAAAATTAGAAATGAAGAAATCAGAATGAGACTGGATGTGAAACCAGTCATGCAATTCATAAAAGAACAACAGATTAAATGGTTTGGACACTTGACCAGAATGCCCTGGTATCGCCTACCACAGAGAGCCACACAGAAAAAGTATAATGAGTACAAATGAAGAGGAAGACCACGCAAAAGATGGAGCGACGGCATCAAGAACAGCCTTAGGAACATGAATGTCAGCTTACAAAGTGCCTTAAAAAGCACACACAAGATCACTACGTTTCACCCCAACACTTCTATAAAGAAGTAAATGATGGAAGAGAAGAACAAGCACACACAAGATCACTACGTTTCACCCCCGACAACACTTCTATAAAGAAGTAAATGGTGGAAGAGAAGAACAAGCACACACAAGATCACTACGTTTCACCCCGACAACACTTCTATAAAGAAGTAAATGGTGGAAGAGAAGAACAAGCACACACAAGATCACTACGTTTCACCCCGACAACACTTCTATAAAGAAGTAAATAGTGGAAGAGAAGAACAAGCACACACAAGATCACTACGTTTCACCCCAACACTTCTATAAATAAGTAAATTGTGGAAGAGAAGAACAAGCACACACAAGATCACTACGTTTCACCCCAACACTTCTATAAAAAAGTAAATGGTGGAAGAGAAGAAGAACAAGCACACACAAGATCACTACGTTTCACCCCCAACACTTCTATAAAGAAGTAAATGGTGGAAAGAGAAGAAAAGCACACACAAGATCACTACTTTTCACCCCCGACACCACTTCTATAAAGAAGTAAATGGTGGAAGAGAAGAACAAGCACACACAAGATCACTACGTTTCACCCCCGACATAACTTCTATAAAGAAGTCAATGGTGGAAGAGAAGAACAAGCACACACAAGATCACTACGTTTCACCACCAACACTTCTATAAAGAAGTAAATGGTGGAAGAGAAGAACAAGCACACACAAGATCACTACGTTTCACCTGACAACACTTCTATAAAGAAGTAAATGGTGGGAAAGAAGAACAAGCACACACAAGATCACTACGTTTCACCCCCAACACTTCTATAAAGAAGTAAATGGTGGAAGAGTAGAAGATCACATCAAACAACAATAAACAGAGATGTCAGAAAAGGTGAAAACACTGTTCATGACGCGCACGCACCTGCCCGTTCTAGAAATACATTCGATTCGACATAGTCACTTCCATGGTGTTTTTTCTGGAAGCTCAAACAAAAATTGAAAATCATCATCATCTATATTCGTTCATTCAATAAACTTGCAAGTGGATTTAAAATATACATTTATCTGCAAAGAACGGATGCATCTTATATGAAAATGAAATTCTTGGCATCTACTTTACAAGCCATAGCCTTCAACAACAATAAACGAGTCGTCTCTTTTCTAGTCACCGTTTCAGTAGTTTGCAATTCATTTCTGAAAGGTGAGGTCTATTTTTACCGCTTGTAACACTTAAATGGTGTCGTCTGTGGTCTAGGGGTCAGTAGCTCGGTCTATTAACCGAAAAAGGTGGAGGCTGCAGTAAAACTTTGAAAAATAGCTAAACACGTAAACACAAAGTACTACAGTTTTACAAAATACATAAACAGTGACGATAAACAGCAACGTTTCGACCAAAAGGCCTTTATCAAGCAAACAATACAACAAGAATGACGAATTTCGAGGAACACTACAAATGGACGATTACATGTGGAAACATAAACCTATCTAATGAAAATCTGGGAATAAAAACGAACAACGAAATGAGTGCAACACAAAACACCGAAAGTGGAAAAGAAGAGAACAATAAACAATATAGTGGATAAAGGACACATATATGGAGCAAACACACATATAGATAACAAGGCACGAGATAAGACAGTACTAAGAAGCATAGGAATGTAATGCGTTGAGTCCAAGAGGTCGCAAAGTGCCATAGAATGAAATAAAACGGTTCTCCAGGGCGAATCGACTGCGATCATCGGAGGAACATGATCGGATGGCTGTGACCTGGACATCGTCAACTCCTGAATGGCCAGTATCGTTGAAATGAGTGGCCACAGGAGTCCAAAGCGTTGGCGAATATCGCGTAAGTGTTGGGCGAATCGGTCACTGAGTCTCTTACCGGTTTCGCGAATATAGGACTTGTTGCATCGTTTGCAGGTGATGGCATAGATGATATTGCGGGACACACGTGAAACTGTCTTGAATGGCATACGTAGCTTTTGGAAAAGAGACAGTGGGGGTCTGTATTACATATGCACATGTATTACAGCGCCGACGTCCGCACTGGATGGTGCCAAAGTGACTCTGGATATTTGTTTGGGCAAACCCGCATTCTATATGCTCCCAAAAATTCATAAGCTTCACAATCCTGGTAGACCTATTGTTTCTGCTTGCTCTTGTCCTACGGAACATATCTCCGAATTCCTTGATAGTATCTTCAATCCTATAGTCACCACACTACCTTCATTCTTGAAGGATACTAACCACACTTTGTCTGTTTTTCTTCTATTAAGTTGTTGCCTGGCAGGACTTATCGCCTCTTCCTCCTTGATGTCTGCTCACTGTATACCTCTATACCTCATTCTGACGGACTTCAAGCTCTCCAGTTTTTCTCGACAGGAGAACTAACCCTCTTGTCTCCACCTCGACTCTCCTTCGTCTTGCTGAACTAGTTCTCACTCTCAACTCCTTTCAGTTCAATGACCAGTTCTTCTAACAGATTAGTGGGGTCGCCATGGGTACTAAAATGGGACCCAGCTATGCTTGTCTGTTCATGGGTCATCTGGAACACTTAGTATGGAACACCTATGATGGTCCTCTTCCGTCCGTGTATCATAGATACATCGATGATTGTATTTGAGTTACCGATATGTCTGAAGCCGATTTGTCACGCTTCATCACCTTCATCAATGCCTTCAATCCTGCTATTCGGTTCACCTCTCACATCTCTACCTCCTGTGTCAATTTTCTTGACATCACTATCACCATCAGCCTATCCACTATCACTACATCAGTATACTTCAAGCCTACTGATACACATAGCTTTCTTCTGTATACCTCTTCCCATCCCCAGGCCTGTCGTGACTCTTTACCTTTCTCTCAACTCTTACGCCTTCGTCGCCTCTGTAGTGAGGACGACGATTTTCTTGATAGAGCTCACGAGATGTTGGATTTCTTCCGCCAGCGCCTATACCCGGAGAATGTGCTACATCTGCCATGCATCGGGTTCAGCTAATTGCTCAGAGGCCCTTTCTCACATACATAGAACCCCAAGTCTGACAGGGTTAAACTTATCTTAACTTTCCAACCTCATAGTTCCCTGGTGAAAAAGGTCTTATTCCATCATCTCCTATTCTTCAGTCTGATCCTGAGACACGTTCAGTCTTCAACACTATCCTTTGGTGGCTTACAGACGGGACAGAAGCCTCAAGGATTTGTTGGTACACAGTCGCCTCAAGCCTAATATCCAGAGTCACTTTGGCACCATCCAGTGCGGACGTCGGCGCTGTAATACATGTGCATATGTAATACAGACCCCACTGTCTCTTTTCCAAAGCTACGTATGCCATTCAAGACAGTTTCACGTGTGAGTCCCGCAATATCATCTATGCCATCACCTGCAAACGATGCAACAAGTCCTATATTGGCGAAACCGGTAAGAGACTCAGTGACCGATTCGCCCAACACTTATGCGATATTCGCCAACGCTCTGTGACTCCTGTGGCCACTCATTTCAACGATACTGGCCATTCAGGAGTTGACGATGTCAGGTCACAGCCATCCGATCATGTTCCTCCGATGATCGCAGTCGATTCGCCCTGGAGAACCGTTTTATTTCATTCTATGGCACTTTGCGACCTCTTGGACTCAACGCATTACATTCCTATGCTTCTTAGTACTGTCTTATCTCGTGCCTTGTTATCTATATGTGTGTTTGCTCCATATATGTGTCCTTTATCCACTATATTGTTTATTGTTTCTCTTCTTTTCCACTTTCGGTTTTTGTGTTGCACTCATTTCGTTGTTCGTTTTTATTCCCAGATTTTCATTAGATAGGTTTATGTTTCCCCATGTAATCGTCCATTTGTAGTGTTCCTCGAAATTCGTCATTCTTGTTGTATTGTTTGCTTGATAAAGGCCTTTTGGTCGAAACGTTGCTGTTTATCGTCACTGTTTATGTATTTTGTAAAACTGTAGTACTTTGTGTTTACGTGTTGTGTCTATTAACCCCGACGTTCTGAGTTCGAATCACGCTGCGGACAATTTGGTTGCAAATTGTTTCGAGTGGATTTTTACAATAGGATGATGACACCACCCGTTCAGAAAGCAATGGGAAACTACTGAACGTAATAATGCCTAGAAAAATTACAAACAGCGTTAAAGAACTGGGGTTGATTCGAAAAAGTCATGCAATTAACTTTTTTAACATTTAACTAAAACGAATTTGCTTCCAAAAATTACCGAAGCAGAGTTTGAACCAAGTACGCTTGGTTTGTGATCGAGCGCACTACCGTTTAAACTACAGATACCAACATATCTGATATATATATATATCTATCTATATATCTATATATATATATACATATATATGTCAGATACTAAAAGCATCGTCATCATGTGCCATGCCGTGTGACGTAGAAGACAATAGGTCACTAAAAATGCATGTCCTTCCTGCTGACCATCAATTCATATATAAACATGTTCTTCCTTGTTCTGCAGCAAAGCTGTCCTTTATTTTATCTCTGTTTTCCTTTGATTTGTCTTCCTCTGACTTTGCCTGCTGTCACCATGTGGTTTAAACATTCTTCGCTCCTTACACGCCCGAAAAATAATGACTGCATCTTTCTTACATTGATAACGCGTTTTCTCTGTGCGTTGACGTCTTTTATAAACTCAACATTAGTCACTTTAACAGTTCAGGAAACTATATTCTTGCTTAGAATCACAAGTAACTAAGATATATACAAGACACCCCATCTTCGTTTTCTCCTAATTAAACCATTTAATTCTTTATAGAGGTGTTGAGGAGGAAACATAGTCATCTTGTGTGTGCACTTTGTAAGCTGATATTCATTTTGTAAGGCTGTTCTTGATGCCGTCGCTCCATCTTTGCGTGGTCTTCCTCTTGCTTTGTACTCATTATACTTTTTCTGTGTGGTTCTCTGTGGTAAGCGATACCAGGACATTTTTTGCAGGTCTCCAAACCTTTTCATCTGTTGTTCTTTTATGAATTGCATGACTGGTTTCATATCCAGTCTTCTTCTAACTTGATCATACTCCATCTAAAGTCGAAACATGACTGGTTTCACATCCAGTCTTCTCCTAACTTCATCATAATCCATCTAAAGTCGAAACATGACTGGTTTCACATCCAGTCTTCTCCTAACTTGCATCATACTCCATCTAAAGTCGAAACATGACTGGTTTCACATCCAGTCTTCTCCTAACTTCATCATAATCCATCTAAAGTCGAAACATGACTGGTTTCACATCCAGTCTTCTCTAACTGCATCATACTCCATCTAAAGTCGAAACATGACTGGTTTCACATCCGGTCTTCTCCTAACTTGCATCATACTCCATCTAAAGTCGAAAAATTGTCTTCATTACACCAGACTTTCCCCATATGGCTCACTCCCTCTCCTCAGAAATGGTCCACCCCCGCAGAGAGTATTTAACAAAGCACAAACTCCGTAGCTCTGACAATAATCCTAGGGGTCTCTGAACTAATGCATTGGTGAACAGAACGGTACGGTACGAATTCGAACCTCGACCTTTCAGAGCATAAGCCGAAGGCTTAATGACTTAGCCAGAGCGACCACCGTAATCACTCAGTGCAACGAGTGAACTGTGAGTAACGTGTTACAAACAAATAATAGTAATATAATGTATAACATGATAATAACTATAACACAACAATGCGCATCCTAACATTTTTTCTACTTCTATTTCATTATGAAGCAGGTTGCAAAGCACCCATATCATACTAGTTTTATGACAGCTAGCTTACCACTGGGTTGAAGCATTATTTGGTCATGCAAAACTGTGTTAAATATACTGCTTGTTGAGTTTTAGTCATAGTATTACAAGTCAGAAATAGTCTGAATATTGTGCTAGTTTTATGGCTAGATCGATAGTTATTATATTTTCAGCTGGTTTCCCCCCAAAAATGGACTGTCTGCGTTCGAAATAATTGTCTTTGTTACTTATATATGTAGTATATGACACTTATATATGACAATAATTATTGCTAACAGTAAATTACGAAAATCGAAAACGCATATGCATACGCATTTACAACACCCACACATCAGTTATATGAGCGCCCGTGTGTTGTCGAGACTCGCAAGGGGAGCAATAAAATAGTAACACTGCGACCTACTAAACATGTCGGTAAAGGCATCTGAGGTAAAGGCCTAGTAAAGCTACCCTAGTAAATAAAGAGCGTCGCAGAAATCAAATGTGCTGGCGTACTTGTAGGCGCATAACTGGCTGCAATCGCTCCTAGGCTCAGATCACATACAAAGTACATACAGTGGTTAGCAAGTGGTCGATATTGAGAGTTAGAAGAAGGAGTTTAATGAGGACTATCATCATAGAATTCCGGACACTGCCATAGGTGCTCCGGTCTCCAACAAACAAATCCAGCAGCATCCAGATGCCTAACACGCCAGTTCGATCTGTTAGCATATTTGGTATGTCGTTCTTTTTGGTATGCACCAATATTGATACCGATCTCTCTCAATACATAAACACACATACATACATACATACTTCATACATACATACATGCATACATACATACATGCATGCATACATACAAGCATGCATGCATACATACATACGTACGTACGTACATACATACATACATACATACATAATTTTGTTTTTCCGATCCAAAAGCACTATAGCTTTCAGCTCTTCGGCTCGGTGCCATTAACATCGTAACCCTTCGGTTCGGTCCCATAAACGTCGTAAATCTGCAGAATATGTGGCTTTTCTGCCAGACCGAGGAATTGAAAAAGCACTAATAGGAAGCTTGTCACCCGTCGTCTAACGCGCTACGAACACGCTGGGCAGGGGAGCACATACAAACATACATACATACAAAACGGCAAGTCATCCGAGAAACCTCTTCAGCAGTGCCATTGTTCCAACCAACCAGTTCACACACCAACAAATTAAACGCAAACACAGTTATTCACTAGATCCCATAGATTCCACTTGTATAATTCATGTAAGATTGCAACAGAAGAAGTTGTAAAGCTGAGTCGCACATGTGTTGCAGGGCTCGCAAGGGGAGCAAGGAATAGTAACACTACGAACTTCAAGACATGAAGGCGAACGAGGCATGAGTCTAGGGAAGCCGCCCTAGTAAACAAAAAGCGTCGCAGAAATCGGATGTACTATCCTTCTTGTATGCGCTTAACTTGTACAACGCAAATCTCTTATGCTCGGATCACATACAAATCACAAGAGTGGTTTAACAAGTGGTCGATATGGAGCATTCGAAGAAGAATTATATGTGTAATGCTGTTTCCTTACTAATAATAATACCGTTCCAAGTAGACTGTTCATACCTTAACGCAGTGCTATTCAACAGTTTTTTTTTTATACTTTAGCTCATTTCAGTGGCTGGTTATGGATTCGCTGACGCCATGTGATCATTGTAATAATAATGCAAACAATAATACTAGTATTAACCCTTTAGCTGCTAAGGACGTATATATACGTTTTCCCAATTTACTTTTAAAGACGCATTAACACGTCAGTTATTATCTCTCCTCTTTGGGCTAAAGACGTGTTAACACGTTAGACATTGCTACTGTCACTGCTATATGCGTTCATTCACGTTTGTGACCTAGAAACAAAGAGTAGCTATTTTTAGCTCAGCCTTGAGAAAGTATGTAGCAGCGAATGGGTTAAAAAATATTAATACTATTATTAATCAAAAGTATTAACATATGATAACTTAATCCTGACTTATGCTCTTAATCTGTAATTATTTAAAAAAAATATATTTTCATTTTATATAATTAGTGAGACATTTTGAGCCACACCGTTTCGCCCGTGTGTTGCTGGGGTAAGCAAAGGAAGCAAATAATAGTACCACTGCAACCTACAAAGCATGTCGATAGAGGTGACTGATGTAGGACCTCGGGACGCTACCCTAGTAAATTAAAAGCTTCGGATGTGCTGGGCTATTTTAGGCGCATAACTGGCACAACGTACTGCCGCTCTTAGGCTCAGATCACACACAAATCACACTTAGTAGTTAACAAGTGGTTGATAAGGAGATTTCGAAGAAGATGAACAAGAAGCAGCCTCATTCCTACTGAAAGTTCACAGAACAAGACTTTTTGCGGTATGCTGCTATTTTCCAGACTTCTCACATGTCTTAGCCATCTTAGTCTTCTACTGCTTACCATTCCCATTACGACAAACACGCTACTGCTAATGTTACTTAGACATAACACAAAATAATTTTTTAGCAGTTCTACTGCTGCGAAGCTTTGATGTGTAAAAAAAAACCATTTGATCTCACATTATGAACAATAAGATAAGAAAACAACAAAGCAAAGAAATTACCCAGAGAACAAAGCAAAAATACTAACAAAGAACGAACTATGAAGACCAATATTCATCAACACATTTTGATTACAATTTCACTAATTAAATATAATTTCTTCCAGTAACAACAGAACAGTAATTTGGCCGAGTTCCAGTTTTTGTTTTGTTTTTGTTATTTTAACATGATCGATAATTATCCATAGGACAAACAAAACATAATATTATGTTTTTTTTTATTATTCAAGTATTATTATCTTCATCAAATTTGGAGTCATATTTCTCTTTGTCTTATTAATTTCAATCATCAATTGTATTACTGTACAGGAAAACTTGGTGGTGGCTATGGCTTAGTTTATAGTGACTGCCCGTCTGTCCAGCGTGTTCGTAGCTCGTTGGACTACGTGTGACTATCCCTCTGTGTGTGCGGGTTCAATTCCGCGGGATGGCAGAAAAAGCCACATTTCCCCAGATTTACGGTGTTCGTGGCACCGAACCGAAGGGTTACGATGTCCAGGGCACCGAACTGAAGAGCTGAAAAGCTCAAGTGCTTCTGGATCGGAAAAAAAAAGTGGATAGTGACTCAGTCTAATAACCCCGACGTTCTGAGTTAAAATCACGCTGCGGACAGTTTGGTTGCAAATTGTTTCGCGTGAATTTTTACAAAAGGACGATGACACCACCCGTTCAGAAAGCAATGGCAAACTACTGAACGTAATAATACCTAGAAAAATCACAAACAGCTTTAAAAGCTGGGGTTGATTCGCAAAGTCATATAAAGGATATGTAACTAACATTAACACAAGAAAACTTAGTTTAGTTTCCAATATGTCATGTTATAAAAAAATATCTCGTTTAAGTGTAACGATGTGGAGTTTACTCGCATACATATATATATATATCTATATCTATATGTATGTGTGAGTTTATTTATGTGGAAATGTGTGGGTATGTATATGATAGTGTGTATGGGGTCATCATTGTCTCAAAGTACGAAGCTCCCCTTGAATTCCAAAAGTACTCAGTCACCTTCATATGTAAAGAACTTTTTTTTTTATTGTTTTTTTAAATTTTTGTTTTTGTTTTGTTCGCGGTGGGATATTTGTTTCTGTGATGAATGTAGGCGATATCAGGTTCCTAGTCCTACCAGAGACGGAAGATAAAAATTAAATCCTTAATTCAAGTTAAGCACATTAAATAATTTATTGACGTTGAGAATCAAAAATTGTAAACTGCAAAATAAATTGACGTCAGTAACCACAGTAATCGTGGATTACTTCAGTGCTATATTGAATCAATACTACTTATGTATGGCAGCGAATCATGGACAATGAACAAACAATAAATGCGATCTCTGGAAGTCGCAGAGATATGGTTTTACAGAATGGAATGCAGAAAATTCCATGGACAAGAAAAGAAAGATGTGCATTTAAAAGAGGTTTGCACACAAAGAAATCTTACCAAAAGAATAAAAATAAGACATGCAAGATTATGCGGGCAAATAATGCGAATAATAGGATTTAAACATTGGATCAGTTTTATTTTTGTGCCAGGGCATGCAGGTGTAAAGGGGAATGAGCGTGCGGATAGGCTTGCAGGTATGGCTGCTGTCCAAAGCGGACGAGCAATGGACCAGGCTGATATTATAAATTCCTTAAGGGAGAGGGCGTGTACATGATTCAGGTGATAGCGGTGAATCCACAACACTAACCAGACTGCAAGACCTCAAAGTTAAGTGTGGTGTAGCTCGACAAGAACGCTATGCTGGCAGACAAAGAAGAATTGTAAACCAACAAAGAACCGGTGTCGTTAGTCGCCACACGCTGATGGACATACTGAGGAGAGATCGGAGCACTTATGGACTAATTTGTTCGACTGCAGTGATGGTGATCCGACGACTAAACTAAACTAAACTAAACATTTGATGGCCCGTCTGCCCAGCGTGTTCGTAGCGCGTTGGACTACGGGTGACAATCTCCCTGTGAGTGCGGGTTCAATTCCGCGGGCTGGTAGAAAAGCCACAGGTTCACCAGATTCACGGTGTTCGTGGTACCGAACCGAAGGGTTACGATGTCCACGGCACCGAGCTGAAAAGCTGAAAACTCGAGCGCTTCTGGATCGGTAAAAACAAAATTAATTAAAATTTAAAAAAAGTATAAAATTAAAAACAAATGTGGTGACAACGGGTAAAATATATGGAATAATAGATCGTGGAAGACAGAGGGGGAAGATGTTGGATGGTCTAACAGCATGGGTTGACAAAAGATCGACTTTCGAATTGATTAACTGCACGAGGAGAGAAGAGAGAGAGAGAGAGAGCGAGAGAGGGAGAGTTGTCAATAGACATGATTGCAAGCTCTAGTAGGCTTGACACTTTATGGAGATGAGATGCTAATATTGGTTTTAGGGTCAAAATATTATCAATCCATCTAATTTTGTACATTTCTTTTCCTGTAACATCATAACTTCTATGATATGAATAACAGCCACCCGAGTGGTTACCTGTGCCCAAATTTGGGGTGTAAAGAATAGAGCCACTGTTACCTGTCACGCATGTCGTAAGAATCGACTAAGGAGGTTTGGCTGAAATCGGATGCATGGGTCCTAAGCATGTAGAAGTCTATGCGTTTAGGGGCCTACCAAACTAATGTGCAGTATACACGTTCTTGGCAAAGATCAAACATATCACAGAGTGATTAAAATTGGTTGTAAAGAACGAATGCAAAGAAGAAGAAATATAACAGCGTGACCTCGCGGATTTCTAAACGGGATAATATCTCAGCTCTTCTCAAGCGCCTGAAAATAATTCATGTCCTGCACTTATTGAGTGCTTAGTCGAGTTCTGAGCTACCCAAGGCTTAAGTCGGAGTTCTTGCGCACCAAGTGGCCTTAAGTCGAGTTCTGCCACCTCAAGTCTTGTTCGAGAGTTTTGCGCTATCCAGTGCTCAAGTCGGAGTTCTGCCTCCTCAGTTCTCAAGTCGGAGTTCTGCGCTACCCAAGTGCTCAAGTCGGAGTTGCCTCTGTCTCAAGTCGAGTCCTGCTACTACCTGTGCTCTAAGTCGGAGTTCTGCGCTACTTAAGTCGGAGTCCTGTACTATTTAAGCGCTGAAATGTAGTAAGTTCTCACTGCTCGAGTTCTGAAATGTGTGTGTCTCCACTATTCTACTAACTGCTAATCTTAAGTTAACCGTCCCTGCTGAACTACTCGAAGTAACAATCATAAACGTGACACCTTTAAAGTCCGTAGCCAGGGTCAGTAAGCTAGTGCCCACTCCCTGTATGCGAACTTTAACTGGGAAGTTGAATAACTCGGTCGTTTACTTGGTTTTTCCTCCCTCGTTTACTCCTGGGAAATGAAATGCTTGAGGAAGGCAGTGGTGATAACCAGGAATATAGACAACGAAACGAGGACATCAGAAGCAGAGTGGGCATACTGCATGCAGTGAATACATTGAACGACAACAAATGCAGTGGTTTGGACATTTAATGAGAATGAAATACAACCAACGACCAATAACAGCATACAATAAAAAAAGATATCAGGTGCTAGATCCAATTAAAGGCAAAATTAATATGGATAGACAATATCAAGACCACTCTAAATAAACACGGATAAAACACAACAAGGCCGACTTATCTGACCATGGAACGCAAATGAAAGCTTCCACCGATACGCTTTACGACAAGAGTAGACAACTAATTCCACCATTCACCTTGGAAAAAACAATAGACAATAGTTTATCCCTTGAGACAGTATACCCTGTCTCACAAGCATATAGTCTATAGACACTTGTGTACTACCAAAACGTTATACTGTAACTGGTTCTTGTCTGAAGGCTGAGCTAAAAATAACTACTCTTTGTTTCTAGGTCACAAACGTGAATGTACGCCTATAGCAGTGACAGTAGCAATGTATAGCGTGTTAACACGTCGTTAGCCCACAGAGGAGAGATAATAACAGACGTGTTAATACGTCTTTAGAAGTGAATGGGAAAAACTTATATATACGTCTTTAGCAGCTAAATGGTTAGCAATATATGGTAACAATATTTAATATCGTTCTCATTTAGTACTAGAAGACAACTTAGATGTTTCTTTCTTAGCATCATCTCATCTTCGGGTTTCAGTTTTCTTTCTCATCAAAAAACTAATCTAATATAATACCCAATCAGCGCAGATTAAATCCCATCTCTGCATCGAATATTTTTGGTTTGATTTGCCTTTTTATTTCTTTTTCTTAAAGTATGAGATTTACAAGGAAGCCTAAACAAGCAAGCTACATACAGCTTGGACGTCATAATCGTAAGTCTCTAACATTTGCGATATTACTTGGGGATTTATATATAGTTTTTGGGTGATATTATTTGCATGTAATATATATATGGCCTTTTTCGTCTTTACAGACGGTTATGTGGCAAGTTGTTTACTGTGACAACTTCTGAGTTTTCGCTTCTCTCTCTTCGCTGTTAGCTCGTCCCTGTATTTTTTTCAAAGATTCTGTTATATATATATTTATTGTAATACGTAAACTATGAATATAAAATGCAATGAATTATTTAGAAGTGATGTAATTAGAGAAACGTCTGGTCAACCACTAGTAACAACTGTTATAAGAAGGAGAAGATATGTATATGTTGGACATACTCTGACAATGTATATATGACCTTTTCTGACTTTAGAGACAGTCAATTGGTAAATATTTTACTGTGACAACTTCTGCGTTTTCGTGTTTCTCTCTTGTCTTTCAACTAACACATAAATCTCTTCTCAAAAGACTCTGAGCACTTGAGGAATAACGCCTTCCACACAACTCTGTCAGCAATTAGTTTTTTTCCCATGTGCTGGGACCTGTAGAAAAGTTCTCATTGCCCGTCTGCCCAGGGTGTTCGTAGCGCGTTGCGGGTGACTAGTCCTCTGTGTGTGCGGGTTCAATTCCGCGGACTGGCAGAACAGCCACATGCTCCCCAGATTCACGGTGTTCGTGGCACCGAACCGAATGGTTACGATGTCCATGGCACCGTGCCGAAGAGCTGAAAGCTCAAGTGCTTCTGGATCGAAAAAGAAAAAGTTCTTAATTGAGGTCTTGCAGATATCCTTATATCTGAGCAGTGATCTGCACTTGTATCTCTTCTTATCCGAAAGTTCACATAACAAAATTTTGACAACAAAATGATCAAATAATAACAAAGCAGCATTGAGGTGAGGGGATAAACAGTTCCAGAAAGAAAAGGCGCCCTAGTGAAACCTAAAAATCGGATGGTATGATTGACCGCAACGTACAGAACAGAATATGCCAATATTTTTATTTATATATATGTATATTTGTATATATATCTATATATATATTAATTTCATAACTAAATTACGAATTTTCAATTCAAATGTTGTATCAATCCTAACATATGCTTGCGAGAGTTGGAAAATGACTAAAGATATAGAAAGCAAGTTGAATGTATTTGAAAATAGATGTCTGCGAAAAATAATGAATATAAAATGGAACGAATTCTGGAGAAGTGATGAAATCAGAGACATGTCTGGTCAACCACTAGTTACAACTGTTATAAGAAAGAGGAGATATGTTGGGCACACCTTGAGGAGAAAAGATCAACAAATATCAAAGCAGGCATTGAAGTGGGATGCAAAGTGTTCAAGAAAGAGAGGTCGACCTAAGGAAACCCTGAAACGAACTTTGCTGAGAGAGGCAGGAAATATCGGTCTCAGTTCCATGGAGGAGATTGAACGAGTATAGAGCTGTATTGAGAAATTACTTGCAGGCCCTATGTAACGTATGATGGAACGAGAGGAATTATTATAATATTATTATTATTATATATATATGTGTGTGTTAAAGAGAGGGAAATAGACAGATAGAGAGATAAAGACTTTAACTTGTTGCATCCATAGTTGTGCTGATTGTCAAACTGCTTGATCTGTCGGAAATGGAACCTGTATTTGAAAAACTACAAAAAGTGCACGACCTGAGCAAACTTGGATACAGCTGTCGCACAAATATGATTTCTGTCAAGCTATGTATGACATGTCGAGTATCAAAACCAGAACAAAGGAAGATGTTATGTGGCTTTCCTGTCGCTGTATTCATCAAATAATCACATAAAAAGAAAACAGATGTTTTTATTGTGTAATATCATACCAGCTTTATTTGTTATATTTTTATTACTGTAATATTGCCTTTGAATGCACATGCTACTGAAAAGTACTTAGAATATCATTGACAGATAAAAGAACACATTCTTCTGATCTGCAACAGCTTGTTATTAAAGAGTTGGCTATTAAAGAGCGTTAAAACAAGGAAAATTAAATATTTCAGAAACATCAAACAACATGAATGTCTAGAGAAGATAATTTTGGAAGGAATGGTGATTGGAAGAAGAATGAGAGCAAGCCCTAGAAGATGATTGGTGCAAAGATGTCATTGACGATCTGAGAATGACTGCTGTGAGAATCCAAATCCAAATTGAGTATCATATATATATATATATTTATATATATATATATATCCATCTTTTCATCTATCCATCCATCCTTCTATCCATCCATCTATCCATCTGTCGTCTGTCTGTCTTTTTTTTTTTTTTGGTGGATCCAAAAGCACCTGAGCTGAAAGCTCTTCGGCTCGGTGTCATGGACATCGTAACCCTTCGGTTCAGTGCCACGAACACCGTAAATCTGGGGAATCTGTGGCTTTTCTGCCAGTCCGCGGAGTTGAACCCGCACTCACAGAGGACTTGTCACCCGTAGTCCAACGCGCTACGAACACGCTGGGCAGACGGGCTTCTGTCTGTCTATCAATCACGATATATGAGTAGGCTCTTCAATTTTAATCGAACTAGTACTGTCAGTTGCTGGACGCTGTTGGAGATATTAAGAAGGAAATTGGAACACTTCTATACCTGCCCGCTGTCATCATCATCAAATAGCTTGTCCTGAGCAGAACTTTGCTACCCCAACAATCCTTCGTATTTTCTCTATCTCATTCTCACCTCTGCAGCCGTCATGTTCAAACCATCAGTTACATCATGAATCCATCTTCTCCGTGGTCTTTCTCTTCTTCTCTTTGTAGGTATTCCTCCTTCCACGATGGTCTTCTCCAGCCCTTCGTGTCTTTTTAAATGTAAAACATATCTCAATTTTCTTTCTCTTATATGTAATCATCAGCCAGTTTTCTTTGATTTTGAGTTCTTTCTGGTCAGATCTATTTGTTCTCTTCTCTGTTCATGATAAACGGAAGACACTTCTGTAACACTTATATTCAGCTCGGAGTGCAATGAAGATATTTCAAAATGAAACTGAAATTACGAGAAGCAAGTTCACTAACAACCACGTCACTACGACTCTACTCCGCAGTACATATTCACAATATGTTTTGGGCGATCTAATTATTATTTATTCCACTAGAAACGCACATCTGTTTAGCAATTCAAGTGTGTCCACCTGGCAAGACTGCAAATACTACTAGTACCATTAGTGTGTAGTTTTATATTATGTAATATATTATGTAAAAATATAATAAAAATAATATTTTTATCGTTCTATTCTTTGATCGTTGAGTCACTAAAAGTGGCTATCACGTTTTTGAATACAAGGACATTTTATTATTGTTTGTGTAACGGTCTTATAAAAATACACATGCATATTAAAATAGTATTTTAATATTGTATTGTCTAGCTTATCTCATGTAAAGTTGTTTTCATAGTCCAACGCAATATGTTACCTACTTATGTTGGTAGCAGATGTTTTGGTGCATACATTTTATTACGTATACGTACGCACTTATAGTAAAACAAGCAGGCACTCAGAACACAACATAATAATAATAATAATTCCTTCGTACCGTTATACGTTACATAGGGCCTGCAAGTAATTTCTCCATACCGCTCTATCATTGGCAACTTGCTCAGTCTCATCCATGGAACTGAGACCGATATTTCTTGCCTCTCTCAGCAAAGTTCATTTCAGGGTCTCTTAGGTCGATCTCTCTTTCTTGAACCCTTTGCATCCCACTTCAATGCCTGCTTTGATATTCGTTGATCATTTCTCCTCAAGGTGTGCCCAACATATCTCCATGTTCGCTTTCTCATAACAGTTGTCACTAGTGGTTGACCAGATATGTCTCTGATTTCATCACTTCTCCTGAATTCGTTCCATTTTATATTCAATATATTTCGCAGACATCTATTTTCAAATGCATCAACTTGCTTTCTATATCTTTAGTCATTTTCCAACTCTCGCTGGCATATGTTAGGATTGATACAACATTTGAATTGAAAATCCGTAATTTACTTTTAATACTATATAACTTGCAGTTCCATATTTTATTTAGACTTTTAAAAGCTGATGTTGCTTTGTCAATTCGAATTATAATTTCTTTTTTTAACATTTGCTGTGCAATCAAAATTGCTACCTAAATATGTAAACTGAGAGCACGATATATATATATACATAAAACTAAATAAAAAATTAGAACTAAAAGTTATATAATTATTTTCAATTCCAATGGTGTAACCCTCTAACATATGCATTGAGTGTTTGAAAATTAGTAAAGAATGCATTCAAATTTCAAAAATTTAAATAGATGTATGAGAAAAAAAAATGAACATAAAACGGTGAGAATTCAGGAGAAGTGATGAATTCAGAGAATTGTCTGGTCAACCAATGATAACAACTGTTGTAAAAGAAAAAGATGGAGATATGTTGGACATAAATTGGGAAGCAATTACCACATAATAACAAAGCATGCACTGAAGTGGTTGGAAATGGGTTAAAATAAGAGAGGAGTCCTAGGAAAACCCTGAAACGAACATTGCTGAAAGAAGCTAGGAATATTTTACATAATTCCATGGAGGACATTGAGTCAGTTGCCCAGGACAGAGCGGTATGGAGAAATTACTTGCACGCTCTATGTAACGTATAATAGTTTTAGAGGAATATATATATGTATATTCGCCTACTAAGAATTAAATCGTAGCCATGTTGTTTAATATTATATCTATGACAGTTTTTGCTTTGAAGATTGATTTCCTTAATGAAAGTGTCCCTAGTCATTCAAGAGAGACTTACTCAGAATTCAGAGGTACATGTAAATTAGATCCCATATAAACGATCAAGATCTGTAGCCTAACCTCGTTAAGTGTACACACCAAGAACCTTGGTCGAAGCTGTACTATCTCTCTATCTATTCTCTAATTATGTTTTGTCTTTCAGCGTCAAGTCGAAGGAGACACCTGGAGCGAGCCTCTCTATGCACCTTGTCTTTCTTTCTCTTCTCCAGTCCAGATTGGCCTCACATCTTTAGGGAAAGAAAATATTTCTAGAACGGTCTTTTGTGTGCGCTTCATAAACAGTGTCGTCCATCGCCTCTGTTATCTCTGAGGTCCACCTCTGGTCCAAGCTGTACTATAACCCCGAAGTATACATATCACATTCTCACTAGCCAAGAATGCTATCAAATGTTGCTTTCGGCGACTCATTATATAATAATACTCTTCGTCTTCTTCGTTGCGTTCGTTCTTTACGACCAATTTTAATCACTCTTTGTGATATGTTTGATCTTTGCCAAGAACGTGCATACGTTACACATTGGTTTGGTAGGCCCCTAAACGCATAGACTTGTTCATCTTTAGGACACGTACATCCGATTTTAGCCAAACCTCATTAGTCGCCTCTTACGACATGCGTGCAGGTAACAGTGGTTCTATTCTTTTCACCCCAAATTTGAGCCCCGGAAACCACTCGGACGGCAATAATACTAATACTATGAATAATAAGTACAAAATCAGATTGACCTGGCTCTGCATCCATTCATCACCAAGAGACTAGGCAGTCGAATAATGACTCTATAACGTGACCTTTACCAGGTTAATCTCTATTTTAACACATGCACATTTATAACTTCCAAGCTTTCTTGTTTGAGTGCCCAAAATGTTGACCGAGAGTATCCCAAAATCTCAATAACAAGTACACGAGTTTTTATTTAAGATACGTCTTTAAAGGGTTTTAAAGTTCGAAAGGGAAAGGTCTGACATTATTGAGCATGGTTTTCCCATATGGTTCACTCCATTCCCCTAAATGCCGACCGTGTTGTACAAAGTACGGGCACCGTAGCTCCAGCAACAATCCTATGTATCTCGCGAAAAGCATACAAATGTGTCTCGATCCGGATCGAACAGTCAAACGTCCTCACCACTTGGCAAAATAGACCTCCATTATGTTTCTGAAAATCGTGGCACATCCCAAAGGACGTAGCCATCAACCACAGTAAACAAGCCATTGATTTTCTAGGCACCACTTATACGTTCAGTAGTTTGCCATTGCTTTCTGAACGGGTGGCGCCATTTGTCTTTTGTTAAAATCAACGGAAACAATTTGCAAGCAAACTGTCCGCAGCGTGATTCGAACTCAGAACGTCGGGATTAATAGACCGAGTCACTAACCCCTAGGCCACAGACGCCACACCGTTATGTTTCTACATTGTATTAATTATTTTTGCCAGGCAGCAGCTTTCCAGTTTACTCTTAATTATTCTCGATTAACAAGATATATTTTATGTATTCAACAGTGTAACGGGAACCACGTTTTATAGTTTTACCGAACCATTTAATTTGTTGTTTCTGATGAAGTTCAGTACTGATTCTGTACTCACTTTTTTCAAGATGTCTTCATTTCTAAACCGGTCTCTTCTTGTTACACCCATCATTCTGCTTAGACACTTAATCTCTGTCGGAACTAGTTTTCTTTTATCATTTGTTGTCAGCGTCCAGGTTTGGCTATGATAGTATATTGTGGGGAGAACGATTGTGGAGAAATATTGCTCCTTTAGTGTTCACAATGACATTTTTGCATTTTAATATTGGCGCCATTTGTCCTATCATTTGATTTGCTTTGTTACATTTGTGTTTGGTTTCGTTAGTTATTCTTCCATTTGTTACATTTTTTAATGTCGATGAAGATATTGATAGTGTTTTCCTTCTAGTGAATGTCATTACTTCGGTTTTGTCGATGTTTATTCTCATATTGTATTCTGTGCGTGGTAACTTGGGTCTGTCAATGTATAGTTGTCGCTGTTTCTCTGTTTTTGTTATGATTGCTTGATCGTCGTCAAAAATAAATTTGTTTAAGAGTTCCCAAAGGTTGTTTCCTTCGCTGGTGTTTTACAGACTTGATCGTTATACGTGTTGAACAGCATCGGTGATAGTCAATATTGAATGTCGATATTGAATATAATTATTATATATGCATTCAGAACTAACTTATGTGACCTCTGTAAATTTCACTAGTTAATAATATCAGAGAACAGTACTTGCTTATTAACTCGGACGACTATATTGATTTTGTGCAGTTCTGAAAGTGCCGTACAACCAATCAATCCAGTGATTTAATGAATTTGAAATTACACGTTGTACAAGTCGAGCTGAATGATTGAGGGGCAGAGAAAGTATGTTTAAACAGTTAGCTGTGGGTACCATCAGTATGAATACTGCTTCTTCTTTGCGATCGATTTGTTGATGATTATACCGTTAGACGCATTCTTATGATGAAATCGACTGTAGTCGAAGGCATCTCTGTGCCATGTAGTTTGATGATTATCCGTTAGACGCATTCTATGATGAAATCGACTTAGTCTCAGGTCATTCGTGCCATGTTTTGAATGTGTGTTGTGTTGTAGGGCCAGCATTCCTTTCTTGGGAGGACATACAGGCGGCAGTCTTGCAGGACATGTTCTGTGGTTTGTTCAGCGGAGCCACAGGGGCACAGAGGGGTTGGGGACAATCGCAGCCTGTGTAGGTGTTTGTTCAGTCTGTTATGACCTATCCTGAGTCGGAAGATGACAGTCTGTCCTTGTCTGTTAAGTGTGGGGTAGTCATCGTTGGATGGTGTAGGTTCTTTTCTAATGTCCATGATAGCTCTTTTTTTCAAAGTATGTGATTTCATTATCTATTTGTTCACATTCTGCTCCCTTTTAGCAAGTTTGTCTGCCTTTTTGTTACCTGGCACTCCGCAGTGTGATGGTACCCACTGAAGTGTAACTCTTTGTTGGTAGAGATCTTGCTGAGCTCTTTGAATACTCATCGACATATCTTGGCGGAGACTGAGCACATGTGATGGGGCCCGGAGTGCAATGATATATATTCGATAACTCATCTATCTACTCGTTATACCTGTTTGGCATTTCAAAAATCAGATCGAATGCAGGGGCCGGCAAGGGAAGCAACGAATAGTACCACTGCGACCTACAAGGTATGTCGTAAGAGGCGACGGATGTCGGACCTAGGAATGCTCCCTAGTCAATAAAAAGCATCGCAGATATCGGATGTGCTGGACTAGCACACAAATCACACATAGATGTTGACAACTATTTCTTTTAGTCCACTAATCATCATCAAGTACCGTCTCCACATCGAAGGTTGTCTGCAACGAATCTCCAGCATTATCTGACTTTCACCTTGGTGTTGCACTCTGTCAGACTGTAACCTGTCCATTTCTTAAAGTTTTCCCCCACTAAGTCCACTAACATTTTCGAAATGAAATCGAACCACATACCAAAGTGGCTAGATCACAATTAACTACGCTGTATCAGCTATTTTTTTTATACAGTTAAAATATTTTATTTAAACGAAGAGACACTCCAAGATGCCAATATAACGAGTGCGGTTTGAAAAGTAATGACATCAAGGACATAAGTTTGTAATTAGAGTTCGGAAGCACAGAATGTTCAACTTTAACGACATTTTTGAGCACACATCATATATCCCCGATTTAGCAGCTTGTGCTTTTTTCTTGCTCACAAAACTCAAGGAACATCTTAACGGAAACATATATGCCTCTGACGAGAATGTGATAACAGCAGTTGTCCATATCTGGTTACGCCAAAAATAGTGCGATCTTGTCCTCGAAGGGCTGCAAAAACCTGTTCGACGTTGGCGTGTGTATGTAGAACAAGGTGGTGACAATGTTAAAAATAATGTCATCTTACGTAAAGCACGTTTCGTATCAACGTCGATCGAAGGTTGGCTGGAATGAATCTCCAGCATCCTCTGTCTTTCGCCCTTGTGTTGCACACTGCCAGACTGTAACCTGTCCATTTCTTAAAGTTTCCCTCCACTTATCTCTCGGTCTTCCTCTTGCTCTTCTCTCCTCAACTTTCCCCTCTAGTAAAGATTTTATCATGGTGTCATGTCCTTTTATGTGCCCACAATACTTTACTTGTCTGAATTTTATTTCTCTTAATAATTTTTCTTCATGCCTAGTTTTCCTAAAACTTGTTTATGTGTCTGTTTTTTCTGTCCATGAAACTTGCAATTCTTCTATATATCCACATCTCATATGCATTAATTCTGTCTTCTAACTGCTTGTTCATTGTCCATGTTTCCGAGCCATACATTAATATAGGATATATATAGCATTTGATCATTTTCATTTTTAGCCTGTTTGTAATTTGTTTGGATGTCAGTAACTTTCTCATACTATTGAAATTATACAGTTTTACGAATAGTAAAACAATTTGAATATAACGATATCTGCAAGCTCCCAAGTGAGAACTTCTCTAACGATCCCAACAAAAATAGCTTATGTCGCGCCCGTTTGGTGCCGAGACCTACAAGGGAAGTAAAGAATAGTACCACTGCTACCTTCAAGGCATGTTGTAAGAGGTGACGGATGTCGGACCTAGAAATGCTACCCTAGTAAATAAAAAGCGTCACAGAAATCGAATATACTGGCCTACTTGTAGGCGCATAACTGTTACAACGTACAATCTCTATTAGGCTCAGATCACATACAGATCACAAAGAGTGGTTAGCAAGTGGTCGATATGGAACGTTCCAAGAGGAAGCTAATGAATGTGTATTTGAAAAGCAACTTTTCGCAAACGTTCAGAATATGTGAAAATTAGATTTAGGGATTAAATATGAGGCATGAGAGACAAGCGCAATCTTCAGAAGTTGTCACAGTAAAATACTTGCCAATTGACAGTCTGCAAAAGAAGAAAACACGTCATTACAGAAAGCCATATATAAAGTACTAGGAGTGTGTGTGTGTATATGTGCGTGTGTGTTTGCGTGTGTGTTTGTGTGTGTGTGACAGCATTCTTGCTATTTCGTAACAGAGGTATAACTGATTAGTCTCAAGGTCACTCTAGGATTAGTCATTCGTAATCTCTTACATCCGAGAATGTAATCCGTAAAGCATTTCCAAATTATTTTCAAATTGTCTACCAACTTAGAAGTCCGGCTAGCTATTTTTAGTTAGTTTGATTAGGGAATAGACTATGTTGAAATGTCTTCACTTTTTCTTCTTCCATCTAACCCTGTTTTACTACACATCGTCAGGATAAGAAAAGAACGAACTTTTATGTAGGTTTTGTACGTGATGTTTTACAATTCATCTGTTATTGTTGTGTTAGAATTAGTTGAAAAGTGAGCGTCGTAATTTAGTTGTCAATTCTGTTTAATTTTCTCCATTCTATTTCTATTCACATTTGAGTGCCCATTTAAATACAGGGGTTTTACAAGTGTAAATATTAAAAATATTCCATCATTCTTTCTTTCTTTTCTTCAATTCTGATTTTGCAACACAGAATAAGGATAAGAAGAGATTTATAGAAGGGGTTTTTGTGTGCGCTTCATAAACAGTGTATTTCGTTGCTTCCGTTATCTTTGAGGTCTACCTTTTACGTGGCTGGCCTTTTGCTTTGTATGCACTGCATCGGAGTACCATTGATCGGCATTTTACTGTGACATTCTGTTCACGAGTGCATTTTTTTCCAGAAACCCCTAGGATTGTTGCTAAAGCTACGGAGTTCGTGCTTTGTGCAATACTCTCGGCAGGTGGCGTGCCCCTTCTGCGGAGAGGGACCGAGCCATATGGGGTAAAACCCGTGCAATGAAGTCAATCCTTCGGCTTTTAAACCCTTTTTTTTAAAATCATTGCTCTTTGAGGCGTACTGTCTGTTGGTAATCTGCTTATGTGGCCGAAGCATTAGATTTGTTATAATCTAATTTATGTTCGTAGAAGTATAAAGATTCCATCAGTAAATGAGAAATCTTAATTTTAGTTAAATATAGTGTTCAAAAGATAAAATGGGTGATGTGCTCAAAATCACGCCGGCCGTCTTTACTTTCCGGTGCTTTTGCTGGTACTCAATTGAGTCTGTGTCGACCTGAGATCAGTTGCGGACAGAAACAATTCCAGGCCCACTGTAGAATTGAACCCGTACCACTAAACTAAAAAGCAAGCTCACTAACAACTACGCTACTGTACTGGGGATTTCATATAATGTGTATAGTTAGTTAGTTTGTTCCTTTCGTGCCAAAGGCGGCACATAAGGCAGATGTTTCAAATCTCCATGTAATGCGGTTCGTTGCTAGCAGTTGGAGATGTCGTATGGTTTTACATCCCAGTAGTTTACTTTCTGGTAGGATTGTTCTTCAAAGAGTTGTCTTATAATGTGTATACTTGATGTCGTATGGTTTTACATCCCAGTAGTTTACTTTCTTGTAGGATTGTTCTTCAAAGAGTGATCTTATAATGTGTATACTTGTATGAAAAAGAGAAGATGGAAATATGTTGGAAATACTCTAAGAAAATATAACCAAAGAATCACACAGCAGGCATTGTGCGGAGGCAAATGGTTCAAAAACGAATGGAAGCCAATTGGAAACACAGAAGAGAACTTTACTGAGAAAGACGATAAATATCGAAATCAATTACATACAGGAGATTGAGCGAGTTGTCCAGGATGGAGCGGTATGGAGAACGGCGAAACCTATTTTTACAGTTCATAAAAATCCCAAGATCAAATTTGTTTCCAAACTGCCACCGTGGAGTTTGAACCAGGCACTCTAGGGGTTTTCATCGAGCTCATTATGGCAATGCCACAGACAACCGCTTTTGGTTATTTAAAAAATATAAACTTCAACAGTTACTTTGTTTAACGGCTCTTAATGAAGTGTTTCCCACAGGACCGCCGACTTGTATCACATTTTAGGTTTTTTTATTATTCGTTTGATAAAGACCATTAGGTTGATAACTTGTTATGTGTTGTTTTTGTGATCTCGAAAACAATATTGATTTGTCGTTTTTTTTCCTATTTGGTCTTTAAACTGGCAAAAGTAATTTTCAAAACTTTTTATAATTATATTGGTGATATTATCATCAGTACTTCCACATGATGTTACCATTGTCATCTATATACATATTCTCAGTGGCGGTTCGTCATTAAGGGCCAGTGGGGCCGGACCCACCAAAAATAATGTGTAACGTGTATTTATTAGTTAATAATTTAAAATATAACCTAACCCATAACCATGATTTTTCCCGAAAATTTGAGTCTGGCCCCACCAACAAAAAGGATCACGAGCCGCCACTGCATATTCTATTTGATATCTGTGTAGGGAAGAACAGATCGAAGAATAAATGATATGTTGATCTAGGTTTAAATGATTGTAGGTTTGCAAAACAAAAACAAAACATCAAACAGTTCATTAATAACAGTTTGTCAGATAAATAGTACAAAGCAATCCAAAAAGGCAAATTCACAAACGATAAGAGTGCTCAAGCGTTACATATAGTCATCAAAGTGATATGAAACGTACACGTGGACAATAAAGAAATAGGTGTAGAGATGCATCGAAGCGTGAGATTTATGTATATGCAGAAGAATAGGATGAGTGTAATGGAAAGAAAAAATAATAACTAATAAATAAGTACTTTAACAAGTAGGATGAACAATAAAGAAATTTAATGAGATGGAAATTCGAGAATTGAGTTATGTTTGTCGTACTTAGTCACGACATGGATGATGTATCTACGCATAATGTTGGGAGTATCGAGTAGAAACATGTTTAGAAATGAAGATATCAGGGGGAAAAAAAGTATGTATAATATCAGTACTGAACTTGATCAAGAAACAAAACATTGAATGGTTTGGTCAAATAAGCAGATTACTAACAAACTGTGCACGAAAAGAGCAATGTTACCCTTCTTCTTCTTCAAACTCCAGGAATTATGAATTTCCACTCTTTTTTTCCTGATGTACAATGGGGGGAACACCACAGCTTGAAAACCCAGAAACCCCCAACATTTCCAGGCGTGTAGTGCTATGCTTAGTACTGCGGAGACTCCTCCCCAGGTAGGGTTCATTGGTCATCACTGTCTTTTTCTTCCTTTTCTAGTGCGGTTGGAGCTCAAAAACATCATTTATTGATCTCAGTGGACAAGTGATTTAGTCCAGAGAGTCACTTCAGCGGGTAAAGCAATGTTACTCCGATACAGTGGACACAAAGCTAAATGCCGTCAGCGCTAAAGGTGGACCGCAGAGATAACAGAGGAGAGGAACGACACTGTTTATGCATCGCACACAAAAGCATGTTCTAGAAATATGTTCTTATCTTGATGATGTGACGCAAAACATGATTAGAGAAAGGAGAAGAAAAGAGAAAGAAAGATGAAGATAGCATCAAGTGACATGGTGCTCTGTTGAAGATCATCTTGATTGGGAATGTACAAGGTGTTCAACTTAAAAGCAGCCTATAAATGGAGCTAATCTGGCATATATGTACGGAAATGAGAAGGTTCAGTTATGACGTAGTATAGGTCAAAGGTTGTGTGATGGTGTGTAATTGTATAGCGGGAAGGGGCGATGAACAAATGTGACGTAGGACGAGCTAGTCAGAACCGGTTTAAATTGTAAATAAACACAACGCGATAGGTTATCTGGCAAATTTCGATTTGTCAATGGGGCTGCAATTATCTTGAACACACTGTATAAGAGCAAGGGGAAGACTAAGACATAAATGAGATTGAGAAAATGAAATGGTGGTCAGGGAATCGTCTGGGTTAGTGCTTGATAAGGCTAAAGAACAGAACTTGTTCGAGAGCAGTTACACAGTAAACTTTCAATGCAAAGATAGCACATAATTCATTGAATAATATACAAACCATGATGTCTAGAGGTCTGAAAGCGGATCTAAAGGCGAAATATATACTTAATTGCAACGTGATCCCTATATGGCTCTGTTCAAATCCACAGAAAAGACATACCTTTTAGCTATAATGTTGCACAAAAACCCCACGTGGGCATATTTAAAGAAAATGCGTTTCTTGGATTTTTAAGTATAGTAGAAATAGACGTCACCGTTCAGAAAGCAATGGCAAGCTACTGCACGTATAAGTAGTGCCTAGAATACCGATGACTAGATTACTGTGGTTAATTCTAAATCCATGTAAAGGATATTGCCACAATATTCATTATGTATGTATGTATGTATGTATGTATGCATGCATGTATGTATGTATCATGTATATGTATGTATGTGCATATATTTTATGTATTTGTTGTATATATATTTGATATGATGTATAAATACATATAATGAACATAACATGAAATGAATTCATGAGAAGTGCTGAAGCAGAAATGTTATAGGCAATCAGTAATAACAACTGTTATACATAAACCAATATGAAGATATGTGTGGCACACTTTCAGAACAGAGGATAAAAGAATTACAAAGCAGGACTTAGAGAGGAAGCCATAATGATTCAGAAAAAAGTAGATTATTTAGTAAGGCGTGAAATATCACTCATTATCAAAGAGAAAGTTGAAAAGGTTAACCAGTATAGAGAGCAGGGCGGCTTGTCATTAGGACAGCGGGGCCTGGCCGCACCAATAATCGAAAGGGGGAAACTTCCTGGTATAGACACATAATAGTAAATACTCCAAAAAACCATGATTTTTCAGGAAAATGTGTGTCTGGCCCCACCAAGAAAAATGGCTACTAGCCGCCACTGATAGAGAGGTTTGAAGAAATTGCTTGCATGACCTATGTAACATATATCGGTTTGAGAGAAATATATTATTACTAGGGGGTTTCAGTGGCTAAGCGATTAAGCCCTTGTCTTGCTGGTCGAAGGTCGTGGGTTTGAATCCGGACCACAACGTTTTGTTCACGAATACATTTTTTTCTTCTTCAAAAAACCTACCGGATTGTTGCCAAAGCTACAGAGTGGGTGCTTTGTGCAATACAATAGGCAGGTGGCGGCGAACCATATCTGCGGAGTGAGACCAAGCCATATGAGGTAAAACTCAGGGCAATGAAGTTACTCAAACAATACTATTACCAATAACCAGGTATGTATAGAATGGGTCTAAAGGTAAAGTATTTACTTCAACGCAAGGGTTTGCCAATATACCTCTTAGCAGAAATGGCACGCCATCAACAGAGGTTGTTGCACAAAGGACAAACTCTGTAGCTTCTTCAATAAACTTAACTATCTTGGGGAAAAAAATGGCACATGTGATTCGATTCGTATTCAAGCCGTCAACATTCAGAACAATTCAGCGTTTTATATAAGATATGTATATATGTCTGCTTGGTTGTATGTACGTGTGTATGCATGTATAGTTAGTTAGTTTGTTCCTTTCGTTCCAAAGGCGGCACATAGGGCAGAGGATTTAGATATCCATGTGATGCGGTTCGCTGCTAGCAGTTGGAGATCTTGTATGGTATTACATCTCAATAGTTTACTTTCTTGTTGGATGGTTCTTCGAAGAGTGGTCTTTGATCTTCCACGTTTTCTTTTCCCAACTGGTGACCGCATAAGGACTTGTCGATTTAGTCTCTTTTCGTCTGATCTAAGAACATGACCTAAATATTTCCACCTTCGTTTCCTTATAATATTTGATACGGGTTGTTGGTGTGTTCTATCTCTCACTGTGTTGTTAGAAACGAAATTACTCCATTTTACTTTTAATAATTTTCGTAGACATTTATTTTCAAAACTGTCCAGTTTCTTATCCATTTTCTTTGTTGATTTCCAATTTTCACAACCGTAGGTCAGTACAGGAATCATACATGACCTAAATAATTTAACTTTGTGCATATACTAAGGTCTTGAGATTGCCAGATATCCGTTAATTTAGTGAAAGGCACTAGCTGCTATAGCAATACGAGAGTTTATTTCTTTCATCGTGTCTCCGTTGTTTGACACTTTACTACCCAAATATGTAAAATGTTCAACTTTCTCCAGTTTAGCCATTTATTGCGATGTTGTCTGTCTAGTTTGTGAGGTCCATAATTTTGGTCTTGGCAGAATTAATCTGCAGACCAACCTGTTCAAGTGTTCAAAGATTGCTCGTTAGTTTGTGGGTTGCTTGTGTGGTTGAATTCGTGTGTAGTTATGCATGTATGCATGTGTGTATATATATCTGAACGTTTACTTAGTACGCTGAAGTGTATGCGACATTGAAGGTCCTAGCGTATGTTTTTACGTGCAAAACAAAACTAAAAACATCAAGCGACATGTTTATGAGTATAAACCTATTTCACTAGAGCCCCATATGTTTTTTGACCTATGATGAAAGAAGAATCAAACGAATGAATGTTGTACTATTACGTGCACTCATACTACTGAATACAGAAAACACATTTTATTGCTAAATGTAAATGTAGTAACCTTTCGTCCTAACGAGCTTTAGACTCATGTTTATTACAGTTTTTACTGAAATATATGTAAATATCTCATTATATTTTCAGATGAATTCATGTAACTATTTTCTACTTATGAATAACTAATAGTATTTATGCAAGAAGAACCGTATTATAGTCTGTCCATTAATTCGTGAGCACGTTTGAAATTGATTTTCTCGAAAACTACCTGTTGGATCTCAGTGATTTTTGCATGCAGCCTTAGAATAGCCATGACGCTAAAATAAAGCTAACCAGTAGTCCATAGATGCAACGGATTTTGCACATCGGCGAATTCCTTTGATCTTTATGACAATTGCAAATACGGGGCTCAAATTTTAGATTTTACAGTATCCCTAGAATTTGTCCATGTCAATTCTATTCATAGGTGTATCTCCATATTAACTTGATAGGTCAAGTAATTAAGTGTGTTGCCCTTTATGTGCAATCGTGAACTTGGATACAATATGCAACAGTTAGTCCTCCCCTTCGGTCACCATTAGACCCCAGGGTGTCTTAACTTCACCACATATTGTATGATGGTAGACGCATTTGGATATGGAAATGTATACGTTGCTATTTCTCAGTCTGTAATCAAAATATGATTTGTATCATCCCGAATCTGACGATTCCATGAGGTTGATAATTGTTACTGGCTGGACAAATTGTAATCCATCTCGGTGCCAGTACTCGTCTTCCTCTCGAGCACATGTTCAACACACTTCTTCCAGAACTGCATGTGTATCATTGAGAGGGACTCACGTGTCAGAACTTCAACATCACACATACTAAACGTCCTGTTCTGTTCGGCAACTTGCCCTTTTACTTTAGCCCAGACAAGCTCTATCGGATTGAGGTGAGCATGATATGGAGGTAGTCGCAAAGACGTGTGGCCGTATTCCGCAATGATTTTGTCAATATGAAACACCTTTGTCTTATTTGTCATCCTCACCAGGTGCAACAACTCGGGTTTCAAATATGTATCATCGAAGCTGACATTTTCCTTAGCAAGCCAAGTCCTAATTTGATCTTTTGTATTTGATGCAGTTGGTATTTTGTCTTCCGCTGATACTGCGTTGTGATAGGATGCATTATCCATTACCAAGCATGATGGTCTGTTTAGAATTGGAAGTAGATCTTTCTCCATCCAGTGCCTGCAAATATGTCCATTCATTTCTGTGTTGTAGTCCCTACCGTCGGTACTTTTTGATTGGAAAATAATTCCAGCGTCATGGACAAGACCTTCTTCACTGCTTCCTGCATGTGTTAGTATAATACGCTGGCCTTTGCTGCTTGGTATTTTTCTTTTCTGTTCACCGTCTACTGATTGCCATTCTTTAGCATTGGTGTGGTGAGCATTGACCAGGATTCGTCCAAATATACAATATCATAGCCTTGACTCCGCCGCTCACGGATCTGCCTCAGGTATTTACTTCGGGCAGCAATTAAATGTGGCTTTTCACAAATAATATTTCTGCCGCCTATAGTTTTTCTGAAGGTGAAGCCCGCGGCTCTTACAATTTTCCATAGAGTACTTTTAGAAATGTCTATGCTGCAATCTGATTGCAGTTTTAATTTCAGTTCCTGAGAGTAACAAGTTGATTTGTCGCAAACATTTTCTTAGAGCTCCTCTTATGACATCTATGTCAAAGTCGTCAATTGTTCTTTTCCTTCCTTGTTTGACATTAGTGCACTTTGTGTCCTGTTTAATCCATCGGAAAAGGATTCTCTATTCAGACCAAGCGCCAGTTGCGTTCGTTTCTCGGGATTATGAATATCGCAATATAGATGACCTCTCTAGATTCCCTACGGAAGTGTTGGTATAGTAAAACTGTAACCTTCTGCATTGTTATAAATGTGCACTTCATTATGAATGTGATATCAATGTCAGTTTTGATAAGCCAACAAATATGATACAATAGCTTCATACAAATAGCGAGATACACCTATGACTATACAACGGTATCCAAATTATAACGTCATATGCTTTCCGCTTTCAAAGTCGACTGGGTTAGGTGCACGGAATTCGTGAAACTCACGATATTTCAATGTTACCATAATGTATTTTAGAACAACGCGTCTGTGTACCGTAAATCTGTTACTATTGTGTACAATCCGGTGAGATTGATTTTAATATAACCTGAAGAAAAATATTTCAAACTACATCAAATTTTCTTGGACAAAAATATTTCTCTAGCGTCATGGATATTCTAAGGCTGCTTGCAAAAATCACTGAGATCCAACAGGTAGTTTTCGAGAAAATCAATTTCAAACGTGCTCACAAATTAATGGACAGACTATAGCATGGTTGCTAGTGAACTCGATACTTTTTCTAGTGGGCTGGGCTCAAATCTAAAGTGGGCGTGGATTTTTTACCGACATTATCGGCTCTTCCCAGATCGACTACTAAGTTCATCCCTGTCTCAATTTGGTACCAGAAAAAAGTACTGGGAAGTAAAAGGGGCCAGCGTCATGTTGACAACATCACCCATCGTATTCCGACGGTCAATGAAAAATACGGCACTAACACCGTACTACACAATATAACTATCTCAACGTTATCATTACTCTTGGAAGGGAATGTAGAGATTGTGGCACCATTAAGGCTGATCTCGCAGTTAAGCAGTTGATAGAAGATAATGCAAGAGATGATGATGTTGTTGTATATATTGATGGGTCGGTTCATAGTGGTGAGAAGTCCGGCTGGGGTTTCTCGGGTATTGCGCATGGTAGGGTTGTTGCAGAGCGAAGTGGGGCATACAGAACAACTACTTCTAGTATGAGGATGGAGGTTGAGGCCGTTACTTCTGCCCTCCATTGGCTCTCTGGAACTTCATTTACTGGGACCGTTGTTGTATCTGACTCTCAGTCGATGCTTGACAAGATCCAAAAGGGCAGGTTTCGATATGAGTGGATGTCGTCTATAGAAGTTTCCAACCTCCAGCGGCTTATGTGGATATACTGCCCTGGGCATGCGGGTGTTTACGGTAATGAGAGAGCGGACAGGCTTGCATCAACAGCATCGATTGTTGGGGAGTTGAAGATGGATAAGGGGATGTTCTTCGGTCTCTTCGCGACTGTCTGTTGGATGAGGACACTAAAATCGATGTTGAATCAATCAAGCGATTTAAACAGTTTGGAGTTACCCGTTGTTCAAGTCGAACTGGATGCATGAGAGGCAGAATGAGAGGTGTGTTTAATCATCGAACCACAGGAACCATCAGTATGTATACTCTTCGATATCTGTTGGGGGAGACTGAGGACCTATGTGTCTGCCCGGAGTGCAATGACGTCAGGTAAGTATCCAATAACCAATAAATAATAACACAATATAACTTATGGTATTAAAATGTTTGATTTACTTACATTTTATTTATGCTTCTTCATTTTCTTCTTAGAACGCTCCATATTGTTAACTACTCTTTGTGATTTGTATGTAATCCGAACCTAAGAGCGATTTTACGTTGTGCTAGTTATGCGCCTACAAGTAGACCAGCACATTCAATTTATATGACGCTTTATTTCATTCCGAACATGTCCTTAGGTGCCCCGATCTCTTCCGCAACATCTTCAGCCATGTACAGCACCTAACCGTACCAGTTCGATGTTGATTGACGAGCCTACTCATATTGTGCCGTTATTTTATCACCACTCCAATTTTCAATCCAATTTCTTGCAATACATTGGTTGATGTAGATTGATTTAAATGAAAGTTCTTTTTCCTGCCACAGTCTATAGGGGATTTGAGAATGTCAGCTCTATCCATTGCCTGACCTCCAGATATGGTTTGCTTCGTCAGTGAGTTATGTCTGCATTTTTATTAACATCGACATCCATCTAAAAACGGTTTAAAAGCTGAAGGAGTGACTTCATTCCTCCAGTTTTGCCCCATATGGCTCGGTCCCTCTCCGCAGAAATGGCACGCCACCTGCTAAGAGTATTGCACAAATCACGAACTCCGTAGCTCCAGCAACAATCAAAGGGGTCTCTGAAAAAACTGCACTCGTGAACAGAAGGTCGCGGTCCGGATTCGAACCAACGACATTCGACTCTCAAGGCACAGAGCTTAACCACTCAGCCACAGAGACCTCTGACATCCATGTATCAATGTAAATATGAAAATGATTATCATTTTAAAACTTAAAATCTCCAATGTGGTGCAGGGGTCAACAAGGGAAACAAATAATAGTACCACTACCAACTTCAATGCATGGTCTAAGAGGAGACTGAAGTAGGGACTTATGGAATCTACCCTAGTAAATAAAAAACAAATAATAGTACCACTACCACCTTCAATGCGTGGTCTAAGAGGAGACTGAAGTAGGGACTTATGGAATCTACCCTAGTAAATAAAAAACATCGCGGAAATCGATAAGCTGGCCTACTTGTAGGAGCATAACTGACAGAACGTACAATCGTTCTTAGGCTCCGATCACATGCAAATCACAAAGAGTGGTTAATAAGAGTCACAGAGACCGCTATTTTTAAAAAAGACAACCCTTGTTTTGGATGGGTCTCCCACTTTAACCGGGTTCAGAAGCAAGCAATACTCTGAAGTCTCAACGATTCGCCTGTATTTACGTCACTTTGTCGATGTAGCCCAGGTTTCCAAAGTGGGCGGTACCACCCAGTGGGCGCTGAAGCATTCTAGGGGTGATAGTGGGTTCAGAAGAATTTGGAGGAGAAGGGGAGGAGTGTTAAGACGATTAGGATCAGTGGCTCCTTAAAGAAAAAATTAATAATAAATATTTTGAAATAAATTATTTTCGTGATTTTGCAATTGAATAATCATTTAAAATTTGAATTCTGCATTTTAAATCATCTTATGCCCGTCTTACACGATCCATTTTTTCTTGAATTTTCTATTTCATGCACAAACTCATTTGAAAATTAATTGACCCATGTATTACATAAATATATCAATTTTCTATGTCAAAAGGGGAAATAGAGCATGTACATATGAGGGATGGGGGCGTTAGGAAACTGTTGTAATGTGGAGTGGGCGTTACAAAGTTTATGTTCTGCAAAGTGGGCGTGGGCCAAAAAGTTTGGGAATCTATGATGTAGCCAATGAAAATTTATATTTAGAACAGAACAACAGTAGCGACAAAATAAATACAAAACCTGACATATATACACACACACACACTTGCGCATATAAGACACATGCTGAAACACACACACACACACACGTGCACATATAAGACACTTGCTGAAACACAAACACACACACACACACTTGTGCATATAAGACACAAACTGAAACATACACACACACAAACACACAGACTTGCTCATATAAGACACAAGCTGAAACACAGAAACACCAACATACAAGAAGACAGGAATACCAACATTAAAAAAAATTAAATTTGCTATCGATATTAATAATGATAATATCGATATTAATAATGATAATATCGATATTAATAATGATCATATCGATATTAATAATGATGTTATGATCGAGTCGGTGATACTATTTCAGAACATGAAACAAATACACTCGCACATAACATAAATATAAAGACGTATCCTATTTCATAACTTCATTAAATTTTTCCATGAAATCCTTGATGAAAATACTTGATTAATTTTTCAATTAAATCCTTTGACAACTGGGAGAATCATGTTCAGGGCAGATCAGTCTGGCTCACACTTCTTCGACACGGTTCTTCGACCTGCGAGGCAGGTAGAACAGCACGGATGGAACAAAAACGTTAAAATAGAAAGGCAGTAAAACTCCCACAAGTGCAAGTATACCTTGCCCACACTGTACAAGAATGTTTCAAGCCTGCATTGAGCTCGCTAGTCATCTACAGACACGCATAACTCAACTACATTCCTTTAGATGAAAATTGTGTGGTCATCATCACCCGTGATGGACGAGCATCACATTTTTCCAGTAATATTTGTGTTATTACTGAAGTTGAAAGACAGACAGACAGAGAGACAGTTAGACAGACTTTATCGAATTAACAGATAAAACTGAATTAAGATACTAATGAGACTGTATGCAGTCGGTGTAACAAAACAACAGAGAACTGGGTGATGACTTCAAATGTGTGATGGTCAGTGTACCGATAAGCTAATTATCTAGTGTACACATATGGGCCAAACATGGGCACTGACAAAAGAATAAGAAAGGAAAATTACCACATGCGAAATGAGATGCCTGAGGAAAGCAGTAAATAAAACAAGAAGAGACCATATAAGAAATGAGGAAATTAGAAGAACTGTCGGAACAACACCTGCTATTAGATTTATTGAAAAACAGAGACTCAAATGGTTTGGCCACTTGGTCAGAATGAACCTGAATACACCAGTTGCAAGAGCGTACAACCTTGAAATGGAATCATCAAGAGGAAAGGGCAGACCAAGAAAAAGATAGGTTGATGGAGTTACAGACATCTTAAAACTCCACAATACCACAACATATCAAGCGACCGAGCGTGCATTATCTCGGAAACCGATCATCAGTTAAACCTACTTCGCCTAGCGGCAAAAAAGCAGAGAAGGACAAAAGAAAGAAGAAGAAAGAAGACACATAATTATACAAATTGTACACCCAGAACTACAGGGTGTTCAAGATAATAGCAGCCTGTGAATGGAGTCAATCTGGCATATATGTATGCAAATGAGAAGGTTCAATTATGACGTAGTATAGTTCAAGGTTATGTGACGGTATGTAATTGTAGTGCGGAAGGGGCGATGAACAAATGTGACGTAAAACAGCTAGTCAGAACCGGTTTAAATAGTACATAAACATAACGCGATAGATTATCTGGCAACTTTCGATTTGTCAATGGGGCTGCTTTAATCTTGAACACCCTGTACTATCATAGTGTAGCATCGCTTGTTCTGAAATAAAAACCGCACATATTAAACAATGATTAAGAGGGGCGTAGATCACGAATATCTTTGAACGGTAGCATATGCCCATCCTATTTTTACCAGATGAAAAATTACACGCCCATGGTGTTTGTAAAGTCTCACAACACTTTATATGTAGAACAAATGTGAAAAACAAAGTACATGACGTCATCAAAAAAGTGTTCCATAGTCACTTGTGATGCAATATGTAGTGAATGACTGTTGTCTGCTGGGATAATTCTTTTCACTCAAACCATAATGATATTTTCAGCTGAAGAAAGACTATTTAAAACTATGAAGAAACGTGTACAGACATATCTTGAAGCCTGTGATGGATATTTCCAACATCTGTTATAATGAATATTTCATTGGTTCTTTCTAGTTTACCAAGAACAACAGTAGACCATAGCAGTAACTATTGTGATTAATTTCACTACTTTGTTTTAGCACATTATTTGATGACGTCATGTACTTCATATTGCGAGCTAACCTACATATGAAGTATTGTAGGACTTTACAAAAACCATGTATATGTAGATGGCCCAGCCAGCTATCAATGATTCTATTAATGATTAATATGGTGGATAAAAAGAATGCACATACAAATATGGTGCACAAAACGAATGCACATACAAATATGGTGCACAAAAAGAATGCACATACAAAACATCCGAGGATCGGTAAACTGCTATAGTCTGTCCATTAATTCGTGAGCACGTTTGAAATTGATTTTCTCGAAAACTACCTGTTGGATCTCAGTGATTTTTGCAAGCAGCCTTAGAATATCCATGACGCTAGAGAAATATTTTTTCCAAGAAAATTTGATGTAGTTTGAAATATTTCTTCTTCAGGTTATATTAAAATCAACCTCACCGGATTGTACACAATAGTAACAGATCTACGGTACACAGACGCGTTGTTCTAAAATACATTATGGTAACATTGAAAATCGTGAGTAAACAACAATTTCACGGGAATTCCCGTGCACCGAACCCAGTCGACTTTGAAAGCGGAAAGCATATGACGTTATAATTGGGATACCGTTGTATAGTTATAGGTGTATCTCGCTATTTGTATGAAGCTATTGTATCATATTTGTTGGCTTATCAAAACTGACATTGATATCACATTCATAATGAGTCTGAAGTGCACATTTATAACAATGCAGAAGGTTACAGTTTTACTATACCAACACTTCCGTAGGGAATCTAAGAGAGGTCATCTATATTGCGATATTCATAACCCTGAGAAACGAACGCAACTGGCGCTTGGTCTGAATAGAGAATACTTTCCCGATGGATTAAACAGGACACAAAGTGCACTAATGTCAAGCAAGGAAGAAAAAGAACAATTGACGACTTTGACATAGATGTCATAAGACGGGAGCTCTTGAAAATGTTTGCGACAAATCAACTTGTTACTCTCAGGAAACTGAAATTAAAACTGCAATCAGATTGCAGCATAGACATTTCTAAAAGTACTCTATGGAAAATTGTAAGAGGCCGGCTTCACCTTCAGAAAACTATAGGCGGCAGGAATATTATTTGTGAAAAGCCACATTTAATTGCTGCCCGAAGTAAATACCTGAGGCAGATCCATGAGCGGCGGAGGCAAGGCTATGATATTGTATATTTGGACGAATCCTGGGTCAATGCTCACCACACCAATGCTAAAGAATGGCAATCAGTAGACGGTGAACAGAAAGAAAAATACCAAGCAGCAAAGGCCAGCGTATTATACTAACACATGCAGGAAGCAGTGAAGAAGGTATTGTCCATGACGCTGGACTTATTTTCCAATCAAAAGTACCGACGGTAGGGACTACCACACAGAAATGAATGGACATATTTTCAGGCACTGGATGGAGAAAGATCTACTTCCAATTCTAAACAGACCATCATGCTTGGTAATGGATAATGCATCCTATCACAACGAAGTATCAGCGGAAGACAGAGTACCAACTGCATCAAATACAAAAGATCAAATTAGGACTTGGCTTGCTAAGGAAATTGTCAGCTTCGATGATACATATTTGAAACCCGAGTTGTTGCACCTGGTGAGGATGACAAATAAGACAAAGGTGTTTCATATTGACAAAATCATTGCGGAATACGGCCACACGTCTTTGCGACCACCTCCATATCATGCTCACCTCAATCCGATAGAGCTTGTCTGGGCTAAAGTAAAGGGCAAGTTGCCGAACAGAACAGGACGTTTAAAATGTGTGATGTTGAAGTTCTGACACGTGAGTCCTCTCAATGATAGACATGCAGTTCTGGAAGAAGTGTGTTGAACATGTGCTCCGAGAGGAAGACGAGTACTGGCACCGAGATGGATTACAATTTGTCCAGCCAGTAACAATTATCAACCTCATGTAATCGTCAGATTCGGGATGATACAAATCATATTTTGATTACAGACTGAGAAATAGCAACGTATACATTTCCATATCCAAATGCGTCTACCATCATACAATTTGTGGTGAAGTTAAGACACCCTGGGGTCTAATGGTGACCGAAGAGGAGGACTAACTGTTGCATATTGTATCCAAGTTCACGATTGCACATAAAGGGCAACACAATTAATTACTTGACCTATCAAGTTAATATGGAGATACACCTATGAATAGAATTGACATGGACAAATTCTAGGGATTACTGTAAAATCTAAAATTTGAGCCCCGTATTTGCAATTGTCATAAAAGATCAAAGGAATTCGCCGATGTGCAAAATCCGTAGCATCTATGGACTACTGGTTAGCTTTATTTTAGCGTCATGGATATTCTAAGGCTGCATGCAAAAATCACTGAGATCCAACAGGTAGTTTTCGAGAAAATCAATTTCAAACGTGCTCACGAATTAATGGACAGACTATAGTAGTAGTTCTCTGCGAGGGGAAACGGCGTTATTGTTTTCTGGATGGAGACACCATCTTCGAGGCTCACCACTGTTTTTTCTATCTCGCGTTTCTTTTGGGTACACCTTCGCCCATTTCTGCTTGTGCCCTCGTCTACAGACTGGACCAGCCCATTTCTGCTTGTGCCCTCGTCTACAGACTGGACCAGCCCATTTCTGCTTGTGCCCTCGTCTACAGAATGGACCAGCCCATTTCTGCTTGTACCCTCGTCTACAGACTGGACCAGCCTTCTCTTGTCACTTGCGTCACATTGTTCTACTGAGCGAGATCATGCCCATTTATATGTCCCTGTGCACAGTTTATCACCATTCAATAGAGACGTTTGCATTATATTCAAGCTTCAGCTGGGTTTTCCAGTTTTTCTGCACATTTGGGTGGTCCGTTCACCCCTCAGTTTGTCACGTCTTTTCGTCGCTCCAACATCAGCACCGTGTATGTCTGCCCCCCTCCCCACTCCTTCCCTCGGTGGGCTCACATGTGTATCGTCCGTATACGTTTTCGCTCTACTTTGGTGACTGCTCACCGTGTTTATCAGGTTTCTCACAGTGCTCACATTTACTATGCCTCGAGACTGTTGGGCCTCGCAACTCAATTCACGCCCCCCACCTCATGGCTCCGGATTTGAGTCGTGTGGACTTACGCCTCTTTTCTGGATGCATCCGTCTTCCTTTTATGTTTATTTGTTCAACTTTTCCCATCGGCTGGGAGAGCTGTGCATTAATAGTCCCTCTGGGATTATGATCGCCTATGTTGCGAGCGGATCTCATCCAACGTAACTGCGCCAGCATCACTACTTGAACCAGAGTATCTCTCCCTCGATCCCTATCCGCTTAGCCAGACAAGATCGGTTGTCTGTTACCAGGGTCACCACGTGCAGGTATGGTATGATCTTGATTAGTGTCAGCTCACTATTCCTGGCGCGGCGCTTCTATGCGCCTTTGACCACATAACCGTTTTGAGACGCTACAGACGACATGAGAGGCGTATGAAGTGGAGAGTACGTAGAACACATTCAAGCAAGCTACAGTGGAGTGTGTGAGGAGGTACTTGGAAGACCCATCATCAAAACAGAACTCACTGGATTACTGACGAAATGTGACAATAGGTAGAAGAGGGGAAAACGTTGAAACAGGAAATAAACCAGACGCAAACACGACATTAAAAGCAATCGATAGTGACTAGATATAACCCTGTTGCCACAGATGTTAAAAGAAAACTAAGAGGGGATAAAAGAACCCTTGGTAATTCAAAATCGATAAGAGCAGGACGGAAGCTGCTGCTGAGCAAAATTCACTAAAGTTAAAATTTAACCTAAAAAATATCTTTATCATCTTAAAAATTACAACAGGATCCTCGCAGTTGCTACGGAGATCGTGCACTGCCTTTGAAATCTTCTGAAAAGATGGAGCACATATGGTTACTCACCGAAGTGCAATGAGGATGGGGCTTGATAGGTTTATAAACGTTTTCACGTTTCGTTGTACAGGATCCACCTGGTATGGCACGTCCGGGAGGCTCTAAAAAAAAAGTAGCGAAAAACGTCGGCCTTTTGGCTAAGATGAAAGTGTAGTATCTGTATAGCTTGATATCTGCCGCGTTGCCTAATCTTTGGGTTCTCAAAGGTATAAGTCTGTATTACAGAAGTAGTGCCCACTTGATCGAAGCCGAAGATTGGGAGTCTTCGTTAAATGCCACATGACTACACTTGTACCCTTGTGAACTAGGAGTGTCATCGATCGAAGGATTGATGGTGCTTGATCTACTATGTATATATATAAAAATGGATGTTTGTTTGTTTGTTTGTTACCTATAGACTCGGAAACTACTGAACAGAGTTAGCTGAAATTTTCAGGATATGTTTGTTTTGATGTCCGGATGCTACCTGTCATAGCTTGAAATAGGTAGCGCTGAAGCTTTTCGAAAAATTCTAAAAAATCGAAAAAACGTTAATTTCATCGAGAGTTTCTAAGTTTGTTTACAATTTGCTATGAAAGTTTCCGGAAGTCTACGGTATACACATTAATATATACACAAGATTCGATGACGTATGTTTTAAAACTATGGATACCTCGATCTCTTTCATAGCATAAAATAATCGTTTCAATGCAATTTTACAAACAGGCTGAAGTTAAAATACGCAATCCAGGTTTGTTTCTTCATAGGATTTCTACTCATTTCGAATCATGATAAGAGAAATATCAACTGGGACGCGACATTAGTAGCAATGAAGCAGTATGTCAACTGGGACGCGACATTAGTAGCAATGATGCAGTATGTCAACTGGGACGCGACATTAGTAGCAATGATGCAGTATGTCAACTGGGACGCGACATTAGTAGCAATGATGCAGTATGTCAACTGGGACGTAATTCAAGTTTTGTTGGGGGCGTAGCAGCGCGCGCGAGGAACAGCTAGTAGTTTATAAAGGTTTTCATATTCCCTTTTACTGGGCCCACTTGGTATGGCGCGTCCCGGAGGACCTAAAAACAAAATAACGAATAATAATTTTTCGCATAATCATAAAACATGCCTCCAAAAGTTTTACTTTCATCGTAACAATTTCTGGACAACACAATGACAAACTCTTCAAAGACATTTACGAACAGAAAATAGCACACATGACGAAAACAAACGATCGAGCGCACATACGCACGAACAGCACAACAAATAAACAATACACCAAATACTGGGAGATGATACACCCAGAGCACGATTGAAAGTGCAACAACCGAATGAATGTAATAACAAATATACATTCACAGTGAATATAATCCGACCAAACTCCACAACCAAAACTTGAACACACACGCAAATACACACACACAACACATCGAAGACAAAGTACACAAATGTCGTACCCAAAACTGGTAATGCTTCATAAAAGTGTCTTTCGTCGCCTCTGTTATCTCTGTGTTCCACCTTTGCTCGGCCGGCCTTTTGCTGTGTATCCACTGCATCAGAGAAAACAACCTCTATCATTGTATATCACGTAGTGTTGTTTTACTTAATTAATGCTTTGTGTATTAACGATTTCATTATTTGGAAAATTATGACAAATATACTCCTTTATAAGTTAAGTTACTTGCATTTCCTTACAGGACTTTGTGAATCAACCCCAGTTTTTAACGCTGTTTGTGATTTTCTAGGCATTATTGCGTTCAGTAGTTTGCCATTGCTTTCTGAACGGGTGGTGCCAATGTCCTTCTGTAAACATCAACGCGAAAATATTTGCAGACAAATTGTTCGCAGGGTGATTCGAACACAGAACATCGGGGTTAATAGACCAATTCACTATCCCCACAGTCACAGAGTTTTTGTTTGAATACAAATGCATTTTATATTATTGATCTCATTTTATATAAATATTATTAAAAAATGTATTATGACAAATGCTCCTCTATGGATGTATAGCAAGTATTAAAAAACACGAATAATGTCATTTCTTTGATATCAGTCATCATCTGATGGCTACACACAACTCTGTCCCTGGTGTTTGCTATCATCTCAGATGTATCATCACTTTCTAAATGACGATCTGCTCGTATGGTCAAAGGCTATCCACATTTTTTCTTTGTCTCGTTTCTCTTTGAATTTATCGGTGTTGACAATGTGTTTTAAGATATTCATATTTAATATGGGCCTGCAGAAATAAAGCAAACTTTGAAATCAAGATTTTAAAGTGTTATTTAAACATAGAAAGAGAAGATGGAGATATGTTGGACACAACTTGAGGAGAAATGGTCAACGAATGTCAAAGCAGGCATTGAAGTGGGATGCAAAGGGTTCAAGAAAGAGAGGTCGACCTAAGTAGACCCTGAAACGAACTTTGCTTAGAGAGGGAAGAAATATCGGTCTCACTTCCAGGGATGAGATTGAGCGAGTTGCCCAGGATAGAGCGGTATGGAGAAATTACTTACAGGCCCTATGTAATGTATAACGGTACGAGAGGAATTATTATTATTATTATTTAATCATACAATTTCCCGTATTATCACATGAACAAGTTTGTTTATTTCTACCTTGTTATCAAGTGCAACTCTTCAAGATAAATGAAACATTAAATTTTATACAAATTATTTTACAGATGTACAATTTTAGATTGTTTTTTTCAAATGTTTTAAGTTATCAATTAAAATAATTAGATGTTTGTATTGCTTTTTTTAATGCTACTTAATCATGTTTTCTAAACTTTCGTGTGTACAAGTAGGAACGAAAGTAGATTTGTGAGAGTGAATGAGCGAGTGAGTAAGAAAGCTAGTGCAAATGACTGAATGAGTGTGTTGACTGCGTGAGCATAGGCAGTGAAAGTACACAACAAATATACTTCCGTCAGTAACTCTCATGTGATTGCTAATCATACCATTTTCATTACACCACAAAACACGCTTTATTACAATTTTATAATTTCAAATTGATCTGATGAACAGTTATAGAAAAAAAAGGCATCCTTCTCGACCTTTGGCTGGGAACGAGTGGGAATGATTGATTGTACAATCATCATTGTACTTCGGTGATTAACAATGTGTTCTCCGATTTCAGTCTTAACAGAAATATCTCAGCGGCAGTGCATGATCTTGGTAGCATCAGCTACTGTCCCAAATGTCTTCTTCTTCTTCTTTGCGTTCTTTCTTTACGACCAATTTTAATCACTTTTTGTGATGTTTGATCTTTGCCAAGAACGTGTATACTTGCACATTGGTTTGGTAGGCCCCTAAACACATAGAGTTCTACACGTTTAGGACACATGCATCCGATTTCAGCCAAACATCCTTAGTCGCCTCTTACGACATGCGTGGCAGGTAGCAGTGGTCCTATTCTTTACACCCAAATTTGGGCCCCGGTAACCACTCGGGCGAGTCCCAAATGTAATTTAGAGGTTTCTGAAAATATTCTGCAGAATTTGTATTAACTAATATGTATAACGCATTTTGTCAGGGCAGCGACTTTCCAACCTGTTCTTCCCATTTTTTGAACTGCCAATGGTTCTTTCCGTTCTCAATTTGAACAAGTGATCTACGTTTCATAGTCCATCTCCGATAGAACTAGGAACTCGATATCACTGACACTGAGAGTCAGAGGTGTCTGGACAAATATAGCGATTGCTGTACGAGGAAGCAAACCCAGTACTTTTGGAACGAGATGCGAGCACCTAACCTCTTCACCACAGAGGTTACCCTTTGACATTTCGGGGGACTGTGCACCTATGGGTCTGCCCGAAGTGCTGTAACGTCAAGTCAATAACCAATAACTAACAGAGAACGAGAAAAAAATACGAATATATAGAAGCAACTCACATATTTAGCAGATTCCCAAAAGTACTACCCTTTTGAGAAAGTCATGTAAGGAAATGCCATTTATCTGCCTGCAATATATATGAATCTACATAATTCGTGCGGCTAGACAACGAAATAGACAGTGCATATTCTAGCTGAATGCTTCACTGTGGCGACCTACAGTCAGTGATATCAATCGACTACTGAAGACTTTCAAATGTTCAGACGACAGCTAATCAATCAGTCAATCAGATTTACTGACTGTGAATTGATCGCTTGAAAAATTTCAGTTCAGAGGAATTACAAGTAGGGGACCTCAGAGTATATCGCTTTGTTCTCAAGGTAATCCAACATTGATGGAGGAAGGAAATATTATTGGTTATTGAGTTCGCCCTTGTTGTGCTGGGGACAGCAAGGAAAGCAAAGAATATTACAACTGCGACCTACAAGACATATCGTAAAAGCCGACTGAGATAGGGACCTAGAGAACCTACCTTAGAAAATAAAAAGCGTCGCAGGAATCGGCTGTTCTGGCCTACTTGTAGGCGCATAACTGGCACAACGTACAATCGCTCTTTAGTTCAGATCACATAAATATCACACAGAGTGGTTAACAGGTAGTCGATATGGAGCGTTCAAAGAAGCAGAAGACGATTATTGAGCTTAATGTGCACAAACAATATATGTGCAATAATTATTATTAATTAAAATGATTCTACACTCAAGAGTAAATATCTCCGAAAATTATTAAAAGTAAAATGGAGTGATTTCGTTTCTAACAACACAGTGAGAGATAGAACACACCAACAATCCGTATCAAATATTATTGGTTATGGTTACTAAACTGACGTCATTGCACTCCGGGCAGACCCATAGGTGCTCAGTCTCCCCAACAGATATCGAAGAGTATGCATATTGATGGTGCCTGTGGCTCGCTGATTAAACACACCTCTCACTCTGCCTCTCAGGCATCCAGTTCGACTTGAACAACGGGTAACTCCAAACTGTCTAAATCGCTTGATCGATTCAATATCTTCTTCTTCTTCTTTTGTTCGTTCTTTACGACCAATTTTAATCACTCTTTGTGATATGTTTGATCTTTGCCAATAACGTGTATACGTTGCACATTGGTTTGGTAGGCCCCTAAACGCATAAGACACATGCATCCGAATTCAGCCAAACCTCCTTAGCCGCCTCTTAAGACATGCGTGACAGGTAACAGTGGTTCTATTCTTTACACCCCAAATGGGGCCCCGGTAACCACTCGGGCGGATTCAACATCGATTTTAGTGTCCTCATCCAACAGAGAGTCGCGAAGAGACCGAAGAATATCCACCTTATCCATCTTCAACTACCCAACAATTAATGCTGTTGATGCAAGCCTGACCGCTCTCTCATTACCGTAAACACCCGTATGCCCAGGACAGTATATCCACGTAAACCGCTGGAGGTTAGAAACTTCTATAGACGACATTCACTCATACCGAAACCTGCCCTTCTGGATCTTGTGAAGCATCGACAGAGTCAGATAAGACAACTGCCCCAGTAAATGAAGTTCTAGAAATCTAATTGAGGGCAGCAGTGACGACCTCAACCTCCATCCTCATACTAGAAGTAGTTGTCCTGTATGCCCCACTTTGCTCTATATTATATCAAATATTATAGGAAACGAAGGTGGAAATATTTAGGTCATGTTCTTAGATCATAGACTACTAAATCGGCAAATTCTTATGTCATGACCAGTTGGGAAAAGAAAACGTGGAAGACTTAAGACCACTCTTCGAAGAACAATCCAACAAGAAAGTAAACTATTGGGATGTAAAACCATACAAGATCTCCTACTGCTTGCAAAGAACCGCATCACATGGAGATCTGAAACCTCTGCCCTATGTGCCGTCTTTGGCACGAAAGGAACAAACTAACTAAACTAACTCAAGACTAGGAATTGTTGTTACTTCAAAATAGTCAGTGTTTTCATTTTTACCTTTCTCAATCTTCGTTATTGGTTATTGGCATAGCCTCCAGTAACAGTAGGCTGAATAGCTTAGCCGACAAAACGGAAATTAAGGTTTGATGGTGGCTGGCTTTTATATATATTTGATAGAACATTGTAAGAGTTATTGAAATTTTACATAGTTCTTTGAGTTCAAGATTATTTATTGATGAAAAGTGATAATAATACTGATATTTCTTCGTGTTAAATTTAATTTGTGACATAATATAACCACGTTCTTGCATATTGTGTCGGTTTTAAAAGGAATTCCTTTCTATATAACAATACAGAAATGTGAAGGCCACTCGACATTTGGGGTCTGATTTCTGAACATATGTACGTGAGCTCGTCGGCCTAATGTTACAGTGGATCACGGTTATTGGTTACTAAACTGTAGTCATTGTACTGCGGGCAGACACATATGTGCTGTCTTCCCCAACAGATATCGAAGATTAATCATACTAATGGTTCCTGTAGCACTCTCGCTAAACGCACTCCTCGTTCTGTCCCACAGGCTTTCAGTTCTACCTGTACAACGGGTAACTCCAAACTGCACCCATAAAGGTAATCGGAAAAGTGGACGATACTTTGAATAAGTGAACTTTGGGATTAGAAGGGCCACGAGTCAGACCATCTGCTCAGATATAAGAATATCTGCAACGCCTCATTGAAGAATTGTAGGTTCGAACAACTAGGAAAAAATTATCTGATGACCATGGGCGTCGATTCGTTAAAGCAAAGGAGGAACAGTGTACTCTCTGTTCTGCAGAATGGCATTTCGACAAAATAACTTTTTGCGAATCTGGTCTTTTACATTTCTACGTAGTAAATAACTAACATTTTTAGTTTTCCCTTTTGTAACTATGAACAACTTTCTGGGGGTGCCAATGCTGATGACTGAGTTTTATGGAAAACAACGTTTCGCAAAGGTGCAGAATCTTTTGACGAAAAACTTAGGGATGTGCTTAATTGCAAGAGAAACAAGCGCAGAAACTAAGAAGTGGTCCCATTTACACACTTTCTAAATAATAATCTGCAAAGTGCAACAAAATGGACAAATGTTCTCATTAATATTGCTTTCATGTTATTACGTCGCATAATTTTACCCTATTTCTATCATCTTTCTATCGCATCATGATCTGAGAGACTGCATTGCTTTGGTATTCATTAATTTGTTGTCTTCTTAACGATTTGAACAAATTGGCCATCTGAGTTTATCACGGCGTATAATTCGCTGCAATTTTGAACTAAGTATAACCGTGATTACTACCAGAGCCTCGGTGAAGATAACATTATTATGTTATTGCTGGAGCATTTATATTTAATAACGATGTCAACTGCATGTCTCAGAGTATATGCTTCAGTGAGTTGTCGTGATTTTCCCCACCTCTAACAATACCTTAAAGTTTAAAAGTACATTCTCATTAGTGATTTTCGATATCATTTCTAGCACAACCATATGGTTCATCATCATTAATCCTCTCCGTTCCTCGTGGAGCATAGGGCCTCAACAGTTGTTCGCCACTCTTCTCGGTCTCTGGCTGTTATTTTTATGGTCTCCCAGGTCAATTGAGCACTCTTCAGCTCCTCAGTAAGACCTCGTCTCCAAGTCTGCTTAGGGCGTCCTCTTTTTCGTTTTCCCTGCGGTTCCACTCGAGCACCTGTCTAGTGACACTCGACTGTGTCTTCCGCAAGGTATGGCCTATCCATCGCCATCTTCTCCTCTTGACCTGTGTCATCATAGGTTCCTGCCCTGTTCCTATCCACAGATCCGTGTTTGTAACTCTATCATACCATTTCAATCTGAGAATCCGCCGCAAACATCCGTTGACAAAGGTCTGGATCTTAATTGTATTTGCCCTAGTGACTCGCCAAGTTTCCGAGCCATACAGCAACACCGACTTCACATTTGAGCTGAAAATCCTGAGCTTTGTTTTCGTGGAGATGGCAGCGGACTTCCACACCATGTGCAGGATCGCAAAGGCCTGTCGGGCCTTCCTAATCCTAGCCTTAATGTCCTCATCTGTACCTCCTGATCTGCTGATCCTACTTCCAAGGTAGACAAATGCATCCACATCTTCTATGTCCCTTCCCTCAATCAGTATTGGATCTTGCTGTATGTTGCTACGCATTACTTTAGTCTTCTCTTGACTGATTTTAAGGCCGACTCGTTGTGCAGTTTGTGCCAGAGCATCCACTTTTTCCTGCATGTCTTGTAGTCTATGTGAAAGCAAGGCGAGATCGTCCGCAAAATCCAGGTCTTCTAGCTTTGACATAAGTGTCCACTGTATGCCTTTTCCAGACCTGGCGTAGGATGTGCGTGTGACCCAATCAAGTAGCACCAAGAAGAGGAGGGGGACAGCAGACATCCCTGTCTAACACCAGTAGTGACCTGGAACTCCTCTGACAGTCTTCCATCATGAATAACCTGGCAGGCAAACCCCTCATACAGCTGCCTGATGATGTCGACAGTCTTCTCCGGAACCCCATAGTTTCTTAGGATCCCCACATTGATTTCCTATCTATGCTGTCAAATGCCTTCTCAAAATCAACAAATCACACGTAGAGCGGAGCCTGCCACTCCATTGTTTGTTCCACTATAATTCTTAAGGTGGCTATCTGGTCATTGCAAGATCTATCTTTCCGGAATCCCGCCTGTTCGTCCCTAAGCCTCTGGTCTATAGCGTTTTTCATCCTGTCCAGAATAACCCTAGTGAGGACTTTGCTGGGAATGGAGAGCAGCATGATCCCTCTCCACTTGTCACAATTTGACAAATTGCCATTCTTTGGTAGTTTCACGAGGAGGCCTTTCTTCCAATCTGCTGGTATCTCCTTCCTGTCCCACACCAAGTTGAACAATATGTGGAGTTGGTTTACCATCTCTTCTCCTCCCTCCCTCAGAGCTTCCGCTGGGATATTATCAACTCCTGCCGCCTTGCCCTTTTCAAGTTTTTCAAGGCATTGCGGATTTCCTGTTTTGTGATCTTCCCTACGTTTATGTCCAGCGGGTCTCCTTGCCCTAAATCTAGTGGGTTTAGTGGGGAGGTCTATTTAACACTTCCTGGAAATGCTCTCTCCAGCGCCCCAGTTGTTCATCAATTTTAGTCAAAAGTTTTCCAGTCTTATCTCTCACTGGCCTGCTCTGATTATTTTTTCTCCCACTCAACAATCTGATTGTCTCATAGAGAGCCTTGAGGTCACCTTTGCTGGCTGCTGTCTCTGCCTCTTCTGCTATCTCATTTATGAATGCTCTTTTGTCGTTTCTCAGCTGTCTTTTTACCTCTCTAGCCATCTCGTTATATCTAGTTGCTGCCGCCTGTTTTTGCTGTCTTGTTCGTGACTGGTTTACTTCTTGTTTCAGCTTCTTCCTCTCCTCCACCCTCTGCCATGTTTCGTCCGTGATCCAGGGTTTCCTGATTGATGATGATCTCCCAGTATTTTTCACAGGCTCCAACCGTCGCCTGCTTTACGGTGTTCCACCTACTCTCCACTGTACCTTCCTCTTCTGTTGTCTGTAGCGCCTCGAAACGGTTCTTTAGAGCAATCTGGAAGACTTCCTTTGTGACCTGCGATTAGAGTTTCTTGACATCAAACTTGATTCGTGTACTTTGTTGTTTCTTCTTTGCCGATAGTTTCATTTTTAATTGTACAGTTACCAGATGGTGATCAGATCCTATGTCTGCTCCTCTCTTCACTCTAACATCTTGTAATGATGCTCTCCATCGTTGGCGAATTGCCAGATGGTCGATCTGGTTTTCCGTCCGATGGTCTGGCGAGATCCATGTTGCCTTATGGCATCTTCGATGCGGAAAGAGTGTACCCCAATGACAAGCTCATTGGAGGCACAGAAGTCTGCAAATATCTCACCATTTTCGTTCATGCTTCCAAGACTATTTACTCCCATCTGTTTTTCCCTGCCAGTGTTTTCGTTGCCCACCTTGGCATTCAAATCCCCCATAAGAATCATCATGTCGTGCTTTGGTACTTTGTCCACAGTTGCCTGTAGTTGTGTATAGAAATGGTCTTTTCCACCTCCTCTGCATCGTTCGTCGGTGCATAACACATAATTATGTAGGTCTTCTGGAACTTAGATACGAACCATGCACTAATAATGCGGTCCGACACTGGTTCCCATTCCATCAGATTTTTGCTTGCTTCCTTGGTCAGCATCAAGGCCACCCCGGCTTTCCGAGGATCATCTTCATTTTCTTTGCCCGAATGGAGCAGCGTTTCTCCCGTCTGAAGTCTTGTTTCCCCAAAAGCATTCCACCTTGTTTCACACATTCCCAGCAACGTAAGCTTGTACCGATGCATCTCCTTCACCACTTGTGCACATCTGCCTGTCTCTAGCAGTGTCCTTACATTCCACATCCCTACAAGGGTGGACTTCTTCTGTGTAATCAACCTGGGTGCTTCTATCTTTGTTGTCTGCGGCCGAAAAGGGTCGTCAGCACATCAGTTTCCTTGCGGGTTTGGCTGCTTCGCGTCATCTGTCTCCTGCATGGAGCCCTAGTCCTTCCGAGACTCGAGTTAGTTTTGAACAATTTGTTTTTGGTTTCTGTAACTACTGTTTTTTTAAATGGATGGGTAGTTAGCCCATCGCACAACCCCCAACCTGGAGGACCAGGAGACCACATTTAGTCTGCCCTCTCTCCTTCGACCTTCCCGGCTTAGGTAACCCTGCCGGCATAGCTCTCCGGGTCCCTGAGGTACACAAGCCCCCACCACTACAAGGTAATGGCCTCATGGGGAAACCATAAGGTTAATGACACAAAAAAATTAATAAAATCTCCTGTGTTTTGCCGGGCTTGCAAAGGAGCAAAGAATAGTAACACTGTGACCTACAAGGCATTTCGTGAGAGGCGACTGAGGTAGGGGCCTATGGAAGCTACCATAGTAAATAAAAAGCATAGCAGAAATCGGATGTGCTGGCCTACTTCTAGGCGCATAAATGGTACAACATACACTCGCTCTTAGGCTTAGATCACATACACATCACACCGAGTGGTTAACAAGTGATCGATATGGAACGTTAAGAAGATCAATCAATAAAACACTTATTCATGGTAAGTGTTTCTTCTATACATTATTATCTATATATCAGAAGCTTGCACATTTTCAATAACTGTTTTACAAAGTAAGCCGCGCTAGCATAGCATTTCAGATGTCGGTGTCTCTATGACGTAGAAGGTTAGGTACTCGCCTCTGGTGATAAAGGTAACTGGTTCCCTTACTCGTGTAATCGAGTTATCGTAATATTTTTTCCAGAATTCCAAAGAACCTAGTCCTATCGGAGATGGACGATGAAACGTAGGTTCCGTATTCAACTTGAGCACGTAAAAGAACCCTTTGGCAGTTCAAAATAGAAAAGAGCAGCCAACATCGAACTGGTACGCTTAGTCGCTAGAATCTGTTGGAGATATTGTGAAAGAGATCTTAACTCCTATTGGTATATCCGAAGAAAAATGAAAATATTCCTAACTGAAACTAAAAGAACTGAAATTGTCCAAGACCTGAAAATGGAATCATCAACAGGAAGGGGCAGACCAACTAAAAGATGGATTGATGAAGTTACTGACATCTTAAAACGTCACAATACAACAGCATATCAAGTCATCGAGTGTGTACTATCTCGGAAACCGACCATCAGTTAAACGTGCAAACCTAAACGCAAAATAGCAGAGAAGAACAAAAGAAAGAGAAATTAAAAACAAACTGAAATTGTACATATTTTCTAATATAAAATTTAAAAAGTCATAATTATTTCACAGAATAATGTTTGCAGATGAGGTTAAATCCTCCAATTTTTCTTTGTAGATTTAAGTCATAGGTTCCCAAACTTTTTCGGGCGTCCACGCACTTCGTAAGACATAAATTTTGCAACGCCTACTTCCCTGTCCCCATTATAACAGTTTTCTTCATTCAAGCTGTTTGATATTTTCGACGTGAATGTCAACTATTGATACATTACTGCTTATGATGTTAAAGTATTGTATAAGTAGTGGTCAATATGTGCTTCATCTTGAATACGGTTATTCAATTTCTAAATCATAAAAATAATGTATTTTTAAATATGTATTATTATTTTTTTCTATATGGAGCCACCGACTCCAGATCACATGAACGCCCCCAAATGCTTGGGAACCAATTAACGCCCCCATTCCTAGAATGCTTCAGCGCCCACTGGGGCGATGGGAGGGCAGTACCAACTACTTTCAGAACCTATGATTGAAGTGATATTTGGCTTATGTCTTCATGTACTTATAAGAAATGCAAATTAAATATGAAGAATGTTGACAGAATGAAGAGATTAAAATGTATTTACTTGTGTTCTTATTTTGCTTGATGGTTGTGTTATTGATCTTGTTTGCTTGCGAGTTCTTGACATATATTTTAGAAACTCGATGAAATTAAGTTATCTTGCCCGTCTCCTTCTTATCCTTCAACTGTACATATATATGATTATATGTCATGGGCGTTCATAGGTTACCTCAAGATGAGGTGGGGTTAGGGGTGGGTGGAGAGGCAAGTTCTACCTCCTGTAAAACTGAATTTTTGATAAAACAGTTTGATAGGAATCTTATTGTCTCCATTATTGCGTAAACAACATCCTGTGTGGTGCCGAGGCTAGCAAAGGAAGCATCAAATAGTACAACTACGACCTACAAAACATGTCGAAGAAGCGACTGAGATAGGGGCCTTGGAAGCTACCCTAGTAAATAGAAAGGATCGTAAAATCGGATGTGCTGGCCTACTTGTAGGCGCATAACTGGCACAAAGTAAAATCGCTCTTAAGCTTGGATCACATACAAATCACAAAGAGTGATGAACAAGTGGTCGATGTGGAGGGGGCGGCTCGAAGAAAGAGAAGAAGAACGCACGGCAAATGACAGAACCATATATCATTTGCTTTGCGTCCTAACGGTTGTGTGTTTGAAGTCGGATCGCAATGTTCAGTTTCCGTGTGCATTTTGTTTTGTAGAGATCCATATAAGATTGTTGACGGAGCTACAGAGTTCGTGTTTTGTGCAACCCTTTCCGCCATGCAGCTTGTCACGTCTGCTCAGATTAACGCTGCTACATAAGGTAACCCGAGATAATGAGTTCAATCCTTAGTTCTTCGACCTTTTCAACGTAAAATAATCATTGGGAACAGAAATCCGATAATCGTAATGCACAATCAGCGGTATTCAAGGTGTGTTTTGTACCTGGCTCTGAGTTCAGAAAAAATTAGGGTCAGCTAGTAATTTGTTCAAAGGCTGGTTGTGTTGAAGAAGTGCAGCAAGTGCAACAAGTTCAAATGTGTAAACTTCTGATGACCAGTAGAATATACAAGCCAACCCAACCTCTCATTGGTATAGAGCGGAAAACTTTGACCATGATGTCAAGGAGTAACGCGTCTCTGGTTTCTTTAGAGTAGAAGAATATACTCCCGCGGATCATTATTTTTGGTTGTCGTTTGTAGGTAGGTGAACTGGAAATAATACGCATTCAAAAGTGAAACTGATAACTGGCTTCGCTAGCAACCCCATGCCGTGCTAATTCCTGGATTTGAGGCCCACTTAGACAAATAACTTTTCGGTGTACGGTTGTTGGACTACAAGTTTTTTATTCCTTCTGCTTCTTCTTCTGCGTTTGTCCGCTATGAATTCAGGCGTAGTCATGCGTCTGGTGTGGCGCTTCTGATTTTTGCGTGAAAGCCTGCTTACCATTTTATTGGTTTCCTAGTCATGTAGGCGGACCCTCTCCCACTTCAGAGGCTTCTTGGTTCCATTACTTGAGAATCTAAATTATAAGTACCTAATCGGTGGAAGTACGGTTCGCATTGACGAGGGACACTGATGATAAGGAAAACGTGGCGACAAACAAAATCATTGAGAGATGCTACATTAGGTGATATGTCTACGCTTTAATTTATTGCAACAGTGGCGACTCGTCATTATGGGCCAGTGGGGCCGGGCCCCACCAACAATAATGTGTAACGAGTATTTATTAGTTAATAAATTAAAATATAACCTTATCCAAAACCATGATTTTCCCCGAAAATGTGAGTCTGTCCCCACAAACAAAAAAGATCACGAGCCGCCACTGCATTACAATGAACGATACACAAAAAAGATCACGAGCCGCCTCTGCATTACAATGAACGATACACAAATATGAAGAATTCAAATTAGGATTTACTGGCCGACGAGTATTTATGCTGGTAACTGACACAATAAAACTACACTCTAAATCACAAATCACATACCGACCACACACAGAGGGTTTTAAAAAAGTGGTTAGTTTAGAACGAACGACGAAGATGAAAGGGAAAGAGCATAATGTGCAAAACAATTATCATATGCTAAAAACAAATTTAGCAAAAATGTTCATAACTTTCAACATTTCGTCTTGGACGATCGCCAGGATCTTGATTCTTATTCTAGTGATCCTGGTTTAATTCTACAGTTAGTGTAGACCGTAACGGCTCTCAGGTCGACCCATCCTCAACTAGGAGCCAGGAAAAGCACTTAGAAATAAAGTCGGTGAGACGTGATTTTTACCACATCATCCGTTGTGTACCGACAGTGAATGAAACAACAGACCTAACACCTTATTATCCAAAATATATAGAGGTGTAAAGCGTTCCTTTAATGTGTTTTAAAAAAAAACTAAGCTTCGATATGGCTGCAGAGCTGGTATACTTGCCACAGAGATCGTCCTGTTTAAGCAACAAATTTGAAGCAGACACAATTACTAAACTAATCGATGTACAATAACGATGCTACTTTAAGTCCAGAAATCAAGCTAGAAATAACACAAGACCACATAAAACTGGATTATTCTACGAAAAAGAATGACAAAAGTTTTTATTTTATATATAAAGAGACATGAAGGTTAGACACGACGATTATGGAAGAAGGCATCGTGCAAAATAGGAAGACAACGGTAAAGATAGATTCAAGATGCAAATGATGTTATCAATATGACTAATGCAGAGGAGGACCATTTAGACTAAAACAAAAAGTTAATTGCATATCCTTTACAGGACTTTGCGAATCAACCTCAGCTTGTTAACGCTGTTTGTGATTTTTCTAGGCATTATTACGTTCAGTAGTTTGTCATTGCTTTCAACGGGGTGTTATCGTCTTTTGTAAAAATCCACGCGAAACAATTTGCATCCAAATTGTCCGCAGCGTGATTCGAACTCAGAACGTCGGGTTAATAAACCGAGTCACTATCCACTAAGCCACAGACGCCACCTCCATATAGACAAGGAGACATAAAATTCGAAGGACGGTTAGGGAGACAATGTTCTGCTCATGATAAGCTGTTTGATGATAATCACTAAATAAATAAATCATATTTATACATACATGTATCTGAAATCTACAGCTTTATCTCTCAGCGTGTTCTGTTTATCTTGTTTGGAATAAATTAACATCTTATAAAATATCATCATTTGCCGGGGGTTTAATAAAATGTCAATCCTATGTTTCGGAAGGAAGTGTACACAACTGGTATTTTGTAGTGAATTATTGTTATATTATGCCAAGTGTTTGTTAAATTGTATATGTGGGGTAATACACGTACAGATTGAAACATCTCTGATGGTCACAGAGATGTGGTTTTACAGAAGAATGATGAGAATCCCATGGACTGCTAAAAGGACTAATGTTGAGTTATTGAATGAGATCAAGACACAGAGTAAGCTTATCATCAATATAAGAAAGAGGCAGTCATCATTTGTAGGGAATGTGATGAGAAAGGGAGGTTCGTAACAAATGGTAAAAGAGAAAGGAGACTCGAAAGAGAAAAACAGAAAGAGAAATTTTAGATAGTCTGACTTCATGGGATGTTAGAGTATCAACATCTGAATTGATAGCAAACACCAAAGACAGAGATTTGTGGAGATCCATGATCGCTACATCAGCCGCCACGGCACTTGATGATGATAATATGTTAGGTAATCTCTCTCTTTACCACGGATTGGGGCATAGGCCCTCAACAAAACTCATGCCATGTCTTCCTATCTCTAGCTATCTCCTGCAGCTCCCTCTAGCTCTTCTTTATATTGTTGATCTCCGCCTTCAAATCTCGTCTCCATGTATTTCTCGACCTCCTCTTCTTTCGCTGTCAATGCGGGTTCCAGGCAAGGACCCTTCTTGTTATATTCATGTTGGGTAATATTATAATAACATTTCCCGTTTCCTTTTTAGATCTTACGTTATCAAGTAATTGCATTTCACATTTCTTGACCTTAGTGTGAAGGAAGTAGGAAGACCAATTCCTTTGCTCATGTGTGGAATGTCGAGTGTAGGATTAAGCCCACAATCCGTCTGTGTCCGAGTTGTTTATGCATTCACCCCTCGCATCGCCCATAGACTTCATATGTCGTAAAGAATGAACGTAAAGAAGAAGAAGAAGAAGGAGATCTTACGTTATCAAGTAATTGCATTTCACATTTCTTGACCTTAGTGTGAAGGAAGTAGGAAGACCAATTCCTTTGCTCAAGTGTGGAATGTCGAGTGTAGGATTAAGCCCACAATCCGTCTGTGTCCGAGTTGTTTATGCATTCCCCCCTCGCATCGCCCATAGACTTCATATGTCGTTTTTTTGCAGTTAGTTATGATATACTTGATTGTATGCTCTTTAATAACTAATTCACTTTGGTTATTGGTTATTGGTTACTAAACTGACGTCATTGCACTCCGGGCAGACCCATAGGTCCTCAGTCTCTCCCAACAGATATCGAAGAGTATGCATACTGGTGGTTCCTGTGGCTTGCTGATTAAACACACCTCTCACTCTGCCTCTCAGGCATCCAGTTCGACTTGAACAACGGGTAACTCCAAACTGCTTAAATCGCTTGATCGATTCAACATCGATTTTAGTGTCCTCATCCAACAGAGAGTCTCGAAGAGACCGAAGAATATCCCCCTTATCCATGTTCAACTCCCCAACAATCGATTCTGTTGATGCAAGCCTTTCCGCTCTCGCATTACCGTAAACACCCGCATGCCCAGGACAGTATATCCACGTTAGCCGCTGGAGGTTAGAAACTTCTATAGACGATATTAATTCACTTTAATATCAAGCTTTTGCACAACAGAAGCATTTGTTCTGTTCTCTGTTCATGATATTCTAAGTACTCTTCTGTAGCATTTGCATTAAAAATAAGAGGAAGATTTCGAAGACGATGGGGGAAAGATATCATTGACGATCTGAGAATGACTGCTGCTAACGTAGGTCAACTTTTACAGAACAGAGAGCTTTTCAGAACTGCTGTCATGGGAGTCAAGTTCAGGAAGGGGCAACTAGTTGTTAATGATGATATACTTAATCAGACCAATAATGTAGATATATATAAGGATGTCTCTGTAGCATAGAGATTAGATGCTGGCTTCTCAAAGATAACCAGTTCGCTCCCTCGTGAAGCAATCGTTATATTTTTCCAGAGATCCCTGATCTCAGTGTAGGTGAGATTGAGCTTCTAGTCCTGTCGGAGACGAACGCTAAAACGTAAGTTCCCTGTTCTATTTGATAACGTAAAAGAACCATTGGCAGTTCAAAATCGAGAAGAGAATGCCGGAAAGCCGCTGCCGGGTCAAAATTCATTCGGAAAAGGATAAAATAAAATGTCTCCAAAATATCGTCAAAATCTTCAAAGTTTTATCAGGGACTATCGCTGGTGCTACATAGTTCGTTCACCGCATCTGTTATCTTCCTGCGTAAGAAAGATATCGAAGCACACATAGTTACACACGAATCAATCACTCAATCAATCAATCAATCACTCAATCAATCAATCAATCACTAATGTAGATAGAGAAAAGGAAACTCACTCAGGTTAACCTTTCCCTAAGACATTTCTAGAAGAAAATGACAACATCCATCTTCTTAAGTATGATTCCATCAATACCGAAGCACTTTTAACAGATGTACAGCTTCCCACTAAAAGACACATCAATCAAATTCATTAAGTGACATTTTCTTTTACTCAATCATATGTCAGTTCCATCTGGAAGAAAATATCAATTCTGTGGTTGTTATTTCGACATTCATCTTCTACTCTCGGTGCCAGTCTGAAAACATGATATTATGTACAACTATTCTCTCTTTAACCTTTTCAATTCATAAAATGTTGCTTCAGGACGCATTTATAGAGTAATGTGTTAATGAGTTAGTTATGTTATAGTTGGTGGGTTCCATGGTACGATATGTGATGTTAATTGATGGCACTCATGATTTATATGATAATTAGATGGTATGCTATTACAATACGTCTACCTCTCTGGACAGCACAGTATAGTGAACAACCATGATTATTCAATTCCTTTATCTTTAATTGATGTTATCGTTTCAGACAATACAAAAACACGTCCGTCCTTGTTGACTGTTTATATCAGTCTCCCTCTCTGTTCACTACGTTACTAAGCAGTACTAACAATTCTACGTCAACTAGTTTCACTACGTCAATGTCTCGTTCTAATGTTGCTATCTGCTTACAGTGTGCAGATTTGGTGTGCAAACACTACAGTCTACTAATTTCATATCTACCAACCTATCTATTTAAACTACCTGTCTGGTCTGTTAGCTACCACCTGCGGTTGAGGGACTGGTTGCATACCTTCTACAGTTAGTATACTGGTTTTGCTTGATCCAAAAGTTGCCATAAGCTTCTATATCGGCTCCAAGCATCGAAAGGGTTAAAAATGTGTGTACATTGAAAAAAGAGTTTGAGATCTAAAAAAACAAACACAAAAGACAACAATAGGACACAAAAAGAAACAAATGAATAAAATACACAAGTACAACGGGCAATGTAATTTTATACAAAATCAGAATATTAACAAATGCGAGATATTGGGTAAAATGTCTTTGTCGTGGATTCATTCCATACCATGAGTGTTATTGAGTTCTGACCACAACAGTTTCTGACCATCACTTTTGCTGACCATAACGTTTTCTGACCATAACGTTTTCATATCATAATGTTTTCTGACAACAACTTTGTCTGACGGCAACATATTCTGACCACAACGTTTTCTGACCATAACGTTTTCTGACCATAACGTTTTCAGACCATAACATATTCTGACCACAAAGTTTTCTGACCGCAACTTATTCTGACCCCTGAATTTGAAATACACAAATATTTACTATTAATGTTTTTACAATAGATATCACATTAACTTATATTACCCACTACGTCATACTTCGGTTAGTTCAGATTGTTCCCACGTCTCACGTTTGACAGTAGATCCTGCAATTGTCCAACCCCTTGCTGTGTGGGGTATATGGCTCGGGAACTCTAAAATGTTATCACAATAACACACACTTCCCGTTTTCCAATATTTGAGGTCAACATTTGTGAAGGTCAAAATGTACGTACATATAAATTCTTTCCGTTTCCTGAAGATAATTTAGCCCGCGTGCCCAGCGTGTTCGTAGCGCGTTGGACTAGTCCCCTGTAAGTGCGGGTTCAACTCCACGGACTGGCAGAAAAACTGCAGGTTCCCCAGATTTACGGTGTTTGTGACACCGAGCCAAAGGTTACGATGTCCATGACACCGAGCCGAAGAGCTTTCAGCTCAAGCGCTTTGGATCGGAAAAAAAGATAATTTAAATTTCAGTGAAGAAACATTCAGTATCTTCAACAAACATTCAAAAGTTGATATTTCAGTTTTACAACATCATTAACATTACTCTGAACCGATATTTCGGCTCAGCAATCTCGAAGGGTTAAGGAAGCAAAATCCCTAAAAAACCTATTCCCATTCACTTTCGTTAACACGGTTATGAAGAAGGTTAAAGCAGGAAATATTGACCAGAAGTTAGAAGGTATGACACTTGGGACAGGTGATGGTTAAGTATATCCCATTCCTTATTCTTGCATCCCCTGGAAATTCTGCTTAATTCCAAGTGTATGGGCGTTTCCTTTCTATTCGAAGAATACAGTAGGATCTAGAATGAGTTTGTGAAAAACCGATAAGGCACATTCCCATATTAGCTGTCTAGACTAAGGACAGAAAAAACTAGCTGATGACAGAGCAATATGGAAAACAACATTATGCATAGGTGTATACTCTTTTGAACTATCTTCACCATCTTCAGTATTACATCAGTGCACTCGCTGGTACTAAAGAGTTCGTGCACTGCCGTTGATATTTTCATGTGTAAAAATAGATCAGAGCACAAATGGTTACTCAATGAAGTGTAATGATAATGGTCATATAAATAATCAATCAATTATACATTATGTCTAGTGTTACACATGTTGTTTTGGAAGTCTGCCAGGAGGAATCGAATAGCATGAAAATGTACCATATACTGATGTCTTCATGAGGGTTATCCCCGCTGTGCTTCTAAAAATCACTGCATTTGTGCTTATGTCAAACATATCGGTCATGTTCTCCGCATGTTCTCTGATCATCTCCTAAAACATATGTGGCTCCGCTTCCGACATGTTTAAAAATAAGTCCGTTGAACGACAAAATAAAACAAACTTCAAATACCCATTGAAATTGTCAGTGAAGAGTTTCAACATTGACATCAGCTCCTAGGGAATTCCTTGTCAAAACCGTTTGATATGATGAAGTTACATTATTCAATGTGCCCACGTTATGGAGTGTCGTATAAATGATGAAAGAAAAGTAAACGTGCCTTCTAAAAAGAGATATATCTACATTACATCTGTCATCATTTAAATTGGATGTTCAGGGATCTCTGTGGCGTACAGGCTAGGAGCTCGCCTCTCGTGGTAAAGGTAACAGCTTCGCTCCCTCGTAAAGCCATCGTGATATTTTTCCAGAGATCGCTGATCGCAGTGTAGTCCTACCAGATATGGACGATAAAACGTAGGCAACGTGTTCAATTAGCGCACGTAAAATATTCCTTAGCAGTTCAAAATTAAGGCAGGTCAATAGTCATAAAATGACACATTAATTAACTTAAAAATATCGGTTTTCCAAATTTGTTTTATTTTGCTAGTTTTAAATCTCTAGAACGAAATCTATAAAAGTTTTGATGATTTAAAAAAAAAGGTTTAAAATGTGTTTTAAAACGACCACCCTCTCCGAGATTTAACGTGTTTTTAGAAATCAATGTCTAGAAATACCGTTTGTTTGGTACTTAATGATAGGATTTCTAATCTATAAAACACATCGAATTATATATCGTTATAAAGTTTATTCAAAGTACTAAAATATTATATTTCTATTCAACTTCGCTGCAAATAATTTTAACTCAATATTATTATTTTCAAACCATGCCCAACACATTATAACCGGCATATTCGGTGTTAAAGATGTATCTTTTCGATTTTTGTTAAAATGTGCACACTGGAAAACCGCTGCCCGGGGAAAAATCATTAGAAAAGTTTTAAAAAATAAAATTCCTACAAATATTTATCATCTTCAAAATTACATCGATGACCTCCGGTACTACCAGTTCATATCGGCATTGATATTGTCAGTGTAGAAGAAATAGACCAGCATTGATATTGTCATGTAAGAAGAAATAGACCGGCATTGATATTGTCATGTAGAGAAATAGACCGACATTGATTTGTCATGTAAGAAGAAATAGACCGGAGCATTGATATTGTCATGTGTAAGAAGAAATAACCGAGCATTGATAGATCTACATTACGGTAGATGACCTTTAAATTGGATGTCCAACATGAACACGGATTCCAGGTTAACAAGGACAAACCGAAGTAAGGAAATCTACAAATCTGAGGTGGTCAGACTGGCTCAGATTAGATCATGAGAAAACCATGGAGAGGCTGCGATAACACTGAGTAAATGTGTGATTGAACAAATACCGCCCCAGTGGTTCGGGCCCACATTTGGGGTGTAAAGAATAGAACCCCTGTTATCTGCCACGCATGTCGTAAGAGCGACTAACGAGTTTGGCTGAAGTCGGATGCAGTGTCCTAATTATGTAAGTCTTGCATTTAGGGTTCCTACCAAACCAATGTGAACTGTATACATGTTCTAGGAAGATCAATTATATCAAAGACACATTCAATGGTAAAGATTATAAAGTTAAGAAGTAACAAAATATTATATTTCTTTAAGTGAAGACAAATTTCTAATAAATAAACATGAAAATAAAGCATATTCGTGTTAAAGAGTATTTCGATTTTGTCAAGATGTCATGGCCGCTCCCAGGGGAAATCGATTAGACAGAAGTTTTAAAATTAATTGCTAGTTTTATCATAATTAGATATTTGATAGCAACTTATATCGGTTGTTTGCATTTAAAAGATGAAAACTAACCGCATTGATTTTTGTCGTAATAAAGCAAAAGACGAGACATTGATATTGTGCAGGTTAGCAAAATTAGACAGAGAGAATCCAGTAAAACGAAATGACCGGAGATTGTATTGTATTGTGAGAAATAACCAATTTAAGATGCATTAAACGTAGAAGATGGTCTCTTAATTGATGTCACATGAACACGGTTTCCGGTTAACAGATGTCAACTGAAGAAGTATCTACAAACTGATGCGACTGCTAATTTAGATCATGGAGACGGGAGAGGCGCATAATGAGAAATGGATCACGATTAAAAAGACGCTAATAAAATTTACTACCACATTGGGGTCGATAAATAAAATAGAAACACATTTTATTACTCATAGCATATCGTGAGGGACTAACGAGTTGGTGAAGTGGAATAGAGTTCCAAAATGGATCAGTGAGGACTAACACTATCAGTGAACGATCCTTTAGGCAAAAGACAAAAAAAAGAACTTAATGTGGAAACGCAAGAATGCAAAGAAGAGAAGACAACAATACGGGAATACTATTCATGAACTTAATCCATTGAACTACATATCACTCCGTGTCACTATTTCAAGATAACAAATATAGACAAGAATAATGAACTACAACTCTAACAAAAATGACAAGAAATTGATACAGCATACGAACCTGTCTCCAAGCACGTATTATCTGAGTCAAGTTATAGCATAGAAAGAAAGGTACATAATAATACCAAGATTTCCTTAGAATTACCTACATAAGGAGAATATATTTTTTATTTCGTATGTTCGATATCTTTAGGACAGATGGCGCCATTTTTCAACATGTCAAATTCAATGTCACCAATTGAACACAAAAGAGCAATGTTCAACACAATCTTTCTCCCCACATAGTGCTACCAGTGCCAAACCTGGTCACTGACAACAATGATAGAAGAAAACTAGTCACGACAGAGATGAAGTGTCTACACAGAATGCTGGGTGTAACAAGAAGAGACCAGTTGAGAAATTGAGACACCAGGAAAAAGTGCGTACAACACAGTACTAGACTTCATCAAGAAACAACACATTAAATGTTTCGACCACGTAAGCAGATTACCAACATAAAGTACACCTCAAAGTGCAATGCTGTTCCGATACAATGGGTACAAAGCAAAGGGCCGGCCAAAGCAAAAGATGGACCTCAGAGATAACAGAGGCGCGAAAGACACTGTATTGAAGCGCACACAATGGTCCGTTATAGAAATCTCTTCTAGAACTTGATGCTGTGGGACAAACATGATTTGAGAAATAAAGAAAGATATCTTCTTGTGCTTTGTATGTGATTTAAGCCTAAGAGCGATTGTACGTTGCGCCACTTATCGCTTACAAGTTGGCCAACACATCCTATTGCTGCAACGCTTTTTATTTACTATGATATCTTTCAATTTCTGAGATTGGAAACTTCAAATAATCCTTCATTTTATCCTGTCAGATATTTAAACTCCGGTCTGACCTGGGTCCTTTGATTTCGCAGAGGAACTAGTTTGCCACTGTTTTATACATATTTTTAACATTTATTTTCTGTTTGAAATGTCAAATATCATAACATTTCTTCAAGCTCTTGAGAACCCCTGTGAGTACCGCACGGACCACCTGGTGTCCACTGAGCCAAATTTGGGAAAGGCTGGAATATCCTGATCCTTACGCGGGGAGCTCATTTATATACTATATTGATTGATTGATTGATTGATTTATTGATTTCTTCTTCGTTCTCGCTAGATTGAAATTTCGGATTCTCTAATAAAGGCAGCCGTCTGCATCAGATTATCATCCACGCCATACAGTTTGTCTTGAACGCTGGTGTAAGTGGGCCACCTCTTTCTTCTCAAGTCTGCATACTGGGGCCAGTTCTGTAGGATACAATTCCTATGATTTCTGCTTTCCCGTTTATGCCGACCTCTTCCCGCAGTAAGTTTTAGCCAACCTCGTGATGGTAGGTCTGACATTCTTACTGCTTGGCTAAATCTCAGAGGCAGATTGGCGACCGTAGAATCCGTTATCCCATTCCTCATTGTGAGGGATCGTTGCACCGTGTTATGCACCTTAAGGTCTCCTGCATTCGTTTTCTGCAAGCATTTGTTTCGGATTAGCATTCCCTAGCGAACACATGCATCCGATTTCAGCCAAACCTCCTTAGTCGCATCTTACGACATGCGTGGCAGGTAACAGTGGTTCTATTCTTTGCACCCTAAATGTGGGCCCCGGTAACCACTCGGGCGAGATAGATTGACTTGACCATCATCATTACACTTAGGTAAATATTAATTATGCTCTGTTCCCTTTATTACTGATACATATCTCAGGGGTAGTGTCGAACTTCGTAGTACCGGCGATGATTGCAGATATGAGTTTAACGGTTACCAAAATCTTCTTTCTACTTTTTTGAACACGCCATATCGGCCAGTTGTTAAACCACTCGGTGTGATTTGTACGTAATCTGAGGCATTGTACATTGTGCCAGGTATACACTTAGAAGGTAGGCTAGCACAACTTAGATTTCTGCGACGCTTTTTATTTACTAGACTAGCTTCCCTTGTCCCCTATCTCAGTCGCCTCTTACAACATGCTTTGTAGGTCACAGTGTTACTATTCTTTGCTCCTATTGCGAGCCCTGGCAACACACGGGCACACATTATTACATTAGTAAACTAAACTGCTACTTACTAGAAAGTAGTATATTATATAGTGATACTTTCGTTGATTAGAGAGCAGGGGTAGCGTAGTTGTTTGTGAACTCGCTTCTCAAGGCTGGTGGTCTGGGTTCAACTCCGCAGTGCGCATGAAATTTTCCCGACCGCGACGGCTCTCAGGTCGACCCAGCCTCAACTGGGTACCAGACATGCTCTAGGAAAGTAAAGGCGACCGGCGTGATGCTCACCACATCACCCATCATATGCCGAATGTCAATGAAAAATTACAGGCCTAACACTGTATTGCCCTATATACCACGAGGTATGAAATGGTTCCTTTACTTTTACTTACTTTCATTGATTTGCTGATTGAATGAAAGGACTATCTCTGATCATTACACTTCGGTGCGTAACTACGGTTGCAACGATTTATTCCTTCCACAGGAAGATCGCAACATCAGTGCACGAAATCCGTAGCATCGACGAGGGTCGCCGATTTAATTTAGAAAATGGTGAAACTAACTTGTAGGATTGTTTTTTATGTCTTTCAAAATGAATCTTGTACAGGCAGATTTTCAGCCTGCTCTTCTCGATTTTCTAACAAAACAATACCACGATAGCTCCACAGAGGATCGAACTGAGCAGCTTTGGGTCTAGTGGCGAACACTTAACCTCAACGCTACAAAGACCACCAGTACTTTAGTTATACAATTGAACGTTTCTCTTGGTAATAAATTTTGTATTTTCAACGTCATTCAAAACAGTGAGTGGATAGTTGATTGCAGTGACGGCTCGTCATTAAGGGCCAGTAGGGCCGGGCCCCACCAAAAATAAAGTGTAACGTGTATTTATTATTTTATACATTAAAATATAACATAAGTGAACCATGTTTTTTCCGAAAATTTATGTCTGGCCCCACCAACAAAAATGATCACGAGCCGCCACTGGATGATTGGTGGTTAAGAGGTCAGCGGGTAGGATTTCCACAGTGGGCTTTGTCACCACTCGCTTGGTCGCGCAAGTTCGAAACAACACAAAGTCTCTTGACGTTTTCTACTTACCGCGTTAAAACACAAACGCCGAATGATACCAGGAGGACAGTGCACGCGCTCATTTGATCACGTGAGTAGACTATCTCAGACAAGATGGTGCAGTATTATAGATGGCTTTTAAAATAAAGGATTCCAGTTGTTTCTTTCTGATATATTTCTGGAATATGTAGACATACAAAAGAAAACAATTTCTTATTAAAATGTTTTTTAATTCAATCATTTTCCTTACTGGAGGAGTGTTGTCGAACAAGCAATAAAAAGTGTTTTCAAGTGCCCGTCCAGGGGATTATTTCATTGGCAACAGGTTAGTTTTTGTTATTAGTTAAAGCGTTCTTGTTTTTAAATTGAACATTTTGTATTTATTATTTCATTCAATTTGTTTACTTCTGTGTTCGCCCATTATCTTCTTCTTCTTTGAATTCTCCATATTCATAACTTATTAAACCACTATTTGTGATTTGTATGTGATCTGATCCTAAGAACGAGTATACGTTGTACCAGTTATGCGCCTACAAGTAAGCCCTCGCATCCGATTTCTGCGATGCTTTTTATTTACTAGGGTAGCTTTCCTAGGTCCTTCATCAGTCATCCCTTACAACATGACTAGAAGATCATAGTGGTACTATTCTCTGCTACCCTTGTGGGCCACGGACGCCCATTATGAATTCAAGTGTAGTCAAAGCGAATGATGTATCGAATCTCACTGATTATTGTATTAAAAGTCTATTTTACTTAATAGCAGTGTCCCCCTCCATACAGGCATACCTTCTTCGACTTCAGATATATCATTCGTTCTGATATCATATTCTGTAATCAAAAGAGTCTGCCCACCTGCCCAGCGTGTTCGTAACGCGTTGAACGACCGGTGACAAGCCCGCTGTGAGTGCGGTTCAATTCCGAAAGCTGGCAGAAAAGTCAGATGTTTTTAAGATTTACGGTGTTCGTGGCACCGAATCTAAGGTTTACGATGTCCATGGCACTGAGCCGAAGAACTGAAAGCTCAAGTGCTTCTGGATTTAAAAAAAATCTCAAAAGAGATTTTAAATACCTGTCAGACCTTTCCTGCGGGTTCCAAAACAGTGCATGTCATGCTAAGGATACAGTCGGTCTTTGCAATGTGTGCTCTTTCCATCACCAGTGTCTCTCCCGTATCTACAAAAATCTGATTGACAGTAATAGTAGTCAGTTTCCGGTTGACCACATCACCCATTATGAATAGTTTTTACGCCCGTGTGTTGCAGGGGCTCGCAAGGGGAGCAAAGAATAGTAACACTGCGACTTACAGTGCATGTAAGGAGGCCACTGAGGTAAGGGCATAGGAAGCTACCTAGTAAATGAAAATCGTCGCAGAAACCGGATGTGCTGGCCTACTTGTAGTCGATACATCAATCAACGAAGAACGGGAGTTGTTAATCTAAACAGACTGAAATACATGCTTGGGAGGAGATATGGGCAATTATGGACACCTCCGATATGCGATGGAGACGATTCTTAAATGACCAATGAAGGTTTGGAATAGTTTTCCGACAGTAACGGCTCTCATGTCGACTAAGCCTCAATTGGGTACCAGGAAAAGAACTAGGAAGTAAAGGCGTCCGACTTGATGTTGGCCACATCACCCATAGTGTGCCGATGATGAAATCTACGTGTCAAACAACTTATTCCCAAATTCACCTCAGAAAAGACAAAAAGTTTAATAACAACCTATTAGTTTAATGTTATAACATATTTTAGTTTAATGTTACAACTATTTTAGTATGTTACAACTATTTTAGTTAGTGTTAACTATTTTGTTTAGTGTTAACACTATTTTAGTTTAATGTTCAACATATTTATTAATGTTAAACACTTTTTAGTTTATGTTAACTATTTTAGTTAGTTACCTATTTTAGTTAGGTTACAACATTTTTAGTTATGTTACAACGCTATTTTAGTTTAATGTTACAACTATTTTAGTTTATGTTACAACACTATTTTAGTTTAGTGTTACACATATTAGTTTAGTTTACAACACTATTTTAGTTTAATGTTACAACACTATTTTAGTTTAATGTTACAACACTATTTTAGTTTAATGTTACAACGCTATTTTAGTTTAGTGTTACAACGCTATTTTAGTTTAGTGTTACAACGCTATTTTAGTTTAGTGTTATAACGTTATTTTAGTTTAATGTTACAACACTATTTTAGTTTATGTTACAACACTATTTTAGTTTAAGTGTTACAACCTATTTTAGTTTATTTACAACTATTTTAGTTTAATGTTACAAAACTATTTTAGTTTAATGTTACAACACTATTTTAGTTTAATGTTACAACACTATTTTAGCTTAATTTCAACACTATTTTAGTTTAATGTTACAACACTTTTTACTTAATTTACAACGCTGTTTTAGTTTAATGTTACAAACTATTTTAGAAATTTCAAGCTATTCTAGTTCATTCAACTATTTCATAACTTATTTCCTGTCTCTAAGTTTTTTCCATTTCATTCACAAACTTTCCTTTAATGTAAAACATATTTCTAAATGCTGTTATGTGTCGACAAGATTTCATTTTGGATTTCATTTTCTATTTTCAAACTTTCAAATCAATAGTTGTCTAATTTCTAATTATTTCAATTCAGCTCTTATGTTTTTTTCCATTCACTTGTCCGAATGCCAGGGTTGCACGTTTTCACAGTTTTTTTTACTTTAAATTAGGAACGTCAGGAAAGGTCTGGCAATAATGAGGATGATGACTGCTGTTCCGTGTGGACATCTTCCTTGGAGTGTTTTAAACCACGGACTAGTTCTTTTAATAATTTATTGCAGTGTTGCGCCAGGGGCCCGCAAGGAAAGCACAGAATAGTACCACTGCGACCTATAAGGCATGTCGTAAGAGGCGACGGATGTAGAACCTATGGAAGCTACCCTGGTAAATAAAAAACAGCGGAAATCTGATGTGCTGGCTTACTTGTAGGCGCATAACTGGCACAATGTACAATCACTCTTAGACTCAGATCACATATAAATCACACAAAATGGTTATCGATATGGAGCGTTCGAAGAAGAAGAAGAAGAATCAATAATAATCTATTACAAATCTTACACCCATGACAAGAGAAAAAATTACAAATATTTTCAAATGAGTTTAAGCGTATAATTAAACTATCTCAAAGATCTTTGATGGCCATACCATCGAGCGCAGAGACAGGCTGCGCTATTTTGGAATAACCTTTGAACGTAGTCTATCTTTCAAACACCAGATTGAACAGACGATACAACGGTGCAAGCGTGGTCTTGCGGCTCTCAAAGTTGTGGTGGCCGCACATCTTGAGCAGAGACTACATGCCCTTTTGTTCGATCGACTGGTTATGTCAGTGGTAGATTACGGACTCGGAATTCTTACGATATCATGATCACAATGTGAACGATTCGAACGGGTTCGGATTAAAGTTATACGTATAGTCCTGGGCTGTACTAGAGATACCCCCATTGTGAATATGAGATATATGCTTGGCCTTCTGTCACTACGCTCTCGTCATGCAATCGCCCAATCCAAGGCATACATGGGGTTGCGGATAAGAGACATCCACTACACAAGAACACTAATGGTTTTAAGGGCACGAGAATAAAGCGTGGCATGTCGTTGATGGCCCAGGCTGAGAGAACAATTGGCCAGGTGACTACGGTTGCGACCCTACCAAAAGGGAAGAATGGATCCCAACTGATCGTAGCATGACCAACTATCTCAACGTTATCATTACTCTTGGAAGAGACTGTAGAGATTGGGGCAACATGAAGGGTGATCTCGCAGTTAAGCAGCTGATAGAAGATAATGCAAGGATGATGATGTTGTTGTATATACCGATGGGTCGGTTCAACGTGGTGAGAAATCCGGCTGGGGTTTCTTAGCTAATGCGCTTGGTAGGGTTGTTGTAGAGCGAAGTGGGGCATACAGGACAACTACTTCTAGTATGAGGATGGAGGTTGAGGCCGTTACTACTGCCCTCCATTGGATCTCTGGGACTTTATTTAATGGGACAGTGATTGTATCTGACTCTCAGTCGATGCTTCACAAGATCCAGAAGGGCAGGTATCGGTATGAGTGGATGTCGTCTATAGAAGTTTCTAACCTCCAGCGGTTTACGTGGATATACTTTAGGAAAATACGCTTAGGAAAATATGTGATCCTTCCGGAATTGAAACAGGAGAGAATGGATTGCTGTGCCACATCAATTTCAAACTGCTTTCACCGTTATTACATCTATTAAGAAAAACTGCGAATAAAATAATCTGTCACTGCTAAACGTGGAAGTGGAGGCTCTCTTGAATGATATCATCAATGATACAGATGTGGTTATTTACACCGATGGTTCAGTCATTCGCAACAACGCTGTGCGTGGGATTTTTTAGCACGCTCAGGAGGAAAAAAATAAGAGAGGCCAGTGGGGCCTACACAACAACCACAAGTAGCTTGACAATGGAGGTTCGGGCGGTTACGGAGGCAGTGAACTGGTTGGCATCTCACAATTACTCTCGTGTTTTCATACTCAGTGACTTCATGAGCATGATTCGTAAAGTCGAATCAGGTATGGTGAGACGCAACTGGGTGGAGGTACTGGTACAGACAATGATCAGGAAATCACCTTCATTTTTGTCCCTGGGCACGCAGGAGTTAGGGGTAATAAACGAGCTGATAGATTGGCTGGCTTGGCTACAATATCAGAGGGAGCTGCCATGGATCGAAGTGACATTATTCACGCATTGAGAGAGTCTTTCCGAACAGAGGAGTTTCAGGGATGTGAATCCCACTCGCTGACCCGATTGAAAGAGATGGATGTCAATATTGGTGCAGCCCGAAAAGAACGACATACTAAATATGCACAGAGATTGATTAATCAACATCGAACTGGCTTGTTGGGTCGCTGGACGCTGCTGGATTTGCTGAGACGGAGATCGAGCACCTATGGACATGTCCGGAGTGCTATGATGATAGTCGTCATATGACTGATAACTGATACTGTCTTGGGCATGCGGGTGTTTACGGTAATGAGAGAGCGGACAGGCTTGCATCAACAGCATCGATTATTGGGTAGTTGAAGATGGATAAGGGGATATTCTTCGGTCTCTTCGCGACTGTCTGTTGGATGAACACTAAAATCGATATTGAATCGATCAAGCGATTTAGGCAGTTTGGAGTTACCCGTTGTTCAAGTCGAACCTGATGCCTGAGAGGCAGAGTGAGATGTTTGTTTAACAAGCGAACCACAGGAATCATCAGTATGCATACTCTTCGATTGTTGGGGGAGACTGAGCTCCTATGGGTCTGCCCGGAGTGCAATGACGTCAGTTTAGTAACTAATAACCAATAACCAATAACTATACTATCCATGTATCTGTCTGTATCATCTTCGTGTCCTGTTTGCCTATACGGGTTCAACAGAAGATTTTCGTTGCTGCTGTTCTGCCGCGTTTCGACTAATTATTCTTCTCGTCAGTCCCCAATACTTCAATTATTTTTACACCGTTCGACTCAATGCTTTCTTTTGACTTCTTTCCATACCTTCTTTGTTTTTCATCTGTTGTACATCGGAGATCTGTCTTGGTTACTGTCCCTACTGGCATACGACATACACACTCATCATCATTTTCAGATACACAAGAGATACGACAGTAAGAGTCATGAGCTTTCTTGCTTCGGCTTAGCGGTTATCAGATTGATCAGAACTCAAGAGTACCTGTTTCAAACTTCGCGACGGGAAATTGGGAGGCAAATTTGTTCTCGCGGATTTTTACGAGCTTTATAATTAAACCTCACCGTTTAGCAAACAACGGCAAATTACCGAGCGTAGTGCCTAGAAAATTATCGAAGCGTTTACTATGGTTGATGTACTGTAGAGGATATGCCTTGATTTTCATTTATCTAGCCACTGAGGTTAGAACACAGATATACCGAACCACTGCTGCCTTGTAGTTGACTGGGGACAATCAAAGGCTAGCGGAGCAAACCGACAGAAAACTGGACGGTACGCAAACCAAGCAGTCCATTAACAAGACATATAGCTGGGGAGATGACCTCATCAGCCAGGGAGGGTAGATGTCTCCGGGTCGCTTTCCTGAAGACAATAGCAACTGCTACCTTGTGATTTTGACTGGGGATAGAAAAAAGGCTAATGGAGAGCGAGCCCAGTAAACGCTGGATGAAACCGAACACACCATCGAAGGATAAGCACTCGAGCTCCAATTGGTACTGAAAACTGTGCACGTACATCACGTTCTGATGTTTGGCTGTTTATTGATCACAATAGAATTATAAAACGGCTTAAGAACGATCACGAGAATATATATATACCGAACAAGAACTTCATTGATTGATGAATTGATTGAATGATGATAGGACTATCATTATTGCACTTCGTTGAGTAACCATGTGTGTTTCCTTCTCTTTCTTACACAGGGCTATCTCAGCTGCAGTGCAGAGACTTCGTAGCACCGGCAAGTGTCACCGATGTAATTTTGAGGATGGAAAAGATATTTTGTGTACGACATTTATTTGTAATCATTTCTAATTAATTTTGCCGGGCACGGCATACTGTCAGCATTTCAGATTTTGCCCGGCAACGCATCCTGTCAGCATTTCTAGATTTTGCCAGGGCAACGGCATACCTGTCAGCATTTCTAGATTTTGCCAGGGCAGCGGCATACCTGTCAGCATTTCTAGATTTTGCCAGGGCAGCGGCATACCTGTCAGCATTTCTAGATTTTGCCAGGGCAACGGCATACCTGTCAGCATTTCTAGATTTTGCCAGGGCAGCGGCATACCTGTCAGCATTTCTAGATTTTGCCAGGGCAACGGCATACCTGTCAGCATTTCTAGATTTTGCCAGGGCAACGGCATACTTGTCAGCATTTCTAGATTTTGCCAGGGCAACGGCATACCTGTCAGCATTTCTAGATTTTGCCAGGGCAAGGCATACCTGTCAGCATTTCTGATTTGCCAGGCACTGCATCCTTCAGCATTTCTAGTTTTGCCGGCAGCGGCATACCTGTCAGCATTCGATTTAAGCATTCTTAGATTTTGCCAGGGCAACGGCATACCTGTCAGCATTTCTAGATTTTGCCAGGGCAGCGGCATACCTGTCAGCATTTCTAGATTTTGAACCACCAAGGGTTCGTTTACGTGCTTCAATTGAACACGGGACCTACGTTTTATCGTCCGTCTCAGGTGGGACTTGGAACTCAATCTCAACCTACATTAAGATCATGGATCTCTAGAGAAATATGCGATGGCTCTACGAGGGAGTGAACCGATTACGTTTACAACGAGAGACAAGCACAAAGACTCTTGGTCACAAAGACCCTCCTTTCCCATTCTCCCGCTATTAGAGTTAAAAAAACGAAATACCTGGTGTACAAAATCAATATTAAATTAACATGAAGGTGAATTAAGTCTACTTTATATTTTACAATTTGTAACTGTGACATAAATGAAATTCTGGCCCGCCTGCCCTGCATGTTCGTAGCGCGTTGGACTACGGGTGACTAAATCTCTGTGTGTGCGGGTTCAATTCCACGGGCTGGCAGAAAAGCCACAGGTTTCCCAGATTCACAGTGTTCGTGGCACCGAACCGAAGGGTTACGATGTCCATGGTACCGATCCAAGTGCTTATGGATGAAAAAAATTGCAATTCTGCTGTGGGCATGGAATTGTTACGATCCTAACAGGTTCAAGGTCAACCAAGCCTTAATTGTGTACCAGGAAAAAGCTCTGGGAAATAAAGGCGGTAGGCGTGATGTTGATCACATCACCCATCGTGTGCCGATGGTCAATAGAAAATACGGTTCTAACACCGTATTACCATATATACCACATTGTATAAAAGGTTCTTACTTTAAAAACAATTGAAAGAAAATAAAGACAATCATTAGTTTGTAAAAAAAAGCCACTACAGTAGTTTTTGGCACGACCGACTCAAATTGTGTAAGCTGTTAATGGGCGTAGTTGGTATGACAGAAAATAAACATCGTTACATATCATTTACAGGACGTAGTCATCAACCACATTAAACGAGTTGTTGATTTTCCAGGCACCACTTATACGTTCAGTAATGAGCCATTGCATTCTAGTAAAAATCCCACGAAACGAATTTGCTTCAAAATTTGCCCACTGCGGATTTTGAACCAGGTACGCATGAGTTGGGATCGAGTTCACTAAGGATAAAGCTTCAGACGGACACAGTTGGTATACAATGGGTTAACCTATTGACACCTCGTAGTCTATACACTGGTTCACATAATTTCTGATTATGGCGCAAAGGCCAGTACATCGGCTAATATAGTATACATTGCAAAACAAATGCGGACTGATGTTAAAATAAATTACTGTGGGAAAGGGTTAAACATCTAATCTATATTGTAGATCAGTGGCGGCTCGTGGTCATTTTTCTTGGTGGGGCCCGGCAAAAATCGTGGTTATTTTAGTATTTACTGTGTCTCTAGCGGCCCCTACTGGAAGAATATGTTCCAATTACAAAGCATAAATCTTAGCCCTTCTGATGGCAACATAGCACATGAATAAGACGCAAGCACCTGCAGGCAAGATGATATTTCTTACAGACTCACTGTCAGCTATACAAGCCCTGGAGGCTAAATCCGCTGATAGCACAGTACAAAACCTAAACAGAGAACTTGCTCTGCTTTCAGAAAAGTCAGAAATTCACTTGCAGTGGATTCCATCTCACTGTGGCATTACAGGCAATGAGAGTGCCGATGTCTTCTTCTTCTTTGCGTTCATTCTTTACGACCAATTTTAATCACTCTTTGTGATATGTCTGATCTTTGCCAAGAACGTGTATACGTTGCACATTGGTTTGGTAGGCCCTTAAACGGATAGACTTCTACACGTTTAGGACATGTGCATTCGATTTCAGCCACAACTCCTTAGTCGCCTCTTACGACATGCATGGCAGGCAACAGTGGTTTTATTCTTTATACCCCATATTTGGGCACCGTTAACCACTCGAGCGGTAATGATTTAACTTATTCTATTTTTACTAATTTGAATTTCTGATGTAACAAGATCTATTATGTAAGCCATTATCTATCTACCACATATGTTGTCTGATAATTGACATATAGTTTTATCTACATTTATACAGTTATATTATTAATTCATACGTTCTTTTTGTTATGCATGTCTCAGTGTGTCTCAAACATTTTCATACCGTAGCCTCCTTCGGAAATTTACCTTTAATACAATACCCGGGAGAGCCGCTGTAGCGTAGTTGTTAGTGAACTCGCTTCTCACGGCTGGAGGTCTGTTCAACTCCCGCAGTGCGTGTGGAATTTTTCCCGACGCGACGGCTCTCAGGTCGACCCATCCTCAACTGGGTACCAGACATGCTCTGGGAAAGTAAAGGCGGCCGGCGTGATGCTGACCACATCACCCATCGTGTGCCGACGGTCAATGAAAATACAGGGCTAACACTGTATTGCCCTATATACCACGATGTATGAAAGGGTTCCTTTACTTTTACTGACAATACCCGGCCGTGTGTTGCCAGGGCTCGCAAGAGAGGTTAAGAATAGTAACATTGCAACCTACGAGGCATGTCGTAAGAGGCGGCTGAGGTAGGGCCTAGGATGCTACCTAGTGAATAAAGAGTCGCAAAAACCGTATGAGCTAGCCTACTGTAGACGCATAGCTGGCAAACGTACAATCGCTCTTAGGCTTAAATTACATACCAATTACAAAGAATGGTTAACAAGTGCTCGATATGGAGAGTTCAAAGAAAAAGAACAACAATACAATATCCTCTCCATAGGTGGTCTCAAAGTCAAAGTGGTTAACTCATTTGCCAGTCGTACTAAAGACTTGGGGTTCGAATACAGACGACACACATGTGCAATATTTCATAAACCCCTAGGATTGTTTCTGGTGTTATACATTTTCACGTCTCAGATGGCTGGGACACGTGTGCCGTATGAGCGATGATAGAATCCCACAGAACATTCTATATGATCAACTCGCATCTGGTGCTAGACAGCATGTGCGCCCATTATTACGCTTCATTGACACCTGCAAGCGTGATCTAACTTCATGCGGCATAGACAAAAACACTGGGAGCGCTGGCCAAAGACAGGCAAGCATGGCGAGCGGCAGTGAGGAGCGGCTCAAAAAGAAAAGAAGAAAAACAACATCACATGTGGAGGCAAAGAGAGCACAGAGAGCAGAGAGAACATCCCATGTATCAGCTCCAGTCTCCAGTTTAACTGCAGCAACTGTGGCAAGGATTGCCACTCCAGAATAGGTCATTAAAGCCACATGAAATGTTGTGATTCAGCACAGAACATACTACGTGACGCAACACCTATTGTCTCCTGAGACAAAGAGGCCAATGATGATGATATACATTTTCATACTTTGTGCAATGCTCTCGGCAGGTGACACGCTATCTCTACCGAAACGGAAGGGACCGTATAGGGGAAAACAAGTACAATGAAGTCATTCCTTTACATTGGGACCCTTTTTAGACTCCTTCCTCTAGCGGTCACAACAACCAAAGTCGAAGTAACATATTAATAATCCATAATGTAACACTCATCACTAAGTTCAATTTGACTGAGCATAATGCCATGCGCTACAATAATAGATACAGTGAATAAACAAGCGCCTTTGATGTGACGAGTAGACACATCACGTCTCAGTACGTTCACAATATGGTGAATGAACTTAATGAGGAATATTAGCTTTCCAATGTTTGTGCAAAAATTGCTAGCACCCGTCTTAAATCACTTAACTCGCTTAATCGTAAATTCTTTTTTACACGTCATCGCTTGTAACTGTCCTTTTCATCTCATCGCTCCCAGAGGGACGATATCGCATACTTTGGGAATTACTGTATCAGTCCGTTGATAATAGTATGTGTCATTTCGATTACCACACTCAGTCGGGGATTCCCATAAAATGATATCATACTTAACTACCATATATTTGAGTGTTATATGTCAATGTCCATGAAGTTATATTGCACATAACATTTTCTCTTTCTTTGTTTTCCTGAGTATTTTTAACATGTGCAACTATAACAAAGGGAAGAAGAGGAAGACCACGGAGAAGATGGATACAGGATACAAGTGATGGTTTGACATGGCGGCTGCAGAGACGGGAGGGCATATGGCTGATGAGAGAGAGAAATTTAGGAAGACTGTTGGGGTGATAGAGTTTTACTCAGGATAAGGCAGACAATTGCAAAGTTTACAGACCAATGTGTCTGAGCTGTGTAAGCAGCGCACGATCGTTTTACAGTGGGTACCATCTAACAGAGGATTATCAGTTCTTTTGGAGATCGAGAAAGAGATCAGATCACACATGCTTACCGCCCGAGTGGTTACCGGGACCAAATTTGGGGTGTAAAGAATAAAACCACTGTTACCTGCAACGCATGTCGTAAGAGGCGACTAAGGAGGTTTCGGCTGAAATCGGATGCACATGTCCTAAATGTATAGAAATATATGCGTTTAGGGGCCTACCAAACCAATGTGCAACGTATACACGTTCTTGGCAAAGATCAAACATTTCACAAAGAGTGATTAAAATTGGTCGTAAAGAACGAACGCGAAGAAGAAAAAGACACATGTTTACGCACCGAAGTGCAATGATGATTGTCCAATCAATCAATCAATTCTAGTTCTATTATTGTCATTGAGCTTCAACAGTTCGCTTCCCCGTACCACTAGACCTGCGATTTTGATGATCTCACCCTACAGATCGTCTTTTTCTTCAACCGCTCCATATCGACCACTTGTTAACCAATCTGTGTGATCTACATCTAATAGCGAATGTACGTTGTGCAAGTTATATACCTACAAGTAGACCAGCTAGGGTAGCCTCCCTAGGTTCTACATCAGCCGCCACTTACTACATGCCTTGTATGTCGCAGTGTTACTATTCTTTGCTTCCATTTGCGGGCCCCGGCACCACACAAGTGACCCTACAGATAAACACCTCCGACTTTATTTTTCCTACAATTCAACACCTCTGACTTTCTTTGCTTGTACATGTAACCTTATGTAATCTCTGATGTATACATAACCTCATAATGAACTTTACTATCCTAATCAAATAACTGGGAGCTATTCAGTTTAGACATGCTATTTAATGTATATAGATATCGTGTTACTTCAAATAAAACACATACATTAAGAACTCAAATTGTATTGATTTGCACTTCACATCAAATATAATCAATCACTTTATCGAATAGCAACAAATCCCCCACAATATGTTATCCGGTTTTATGCGCTGAAAATTAATTTTATTTGTTAAATCGATATTTATTGAGCATCAACTCTTCTTAAGACTAAGGATTTTCTTCACCCCACCGGGTTTCCCAGAAAGATTCGACCCTAACTCACAAAAATGGTTCACCACCTGCCGGGATTATTGCATTAAGTACAAGCTCCGTAGATCCTCTAATAATATTAGGGGTCTCTTTAAGATCAATGATTGACTTCACCTCAACAGGTTCCCAATATGACTCCATCCCCAACTCACAGAAATGGTTCTCCACCTGCCGCGAGTATTGCAGTAAGTACACGCTCCGTAGCTCCAGTAATAGCACTAAGTGTCTCTTTAACTCTTAAACGTTCATGGGTTTCTAAGGATTTTTTTGGGTTAATTTTAATGACCTGATCTATTTCTAGAAGCGATATATATTTTCCTTGCATTGAAAATATGCATGTTATATATGGTTAGAATGCTAATTGAATGGACTATCAAGATATTTAGTTTTAATATCAGCAAGACGTAATATGTGATATCAGTGATCTAATTTTGATGATGTTAAATATATATTTTTCAACACATTTGAAAAATTATGCAGTCATAAAAAAGAAAAAGGTATGAAATATATCATGAAATATATTAAGGGGTTTAAAGCTAAAAAAATAATTGTATTTATTTATAAAGTTAGAGCAATTATTTTATAATTGGCATGTTAAGTTAAGAATGTAGAACTATTTTAATGTATAAAAAAAAAACACGTTGCATGGTTGCCGTGACAACATCATAGCTAAACACGTAAAATTAAACACATAATTTTATTGCAGTCTCTACCCTTTTTCGTGACAACATCAGCAATCTTTAAAAAAAAAACATTATTAGAATCTTAAATTCACAAAACAGACGCGTATATTAAGAAATAAAGGGGTGATCCATAATCTACAGCTACAGGTCTGTTTATTTGCTGTCAAATCTCAAGAAATATATATTATTTTAATTTTAAACCTTATGCTTGCCAAAAAACCGCACAAAAGTTGTCATCATTTCACATTGAAAATTAATTTTAAAAACACATTTCATAAAAATGTAATTTGAAATGGACCTACAGCTACCAAATTAGATGTGGGATATTCACTTCGAATTTCGTGTTTCTTGCTTTGGTATTAGTCAAAATTCAAGGATTTCCGACACAAAAAAATTGAACAAAACGATTTTGAGAACATTTTAAACTTGAAATTTGAAGAAACAAATGATTGGAATTAGGTGGTTCTTATTAATTTTGTAATGCTATTACAGTGAGAGAAAGAACACACCAACAACCCGTATCAAATATTATAAGGAAACGAAGGTGGAAATATTTAGGTCATGTTCTTATATCAGACGAAAAGAGACTAAATCGACAAGTCCTTATGTGGTCACCAGTTGGAGAAAGAAAACGTGGAAGACCTAAGACCACTCTTCGAAGAACAATCCAACAAGAAAGTAAACTATTGGGATGTAAAATCATACAAGATCTCCAGCTGCTAGCAACGAACCACATCACATGGATATCTAAAACCTCTGCTCTATGTGCCGCCTTTGACATGAAAGGAACACACTAACTAATGCTAATATCATAATTTGATGTGTAATCGATAGTACGAATGTTATACTTTATAGAACTAAACACTTTGAAAAATCCATGTTTTTGATTAAAACTAAAATTTTCTAGAGAGTTTAACCCCTTTACACAGTCTCTTTACACAAAACCGAGCTTGAATCAGTGCCGGATTAGTCTAGTAGCAGAAGTAGCAAATGCTACGGGCCCCGCGCTTCTAGGGGGCCCGCGCCTATGTGACAGAGATGAAAATGGAAAAAATAATCAGATGTTATTTCAAAAACACGCATTATGTCTGAAATTTTTAATGTCGTATGTGATGGTGCCGAATCCAAAGAAATCGAAGCAGAAAATACAGAAGACGTGTCCCACTGTGTAGTGGATGAAAGCAGTGCTATAGAAGAATCATCATTACCAATACTACCATTAAGATCAGTAACTCTTCACGATTTAGCCACATTTTTCACAAGACAAACTGAAATCGAATGTACAGAAAGTCCTCCCAATTTAGCCATATCAACTTCAAACCAAAGAGAGGCAGAAAGCACAGCACATGCTTCTAATGAAGCAACATCTTCTACAAGCCAAAAACACTACGAAAGTAAAATGTACTCCAACGATATTGGTGAATGGCCAAACAATTTCAATCGAAATTATTGGATTGTAAAAGAAAGTAGCGAAGTGCAACATATGAACAGTGATTTCTTGTCTTAAAAAAACATACAATAAAGAAAACAATCCACGATTTTGTCGAAAGTCGTTTTTCACATACACACATACACCAACAAACAAAACTCAAGTGAGAGATTGGTTGTGTTATACAGATACTAAAGGACAACTGTTCTGTTTTGTTTGCAAAGTTATTGATTTAGGCTGTACCATAGAGTGACTGGTGTATTTGGAATACTCCGGCAGTTAAAATATATTACAGCAGAAGAGGTCTTGAAAAGAACTCCAAATATTGTCAGCTCTTACCAATAGGATTTGGAAGAAATCCTAGGCGACGAACTTATGCAGTTCACTGAACTTCTTAAAACTAATGTAGCTGCTGCTATTAGCAACGAAAAGCATGAGGCTCTTGAACTGCAATTTTATAAACTTATAATGGAAAATTCATTAGAGTCGTGTTTCCCAAATGTAGAAATAGTCTTACGAATTTACTTGTTTTTAATGATTAATAACTGCAGCGAAGAAAGTTCTTTTTCGACATATAAAAGTGTATTCGAGCGTATAAAAAGTGAGTTCAGGAACATGATGGGACAAAAATATAAAAATAACCTCACCTTAATGAACATTGAATGTAATTTACTTAGAGAAATTAATGTGTCTAGTATTATCTCTAAATTTGCTCACATTAAATCGAGACAAGTTTGTTTGTAAAAGTTGTGTTTTATTTTATTATCATACAAAATCTAGGGCCCTGCGCTAAAATTTGCTACAGGCCCGCGCTAGCCTAATCCGGCACTGGCTTGAATTACATAGATAAACAAAGAATGAAGTGGTTTGGCCACTTAATAAGAATACATCCAAACTCCACAGTATACAGAGTCTTCTACAACAGAATATCGGGAAAGAAGGCAAGAGGAAGACCACGGAAAAGATGGTTAGATGGCGTAGCAGAATCCTGTGAAAGAGCAAAGATAACAATCACACACGACACCAGAACAGCGCAAGACAAAAACAGAAAACCACGACACTGGGCAACAACCCGGTAGCAGTGTGACGACAAAAGAAGAAGAAGAACACAGTCTCTTAGTACCGTCATATTTACACAATATATCCAAACATGAAGTTTTGGACAATATATAAGACAGTAATCAGGAAATTTGTAACTTCTAAATATTTCCATATTTTGAAGAGACCAATTAATAAATAATAAATAAATAAGAGACAATGATGCAGAACTGGTCTAGCAAGCAGCCCATAAAGAACTAACACTTATAGTCTTGATCAGGACAGTAATCTGAGACCCGTATCAGGCTCACTAGTCATCTACGCACACACAGACAAACATAGCGCAACTACATTCCCTTGGATGAACATTTGTGTGGTCATCATCACCCGTGATGGACGAGCATCATCAATCTGTTACACTAGATGCCATTTTATAAGTAATTGTGTGTGTTTGACAAGAGCAAGTGAAAACATGTCTGCAGAGATTATCCAAAAATGCGTCTCGATCGGTGAAATACCGGTGAAATAAAAGCATGCTCTTACCTCTGAAATCGGAGTCGGTTTTCACGAATGACTAGTAACACAGTATAAACGATAAGCAGGCTTTAAGGCAAAAATCATTCAGAAGCGCTATACCAGCCTCAATGACTACAGATACATTTGTAGCGAGAGAACACAAAAGAAGAAGAAGAAAACAGCATGCTTTACTCAACGACCGTAAACATTTAAAAAACATAGAATTACATTTTTTATGAGTATCAAATACTACCAACATCTCCATCGATAATCATCTACTAAATCAAGCAACAGATTTCACATACCTGGGAGCATTTTTTCAGCAAATGGAAGAACAACTAATGAAATTCAACACAGATGCAACAAAGCAAACCAAATGATAGGGCAAATGGCGCCAATTTTAAGATGCAAACACGTCACCATGAACACAAAAAGAGCAATGTTCAACACAATCTTTCTCCCCACATTATGTTACCAGTGCCAAACCTGGACGCTGACAACAAACGATAGAAGAAAACTAGTCACAACAGAGATGAAGTGTCTACGCAGAATGCTGGGTGTAACAAGAAGAGACCGGTTGAGAAATGAAGACATCAGGAAAAAGTGGGTACAACATCAGTACTAGACTTCATCAGAAACAACAAATTAAATGGTTCGGTCACGTAAGCAGATTACCATCAGACAGTGCACCCAAAGAGCAATGCTGCTCCGATACAATGGGTACAAAGCAAAAGGCCGGCCACGCAAAAGATAGACCTCAGAGATAACAGAGGCGACGAAAGAGACTATCTACGAAGCGCATACTAGGGCCCGTTTTAGAAATCTCTTCCTGACCTGACGCTGTGAGGCATACAGGATTCGAGAAAGAAGAAAGAAGAAGTATCAAATTATCATATATTTTGCATTAGTTAACATAAATTATATACATTTAAAGGCATAACTATTACACACAAACTGCCAGTTTATGAGTCATGTAATTTTGATCTGAATGATCAGTGAACATTACGACGTGTACTGAATTTAAACACACAACATTCTGAACGCAAGGTCAAAATACTTCTCCGACTTTTGGTATTCGTCCTGTGCTAGTGTCTTGGTCTTCATTTTCCCCTTTCAATGATGATCTCCGATGCTCCTCAGTGTACTCCTTTTAAAAGCTCTATGAACGATAATATAACTGTTATTAAATGCTTTGTTTTTTATCCAATGAAATCTATATATTACTGTTACGAGGTAATGTATTTATCTATCTTTGATGTTCCATGTTCAGGTGTTTTAACGTTGAATATATTTCCATTTCCATTTATAGTGCTCTCGTACTGTGATATTGCATATCTTGAAAACTTAAGAGCAAATATTATTTGTTTTTATTGTTTTGATGGAAAGTGATTGTTTTGAGAGAGAAAGAAAAGAGAGAGACATTCTTATATCTGCAACGTGATCTGCCTTGAAGTCTCTTTTCTTTGGTACGTTCACAGAACAGCACCTGTAGTGGCTATTATGCTTTTTCTCCCATGTCCCAGCACTCTTAGATGATGGATGCCAATTTAGCACTTTCTATTATTTCTTATTCTCCTTCTTCTTCTTCCGCTACCTATCGACCACATGTTCATCACTTTTTGTGATGTTAATGTCAATCGAGCCTAAGAGCGATTTTACTGTATGCCAGTTATGTGCCTACAAGTAGGCCAGCACATCAGGTTTCTGCAATGCTTTTTATTTAATAGAGTAGCTTTCCTAGTCGTCTACCTCAGTCGCCTCTTACGACATCCCATGAAGGTTGCAGTGTTACTCTTCTTCTTCTTTGTGTTCATTCTTTACGACCAATTTAAATCACTCTTTGTGATATGTTTGATCTTTGCCAAGAACGTGTATACGTTGCACATTGGTTTGGTAGGTCCCTAAACGAATACGACTTCTACACGTTTAGGACACATGCATCCGATTTCAGTCAAACCTCCTTAGTCGCCTCTTGCGACATGCGTGTTAGGGAACAGTGGTTCTATTCTTTACATCCCCAATTTGGGCCCCGGTAACCACTCGGGCGGCAGTGTTACTATTCTTTGCTCCCCTTTCAAGCCCCAGCAACACACGAGCGTCTATTACTTCATGGTATGTTATTTTATTATTTGTGGGTGTCTATGTGGCCAAGTGTCTTGAGAGTCGAAGGTCGTAGGTTCGAAACTGGACCGCGTCGTCTGTTCACGAGTTCCTTTTCTTCCAGAGACCTGTAGGAATATTGCAGGAGATAACCATAAGCGCTCTGATCTCTTTCTTATAATGAAAGTTCTCAACGACAATAAACGAAATCCGTAGCTCCCACAGGATCCCCTATGTAATTTAGGAAACGGTAAAATATGTTGTAAGATTTGTATTGTGTAATCAGTGTAATGAATGTTGCCAGGGTAGCGTCTTTTGTGCCTATTCTTTTTGTTTCTGAACTGTCAATGTTTCTATTACGTGCTCAACTTGAACATCGCGCCTATGTTTTATCGTCCATCTCCGATAGGAGTAGGAAATTGAGCTCACCTAAACTGAGATCATGGACCTCTGGACAAATATCCCTAAGGGAGCAAAGCAAGAACCTATATAACAAGAGTCATACACGTAATCTCTACGTTACAGAAAATTCAGTTGGGCTAGTGCAAATGTCTTTCCTGTGACACTTAATAGATAGATGTATGTGATTATTACAGTCCCTTTTTGTCTCGAATGATAGTTCTATTCTCTCTCTCTCTTTCTCTCTCTCTCGATCACCGCCCAGATCGATGTACCAGATCTTCCCATAAATTCTATTCATGTGGAAATATGATTCATGCAGCCATTGGTGTGTTTTACGTCACATCTTCAGCACCATTTGGAGCTCTGGTGCTTGTCCTTCGGTGATGTGTCTGGTTTTAGCAAGCATTTACTCGGTTCATTCTCCGTTCTGTAGCCATCTAGCCTTTTTACGGTGTGGGGTAGCTAGCAAAACCTCCTGAGTCGCCTCTTACGACATGCATAGCAGGTAACAGTGGTTCTATTCTTTACACCCCAATTTGGACACTGGTAACACTCGGGTGGTGTTCTATTCAAAACGTCCCATATAGTGGTTCATAGTAAGGATTAAGTTAATGTTAATATCGCCCTTGGTCCATGATTCACAGCAACATGTTGCAACAGAAAAAAAAAAATTAACAAAAACTAAAATCGGGCAATCATCCAAGTAGATATTCACGATTCGTGATACAAATATATATATATATATATATATATATATATATATATATATATATATATATGGCGTGATGCTGACCACATCACCCATCGTGTGTCGACGGTCAATGAAAAATACAGGCCTAACACTGTATTGCCCTATATACCACGAGGTATGAAAGGATTCCTTACTATATATATATATATATATATATATATGAGATATGGCCCGTGTCCCATAGAGTCTGTATGATCTATCTTTAAGTCAATGAAAACTCATTATATCACTTTCATAGTTGTATGTGATCTCAGCCTAAGAGCATTTGTACTTTGTTACAGTTATACGCCTGCGAGTAGACCAGCACATCCATTTCTACAATTTTTTTTTTATTTTCTAGGGTAGCTTCTCTCGACCCCCTACATTAGCCGCCTCTTACGACATGCCTTGTAGGTCGGAGTGTTACTATTATTTGCTCCCCTTGAGCGCCTCGGTAAAACACGGCTGGAATAATCTAATCTAGACACTCATAACGTTTAATATGAAAATAAAAATCGTGGCATATCCTTTACATGACTTCGCCATCAGCCTCAGTAAACGACTCGTCGATTTCATTGGCACCACTTAAACGTTCAGTAGTTTGTCATTTATTTCTTAACTGTGAGGTCTATTTTTACATTTGGTAAAAATAAACGGAAACAAATTTGTTTCCAAACTGCCCGCCGCGGAGTTTGAACCATGTACACTTTTGTTGTGATCGGACTCAATACAACCATTGTCGAGTTTTTACTGTATTTTTGATATTTTTGATGTCCTGCTCTATATTTAATAATCATACAAATTCGTTGCATTGAAAAAGGGCATGTTATATTTGGTTGGAAAGCTAATTGGATGGGCTATCAGGATATGTGGTTTAACATAAGTGTGATGTAATATATGATATCCGAAGTATGTGAAGTCTAAAAATAGATTATTCTACAAATGACATCATTTTACAGTCACAACAAAAAACATAGATTACAAATATAATGAAATCTTTTATTACAGTCTTTTAAAATCTTCATATTTGCAAAACATATATAAATTTAAACATGTTTGGAAAATATGAATGGCAGTAATCATGAAATTTATAACATAATATTTTCATATTTTAAAGAAATAATTCAATAAATATGGCTTTCAAGAGAAAATGATGCAGAATTGGTCTAGTCAGCAGCTTATAAAGAACTAACACTTATATTATCATACATAAACATTAAATAGGTAAATAATTTCTAAACATTCCAAGTAAAAGGTATTATTGAAAAAAAATATGATTATGCAATGATGTTTGATAGTCAAAATAATCAGGAAAAAAGTTATCTTTCATCTTGCAAACAGACTCAAAGTGACCCAGGCACAGATATTTGAAGAATCACTTGTGTCTTCATCAAGACAGTAATCTGAGTTATTAGAATCTATTTACATAATTTGTAATTATGGCTGGAGAATGTTGATCGTTTCTACAAAATGGCAATTATGAAATGACACATGCTTCATTCAACTATAATAGACATCTTAAAAATATATAATGAATTTTTTTTTTACAATTATTTATGAAATGTCCGTATGTTTTGTATTAGTTAATATAAATTTTGCGAACTTAAATGCAAAATTAATACAAAATTAGGACACTTAAATATTCAAAATATATAGATGAGACTGCAGTAAAACTATTTGATTGGCAAAACACGTAATCACAAAGTACTGTAGTTTTACAAGTTACAAAAACAATGACAAAATAGAGCAACGTTTCGACCAACAAGGCCTTTATCAAGCAAACGAACAACAGGAGTGACAAATTTAAAAAACAAATGGACGAACAAAAACAAAACGTTTCTAATGAAAATCTGGGAATAAAAACGAATAACGAAATAAATGTAACACAAAAACACACATAAAAACTAGAAATAGAACGGAAAAGAAACAATGAAAAATCTAGTAAATATATAACTTGAATACATGCAACATATACCCATATAGATTACAAGGCATGGGAAGAGAAAGTACTAGGAAGCATAGGAATGTAATACGGTGAGCCCACTTAGTCGCAAGGTACCATACAAAGAAATCAACCGATTCTCCAAAGCAAATCGACTGCGATCATCCGAGGAACATGATCGGATGGCTGTGACCTGGACCTCGTGAGCTCCTAAATGGGCAGTATCATTGAAATGGGTGGCTACAGGGGTCACAGAGCATTGGCGTATGTCGCGCAAGTGTTGGGCGAATTGGTCACTGAGCCTCTTGCCTATCTCGCCGATATAAGCCTTGTTACACCGCTTACAGATAATGGCATAGATAAGATTACGGGACTCGCATGTGAAACAATCGTCAATAAGAAACGTGGCTAAAGGAAAAGATACAGTACGCGTCTGTATCACATAAGCACACGTGTTGCAACGCCGACGGCCACACTGAACAGTGCCAAAATGATTCTGGATATTGGACTTAAGGCGACTGTGTACCAACATATCCTTAAGACTTCTGTCCCGTCTGTAAACCACCAATTTTTCATTGTTTCTCTTCCATTCTATTTCTAGTTTTTATGTCTGTTTTTTGCGTTACATTTATTTCGTTATTCGTTTTTATTCCCATATTTTCATTAGAAACGTTTGTTTTGGTCGTCCATTTGTTTTTTAAATTTGTCACTCCTGTTGTTCGTTTGCTGATAAAGACATTATTGGTCGAAATGTTGCTGTATTTTGTCTTTGTTTTTGTAATTTGTAAAACTACAGTACTTTGTGGTCACTTAAATAGGTATGTTGCACCGATTCTAATTGATCTAAATCACACATACATGTATCACATGAATCATACATACACAGATCGGATATCATGTATATTTTAAGTTAGTCATACTATTTCATTTTAATATTCTTTTTGAACCACTTATCTTCAAGTTTAAGCTGTTCAATGTGAACCTAATTGTTCCTGTTGTTTGCCATGTTTTTCTGAGTTCTCTTCTGTTTCAACAAGCATTTAAAAGCATTCATGAATACATCTACTGCTTGTTCAATAACCCAAGTGTCACAGTCATCTTTTGCTATAGGAAGAAACATGTCGTAGGTAACTAATTTATTCCTATATATCAGCCGCTTTCAATAGGTTTTATATTAGATAATAATAATTCCTCTCGCACATTTATAAGTTACATAGAAAATGCAAGAAATTTCTCCATACCGATCTATCCTTATACTATATGAATGAATGGGAGTTATCTGCCCGTTGAATTATGTAAATAAAAATGGTATCGGACGTACAGTAGCTGAACAGTAAAACAGAACGGGTATGGACCCAAAATATACGTTGGCAGCGTGTTCTGGCATTATGAGAGAACTGTTCCATACGTTAGGAGCGTCGATTGGATACAATGAGTTTATGGAACTGAGACCAATATTTCTAGTCTCTCTCAGCAGATCGTTTTAGGGTTTACCTAGGGCATCCTCTCTTTCTTGAACCATTTGCATCCCACTTTAATGCCAGCTTCGATATTCTTTGATATTTTCTCTCTCAAGGTGTGTCCAACATATCTCCATCTTCTCCTTCTCATAACAATTGTTACTAGTGGTTGACCAGCAATTTCTTTGATTTCATCCCTTCTCCTGAATTCTCTCCATTTTATATTACTAATATAGGTTTTGTATTAGTTTTAGAGTCATGTTCATTTTTTTAATGTGTTTAACCCTTTAGCTGCTAAGGACGTATATATACGTTTTCCCAATCACTTCTAAAGACGTATTAACACGTCAGTTATTATCTCTCCTCTTTGGGCTAAAGACGTGTTAACACGTTATACATTGCTACTGTCACTGCTATAGGCGTACATTCACGTTTGTTACCTAGAAACAAAGAGTAGCTATTTTTAGCTCAGCCTTCAGAAAGTATGTAGCATGGAAAGGGTTAATTTGTTCCTATAGGAAGTCTCTGTGGTATAGAGGTTAGGTTCTCGACTCTCGTTCCCAAGGCACTCAGTTCGCTCCCTCGCTGAGTCATCCAAATATTATTGCCATATGTCCCAGATCTCAGATCAGGTGAGATCGAGCTCATAGCCTTATTGGGGACGACGATAAAACGTAGGTCACGTGTTCAAGTTGAGCACGTAAAGGTTAATAAAGAAACATTTTCACATAATATTTTCACCATTTCTAAATTACATCGGGTACCCTCGCTGGTGCTACTGAGTTTGTGCACTACATATGGTTACTCAGCGAAGGGCAATAATGATGGTTATATCAATCACTCAATTTGTAGCTTTGTTAAAGACTGTTAACAATGGACGTCAATAGTGTAATCAACACTTTCCACAATGTATGCCCAATGATGAATATATATGTTATTATATTATATTTACATTAATTTCTGCTTTCATAATATTTTATTGCCGTTCCAATGAACATCCATAATGTGGTTACCAGTTAGGTAACTTTTTATATAAGTATAGTTGTATCCAGTGGCGGTTCGTGATGGTTTTTGTTGGTGGGGCCAGATACACATTTTTGGGAAAATCATGGTTTTGTGTTAGGTTATATTTTAGTCCATTTCATAATAAATACACGTTGCACATTATTTTTGGTGGAGCCCGGCCCCTCTGGCCATTAATGACGAGCCGCCACTGGTTGTATCGATTTAAGGGCAGTCTGCAGTAAAACTATGTGTTTGTACTTTGTAAAACATTGTGTTTACGTGTTTCGTTATATTTAAGTATATCTCTTGTTCAACAGAACCACTCAATAATTGAACACATATAGGTCTGACCGGTGTGCTGTAAATTCACTTCAGTAACCAATAACCAGTAGTGTCTGTGGCCTAGGGGATAATGACTCTGTCTATTAGCCCCGACGTTCTGAGTTCGAATTACGCTGCGGACAGTTTGGTTGCAAATTGTTTCAAGGGATTTTCACAAAGGAGGATGGCACCACCCGTTCAGAAAGCAATGGCAAACTTCTGAACGTAATAATGCCTAGAAAAGTGACAAACAGTGTTGAAAAGCTGGGGTTGATTTGCAAAGTCCTGTATAGGATATGCAACTAACATTTTAACCAATAACCAATAACCAAATAAATTGGAACAGAACAGATTGCTTTAAAAGAAGCCCACCCCAGGATATAACATTAAAGTGGATACGTAAATCGTGCCTTCCAGTTAACGTGACTTTAACAAATTGAGTTCATTCATCATCATCCATTCTTACAAACAGCGAGAAACTCTACGTAATAATTAGCGAACACATTCAGAAACAACACAGTTAAACAACAGACAAATATAATGTTATAACTAACGACAATTTCAATCAACAAATACATAATTAACAGGAAATGATAATGAACAGAAGTAATGAAGTAATCATCAAACAAGATTAGGAAACGATAACGCAATGAATAATATAAATGTATCATAACTTTAACTAAAAACATTCTGTAATTGAAGTGTAATGTAGGTTGTAAATATTCTCTGATCTTTCAAGTATTGATGATATTTGATGATATACATTTTCGTTGCAATGTATATCATGAAGACATGATATACATCAGGAATACAGTGGGTGCATTCTCAGCAGAGACGTATTAGATGGTTGGGGCATGTGAGAAGAATGGAAACTTGTCGCATACCAAAACAAATGTTGTTCTGTGAACTTTCGGAGGAAGAGGCACCAGGGCAGACCACTACTCAGATATAAAGATGTCTGCAAGGCCTCAATGAAAAACATTTCTATAGGTCCCAGCCAATGGGAAAGACAGAGTTGTGTGGAAAGCCAAATTGCGAAAAGGCGCAGAGTCTTTTGAGAAGAGACTTATGTATGAGCTGAACGACAAGAAAGAAAAGCGAAAACTCAGAAGTTGTCACAGTAAAACACTTGCCAATTGGCCGTCTGTAAAAACAAAAAAGCCCATATATATACAACATCAGTACTAAACTTCATCAAGAAACAACAAATTAATTGTTTCGGACGCATTAGCAGATTACCAACAGATAGTGCACCTTAAAGAGCGATGTTGCTCCGATACAATGGATACAAAGCAAAAGAGCGATGCTGCTGCGATACAATGGATACAAAGCAAAAGACCGACCACGCAAAAGATGGACCTCAGAAATAACAGAGGTAACGAAAGCCACTATTTATTAAGCGTACATTAGGATTCGTTCTAGAAACATATACTTATCCTAAATCTGAGACAAAACAGAATTGTAGCAAAGCAAAGAGAGAAACATATTCGTTATAATCTCCTGAGCATATTAACAAAACAAAAATATTCGACACTGATTATAAGAACTTCTTTCTTCTTCTATCACTCCATATCTACCACTTATTAAACCACTCTTTGTGATATGTATGTGATCTGAGCCTTAGATTGATTGTACGTTTAGCCAATTATGAGCCTACAAGTAAGCTAGCAAATCCGATTGATGCGACGCTGTTTATTTACTAGAGTAGTTTGAATAGCCCCCTACATTAATTACCGTTTACAACACTAGTTGTAGGTTGCAGTGTTACTATTCTTTGCTCCCCTTGCGAGCCACGGCAACACACAGCGATGATTTTTTTTCCGATCCAGAAGCGATTGAGCTTTCAGCTCTTCGGCTCGGTGCCATGGACATCGTAACACTTTGGTTCGGTGCCACAAACACAGTAAATCTGGGGAACCTATGGCTGTTCTGCCAGCCCGCAGAATTGAACCCGTACTCACAGAGGGCTAGTCACCCGTAGTCCAACGCGCTACGAACACGCTGGGCAGGCGAACAACACACACCGATGATAAGAGCGACTTAGAATTAATCGTTTGTGTACTAACAGGAAACAATAATGATCTAACAATCACACGATAAGTAACTGGATCACTGATTGTTTAGACATTTATCATAAACATTTGTTTTTTTATAAATGCAGAACTAATATTAACGCTGTCAACGTTAATATTCTCATATTCTAAATACTTGATGTTAATGAAAGCCGGCATATCCATTAAAACAAAGCTCAGGATCTTCTTCTTCTCTTCCACCATTTACTTCTTTATATAAGTGTTGGGGGTGAAACGTAGTGATCTTGTTTGTGCTTGTTCTTCTCTTCCACCATTTACTTGTTTATATAAGTGTTGGAGTGAAACGTAGTGCTCTTGTCTGTGCTTGTTCTTCTCTTCCACCATTTACTTGTTTATAGAAGTGTTGGGGGGTGAAACGAAGTGATCTTGTTTGTGCCTGTTCTTCTCTTCCACCATTTACTTCTTTATAGAAGTGTTGGGGGTGAAACGAAGTGATCGTGTTTGTGCCTGTTCTTCTCTTCCACCATTTACTTCTTTATATAAGTGTTGGGGAGGGGGGTTGAAACGTAGTGATCTTGTCTGTGCTTGTTTTAAGACACTTTGTAAGTTAAACTGAGGATATTCAGCTCAAATCTAAAGTATGTTTTTTTAATATGATATAACTTTGCCAAAATCCACCATCACAGTAAATGGGATTGAGCTAAGATAAGTGCAGCAATTTAAATAGCTCAGAGTCCTGGTAACATCAGATGACAGATGCCGATCAAAATAAAGAACGGAACAAGGCAAGCAAAATTATCGTTCCAGAAAATGAGAAGTATTATATGCAAGAAGTCCTTGTCAATTGCCATCAGAATGAGAGTTATTCAGTGCTACATAGAACCAATACTGACATACGGATGCTAGTCATGGACAATGAACACACAGATCGAACAACCTCTGAGGACCATAAAGATGTGGTTTTACATGGACTACTAAAATGACTAATTTTGAGGTGTTGAACGAGATCAAGACACAGAGAAAGCTTATAATCAATATAAGAAAGAGGCAGTTATCATTCTACGGGCATGTGATGAGGAGGGAGGTTTAGAACAAATTGTAACAACTGGTAAAATCGAGGGTAGACGAGTCATAGGAAGACAGAGAAAGAAAATTTTGAATAGTCTGACTTCGGGGCACGGTAGAGCGTCAACATCTGAGTTGATAGTTAACACCAAATATAGAGATATGTGGAGACCCATGATCGCTTAAGAAAGCCGGCACGGAACCTGATGATGATGATATTTAACTGATGAGCACGGTACAAGACCGTATCAATTGTGAACAACGACACGGTACGACTGACGTGGCAGCATAGAGCATGCAGCCTTTCTTTCCGAGTGCATCATTAACACACATTGACGATTCCGAGTGCTTCTCTAAAACCGACTTGAGGTTGATTTGATATTTTATTCTTTTGCGATTCAAAAAAATGAAAATCCACCTATGTTTTGGAATCAAAATCTCCTGCTTAGTAAGCAGTAACAAAACAAACAACTATACTGCTGGGATCTTAAACTCAACACACAGAAAGAAAGATTAAGTGTTTTAATGTTCATGAAGCAGCAGAGTAAGAGAAAGCCATACAACTAGCAGAACATTACATAAAAGATACGTTGAATGAAAATCGTGACATATCGCAAAGGACGGAGCCATCAACCACAATAAACGAGTGATTGATTTTTCTAGGTCCCACTTATACGTTCAGCAGTTTGCAATTGCTTTCTGAACGGTGAGGTCTATTTTTACCTTTCGTAAAAATCCAACGGAAAGGAATTTGCTTTCAACTTGCCCACCGTGGGGTTTGACCATGTACGTTTGGGTCTCTGATAGAGCTCACTAGCACTTGAGCTACATACGCTCACAAAGATAAAAGTTAAGAGATAACGATATTTCTACAAAGTAAAGGAACTATCAAGCTAGATATGTTCAGGTCAACAATACAGAAAAGTATCACAACAAGTATCCTCCGATTTACCACATGGTATTAACATATGTAGAGCCGTTGTAACATAGTTGTTAGTGAACTCACTTCTTAGGATAGTGGTCCGGGTTCAGTTTCACATTGGGAGTGACATTTTTGCCGACCGTAACGGCTATCGACAGAGGATGCTGGATATTCATTGCAGTCAACCTTCGATGTGGAGACTGCACCTGATGATGATGAGGAACGGCTATCAGGTCGACCCAGCTTCAATTGGGTAATAATAGCTGTCCATCGCAAGCGATGATGTCAATAGTCTCAGACTTGTGCTGCTGCACCTCTCTGGTGTGCGCGGAGGTGACTGTAGAGTCCAATTCTATAACACAATCCTCTACAATGACAAGCACCTAGAAGTAAAGGTGGCCGGCGCGATATTTGCCACATTACTCATCCTGTACGAACGGTCAATGAAAAATACTGGCCTAGCAACGTGTTTACTCTATATTCACCACATGGTATGAAAAGCGTACTTTTACTTTTATCACTGTTTAAAAATGATTTCAATCTTCTGCATTTTCACTAGATTGGAATTTCAGATTCTCTAATAAAGGCAGCTGTCTGCTTCAGATTATCAGCCACGCCATACAGTTTGTCTTGGACGCTAGTGTAAGTGGGCCACCACTTTCTTCTCAAGTCTGCATACTGGGGGCAGTTCTGTAGGACATAATTCCTATGATTTCTGCTTCCCCGTTTGTGCCGACCTCTCCCAGCAGTAAGTTTTGGCCACCCTCGTGATGGTAAGTCTGACATTCTTACTGCGTGGCTAAATCTATGAGGTAGATTGACGACCGTAGAATCCGTTATCCCATTCCTCACTGTGAGAGTTCGTTGCACCATGTTATGTGCCTTACGGCCTCGTGCATCCATTTTCTGCAAGCATTTTTTTCGGGTTAGCGTTCCCTAGCGGGCACGTGCATCCCATTTCAGCCTAAACTCCTTAGTAGCCTCTTACGACATGCGTGGCAGGTAACAGTGGTTCTATTCTTTGCACCCCAAATTTGGGCCCCGGTAACCACTCAGACGTATTAAATGATAGAGTTACTTTTTAAATAAATATATATTTATATATATTTTTTTCTCAATCCAGAAGCACTTGAGCTTTCAGCTCTTCGGCTCGGTGCCATGGACATCGTAACCATTCGGTTCGGTGCCACGAACACCGTGAATCTCGGGAACCTGTGGCTTTTCTGCCAGCCCTCGGAATTGAACCCGCACTCACAGAGGGCTAGTCACCCGCAGTCCAACGCGCTACGAACACGCTGGGGAGGCGGGCATATATATAAATAAAACCACAGGGCCTGTAGCTTTTTATATCATGCTATGAAGTTCCTTTACTTCACATTTCTAGCATTTAGTATGCGGAAGGTAGAAAGGCCGATTTCTATCCTCTCGTGTAGAATGTCGAGTGTTGGGATTGAGCTCAAAACCTTCTTGTGTCTTAGTCGATATGTGAACGCGTATACACGATACTAATATCTGTCCCACTCACCCACCCACACACACACACCCACACACAGACACAGATATGTATATGTTTGATTGATTGATAGGGCCACCATAATTGCACTTGGACGAGTAACCATGTGTGCTCCGATCTCTTTCTTACACAGGAAGATTTCAGCTGCAGTATACAAACTCCGTAGCAGCTGCAAGGCTCCCCGGTATTACTTTAAAAATGGTAAAGATAGTTTATAGGAAAGTTACTTTTATTCTTTTTCTAATAAATTGTGCATGGGCAGCGACTTTCCAGCCAGCTCTTTTCGATTTTAAACTGCTAAGGGTTCTTTTACGCACTCAAATTGAACACAGTACCTATGTTTTATCGTCCATCTCAGATATGACTAGGAGCTAGATCTCACCTACATTCAAATCAGGGATCTCTGGAAAATTATTCCGATGGTCTACGAGGGAGCGAAACGAGAAAGTTGACACAAGAGAAGAGCACCTAACCTTTGCGCCACAGAGACCACTACATAAATATGTATGAATTCGTTCGTCGTTGCTGACGTTCAATATATATATATATATATATATATATATATATACAGTGGCGGCTCGTGATCTGTTTCTGTTGGTGGGGTCAGACACAAATTTTCAGAAAAATAATGGTTTTGGGTTCTGTTATATTTTACTTTATTAAATAATAAATACACGTTACACATTATTTTTCTGGGCCCGGTCCGTGGCCCTTAATGACGAGCCGCCACTGTATATACTTATATATATATATATATATATATATATATATATATATATATATGTTGTAGAGTGAACAGAAGAACACAATAAACAGAATTGAGCAACCTGATACCCACGGAAGAAACTAAGGCAGACGGTTCAACAATAATCAGTGTCCAGTGACACGTTTTTCTCATTAACAATGTTTTTAACTGTGTCATCAATCTAATTGCTCTACAGAATAATGTAGAGCATTCTATGACAGATAAAATTTATGTGAACAATTACTGCATGCAGCAATACATTTAGGAGAATTAATAGCAACGGGGATAAGATAGCAAAGCAGCAAGTGGACATGTCGGTTAAACTACTCTGTGCTATCAACAATTTATGGTTTCGTAATTCTCCTATTATTAATCTATTATTCTCCATAGGGATTTTTTTGTTTCTGTACACCTCTTTTTCCTTTTCTAACTCGTCATTATACGTTAGTTGTTTTATTACTGATGTAACACTTCTGAGTACGTTGATTATTCACCCCAGTGTCTATCTTTTATTACTTTATTTACGTTACTTCCTGGGTCCACATGTTGTGAAGTTCTGTCATTGTTTTCATTCCTTACCAAAAAATATTCTGGTAATTATTTTAGAAGCATTTGAATCAGTGGTTCTCAACCTGTAGGTCACTACCACTTTTGGGGTCGAATTACCACTTCACAAGGGTCGCATATAACCATCAGAATACACATATTTATCATAATTGAAAATAAATATGTCATAATATATAATTATATATTGTTTTTATGATTATTCATTATGTTTTAATTATGTTCAATTTATAAAAATGAAAATACATCCTGCATATCAGATATTTAAAGCAAGTTGAATGCATTTGAAAATAGACGTCTGCGAAAAATAAGGAATATAAAATGGGACGAATTCAGGAGAAGTGATGAAATCAGAGACATGTCTAGTCAACCACTAGTGACAACTGTTATAAGAAGGAGAAGATGGAGATATGTTGGACACACCTTGGGGAGAAATGATCAACGAATATCAAAGCAAGCATTGAAGTGGGATGCAAAGGGTTCAAGAAAGAGAGGTCGACCTAAGGAGACCCTGAAACAAACTTTGCTGAGAGGCAAGAGGTATCGGTCTCAGTTCCATGGATGCGATTGAGCGAGTTGTCCAGTATAGAGCGGTATGGAGAAGTTACTTGCAGGCCCTATGTAACGTATAACGAGAGGAATTATTATTATTATTTATATAAGATATTTACATTAGGATTCATAACAGTGGCAAAATTACAGTTATGAAATAGCAACGAAAATAATTGTATGGTTGGGGTCACCACAACATGAGGAACTGTATTAAAGGGTTGCGGCATTTGGAAGGCTGAGAACCATTGATTTAAATGAACTTAACTAGTGCAGAAGCGCACAAATTGCGAATAAGTATTTTGTAATCAGTCCCAAAGTTTGTCTGTATCATTATTGACTGCCTCTTGTACATCTCTAAACGTTATGAAGAGTCTGAAAGTAATTTATCCATACTGTTCTGTTCTGGGCAACTCGTTAAATCTCTATTATGGAATTAAATCCAACTGCCTTGCGGTTTCATCACAGTTCGCTTCAGGGTTTCCATTATGTGTTCTTTCTTTTCCTGAACCACTTCTATCAAACTTCATTTACCTGATTTATGATTCTTCAACCAATCTTTTCAGAGAATGTCCAACATATTTCCATCTTCTTTGTCATCTAACAGTTGTTACTTGTGAATGACCAGCCATTTATCTGATATCATCACTTCTCCTTAATTAGTTACATTTTATATTCAGTATTTTTCACAGACATCTTTAAACTTACTTTCAATACATTTATTTATTTTCCAACTTTAATGGAAATTGAAGCAACATTGAATTTGAAAATGTGTAATTTAGTTTTAACCTATATAACAAGAAGTCTTATATTTTAATTAGAATTTTAAACGCTGATGTTGATGTAACAATTCGTATCACATTTTCTTTGTATAGCAATTATAATTGAGAAAAGGAAACCAATGTAGACTATGATTAAAGTCGGATAAATGTTACAATTGTAGACAATGCAAAACAGAAAAATAACTAGGTGAAAGTTCCTTAAGAATAGTACAAAGAGGTTAATAGCAAGACAATGTTTAATTAAATTTCCCCTGAGATTTGTGAAGTTTTTGTTCAAAATATTTGCATGAGTTACTCGTACGTCCTTCGTAAGACAAATCGGATCAGATATAACACTAGAATTACACTCCAGATGTATAACTTTGAAGTGTGATCTTTATGTATGTGAAATGCCCGTCTGCCCAGCGTGTTCATAACGCGTTGGACTACGGGTGACTATCCATCTGTGTGGGGTTCAATTCCGCGGGATGGCAGAAAAAGCCACAGATTCCCCAGATTTACGGTGTTCGTGGCACCGAACCGAAGGGTTACGATGTCCATGGCACCGGGCCGAAGAGCTGAAAAGCTCAAGTGCTTCGGATCGGGAAAAAAATGTATGTGAAATCCTAGTGATCTGTTTGTTCAAATTTGTATCATGTTGGATAAAATGCCTCTACTTTCGTTTAACATTCAGATGTGCCTGTTCTACACGAAACATGTGTCTAATAGACGCGCGTCGTACTCTCATTCTCATCGCAACTCACATAGTGCGGTCTCTATGAACTATAATTTTTTTTCCGATCCAGAAGCACTTGAACTTTTCAGCTCTTCGGCTCCGTGCCATGGACATCGTAATCCTTCGGTTCGGTGCCACGAACACCGTAAATCTGAGGAATCTGTGGCTTTCTGCCATCCCGCGGAATTGAACCCGCACACACAGAGGGATAGTCACCCAGCCAACGCACTACGAACACGCTGGGCAGACGCGTACCTAAAGGCTAGGTACTTTCCTCTTGTTTCATAGGTATTCGATTCGCTAACTAGTAGAACCATCGGGATATTTTTTCCGAAATCCCTGATCTCATTATAGGTGAAATCGAGTTCCTAGTCCTATTGGAGACAAACGATAAAACATAGCTCCTGTGTTCAAGTTGAGAACGATAAAGAACCCTTGGCAGTTCAAACTATAAAAGAGCAGGCTGAAAAGCGTTTGCAGGAGAAAAATTCATTAAAACAAATACAAAATAAAAAGTTCTACAAAATGTGTTTTAACATTGCATCAGGGAACCATCGTCGGTGGTTTAGTTTATGTGCAGTGTTGCTGAGGTTTTCCTGTGTAAGAATGTGATACGAGCATATATGGTTACTCAACGAAATGCAATGACGATGATTGTACCAATATAACACAAAGAGTGGTTAACTTGGTTAATAAGAGTGAATGCAAATAAACAACTCAGAAACTACTCAACATTTACAATTTTGTTGTATGTTTGGGATGTTTTCAATTAGATTCAAAATATGATGATTGTGTGTATGTATGTTATTGTTGCGTTCATATTTACATGTTTCGTGAGAAGCTGTATGGAGGGTCCTAAAAACATTAACATAATTCATGAAAACAAATTGATACATCGGTCTAGGCGAGGATCTAGAGAGAGAGAGATACCTACATGCGCAAACAGATTATTTCATGTCTTTGTGCAAACACTGTTTGATCGAATCTGACCTGATTTGTGTGTGTTTTATATTTGACGCTGTTCATAAAAAACAAGACTTAGTGAAGCTCTTTCTTTGAAGAGCTAGCTGTCTGTGCTCAGTATAGCAATTGATACAGTAACAACTAAAGGTTTGCTGTTCGAATCCTGTGACTGAACTTCTCTCTAACCTGACTGAACTTCTCTCTAACCCAACTGAACTTCTCTCTAACCTGACTGAACTTCTCTCTAACCTGACTGAACTTCTCTCTAACCTGACTGAACTTCTTTCTAACCTGACTGAACTTCTCTCTAACCTGAAGCCCATAATATTTGCTTCTTCTCTACTTATTAATCAGATTCTCTGGTTTCGTCATTTTCTCTGAGGTTCTTAAAACTCCTTATTTCTTTGTTACAAAAAATGCATGCCATCTAGTGCGATAATCACATCGTATCGCATTCAATGCGTTCAATGCATTCTCTGATCTGTAGACTGTATCAAACATAATGCTTATTATGATTTAATATTTATATTTCCAATAGCGTGACTAACATTCAAACGATGGGAATAAGTAGTATCCAATCAAATGAACAAATGCTCTGACATATGTGACAGTAGAATGAGCAGTTTTTATTTGCTAACAAGATACAATAATAGAGAAGAGATTTAATGCGAACACCAGCTGGTATCGAATATAAAAATGTCCAATGTTCATCTAAATACATGTAAATATATTATATGATTCGGTAATCGTGCTCATGGGGGCAACAATGTGTATACAACAGATGATAGATGTGGTATCTACGAAGACGGTTGTTACCAAGCTACAGATGTCAACGACTGTGCGAGGCGAACGTAGTGTGTAACAGTTGTTTTCTAGCCAAGATTTGAAGGAATCAGTACATACTTCCCTTTTGCGTTGAAGGTTAGTGTCTATCATTGTTAATTGTACAATAGCAAATAGTATATAGAAATAGCATTGTTAATTGTACAATAGCAAATAGCATATAGCAATATCATTGTTAATCGTACAATAGCATCGTACATTGATTTATCTGCAAAATTACAAGTTATCCAGCAAACTACAAGTTATGTACTACATTACAAGTTTTCCAGCAAACTAAAGGTATGTACAACATTACAAGTTATACAGCAAACTACAAGGTATGTCCAACATTACAAATTATACAGCAAACTACAAGTTATGTACAACATTACAAGTTATCCAACAAACTACAAGTTATGTCCAACATTACAAGTTATTCAACAAACTACAAGTTATGTACAACATTACAAGTTATCAAACAAACTACAAGTTATGTACTACATTACAAGTTATCCAGCAAACTACAAGTTATATACAACATTACAAGTTATCAAACAAACTACAAGTTATGACGTAATTTTGTTTAAGGATAAGAAAAGGATAAAGGATATGATCTTAATTCATATAAAGCAGCTGCTAGAAAGATTTGATATTACATACACACATTTCTATGACACGTTTCACCATCTTCTAAATTACATTGAGGACCCTCGCCGAATCTACGGAGATCAGATCTGCTGCTGAGATCTTTCTGTTAAGAAGAGGATCGAGCACCTTTGGTTAGTCACTGAAGTGCAATGATGATTGTTCTATCAATCAATCAATGAATCAATCGATTCACACTACGTCATCTCATAATGGACGTCCATCGCAAGCGATGATGACTACAGTCTCAGACGTGTGCCACTGCACCTCTCTGGTGTGTGTGGAGGTGACTGTAGAATCCAATCCTAGAACACAATCCCCTAACACAGGTGGGGCATACATGATCCAAGTTAGACATGTGCGTGTAATGTGTTCTGTCGTTCGCGCAGCTCATTATTTTCTGTACCTCAATGGCACCATGATTCTCAGTTATGCGGGTTTCTTTTGTGTTGTTACACCGCCACATTTGGCGATCACGCGCAAGGGATTCCCAGCACGTGGTGTCTATATCGAAGCATTTCAGAGATACTTTAGGAGTGTCTTTAAAGCGTCTTTTTCCGTCTACCAGCAGAACTTAACATACACCAACTATTTTGGGATGCGTTTATCAGACGTCCGGGCAACGTGACCGGCCCATCAAACTTGGGCATTCTGCAACAGGGTGTTGACGCTTAGGATCGTTACTCTTGTGAGGACGTCGGAATTTTGATTTTTGTCATGTCAGTTTTATTAGTATTCTGCGTAGAACTTGTGTCAAAGTGGTTTAGTTTTCTTCTTTTCGTTCGTTCTTTACGACCAATTTAATCACTCTTTGTGATATGTTTGATCTTGCCAAGAACGTTATACGTTGTATTGTTTGTAGGCCTCTTCTTCTTCTTCTTCTTCTTTGCGTTCGTTCTTTACGAACAATTTTAATCACTCTTTGTGATATGTCTGATCTTTGCCAAGAACGTGTATACGTTGCACATTGGTTTGGTAGGCCCCTAAACGCATATACTTCTACACTATTAGGACATGTGCATCCGATTTCAGCCAAACCTCCTTAGCTGCCTCTTACGACATGTGTGGCAGGTAACAGTGGTTCTATTCTTTACACCTCAAATTTAGGCCCAGGTTACCACTCGGGTGAGTGGTTTAGTTTTCTTGCGTGTCTGTTACAATCTGTCCATATCTAGCTTGCGTACAGCAGCGTGGTTAGCACTATGGCCTTGTAAATTTCCAGTGCTGTGGCTACGCAAATCACTCATCAGTGTTTTGGATATCCTATTGTTGACATCAGAGTCTATGTTTGACGATCTGGATAGGATGCTGCCAAGTTGTAGGGATAGGGCAGGAGACGCTCGTGTTTAATATTGATGACTGGATCGTAGTACTGCTCTCTAGGAACGGTATGGAACATGCTCTCCGTTTTCTTGGTAATAATAGTAGGGCAAAACTTATCACAGGCCATTGGGAACTTATCCATGTAAGTCTGCATTTCGTCCTCAGAGTTGGTAGCGAGGGTGCAGTCATCAGCAAACAACAGATTTGAGATAGTTGATTCTTTTACTTTGGTGGAGGATTTTAATTTCCGAAGATTGAATAGATTACTGTCTTAGATTACGCCAACCCACTAGCATCATGTCTACGCTACCTCTCTATACTCCGGACTACGCCTTAGAAGTGTTCACAGCACCAATAATATTGCTTTGCAGGACACATTTCTACGTCAACCTGAAACATTTACCGCACATACACGCATTAACACAGACATAGAAGCACATGCACGAATTAACACAGAAATAGAAGCATATACACGCATTAACACAAACATAGAAGCACATACACGCGTTAACACAGACATAGAATCACATACACGCATTACCACAGACATAGAAGCACATACACGCATTAACACAGACATACAAGATGCATAACTGCTTTGATTACCCTTTGATCAAATTTAAAAAAATGAAGTTGAATTGGTACAATTTTGCTTTATTTTCTATGTTGTTTCTTGACACATCTACACCTAGTGTACCTATTTTCTTTGATGTGATTTTTCTTCTGTGTTGTGTTTTAAATACACCAATTTTTATGCTTCAGTTAATTGTTTGAATACGAATTGTTTGTATTTTCTTTTGTCTGTCATCTTGCAAATTATTCTGTTTTGTCTGGCTGGTATCGCCAGGACAAGAAGAGATTTCTAGAACGTACTTTTGTGTGCGCTTCATACATAGTGTTTTTCACTATCTCTTTTCTTTCTGTAGTCCACTTTTTGCGCGAACGACCATTTGCTTTGTATCCACTGTATCTTACCAACATTGTTTTTGTGGCGTCATGTCTTTTCGTAAACTGCTTATTTTGCCAAATCATTTAATTTGTTGTTTCTTGGTAAAGTCCAGTCATTGTATTTTGTTGATAACAAAAGACCTCAATTAATAAGTAATCATGAATTTAATTGATTGACGTCTATAAGAGACTGGGAGCGCTGCTATGTATTTTTTTTAGAAAGATAGTAAAGAAAATTCATTTTCCTACAAAATGATATATTACTTAAAAAAACTGTGTTAATTATTACGAAAACTGCAGCTGAATTTGTACATACATCTGCAATGGGTAAATGGGACATAAATTTAATTCAGCCCCAACCCATTTTTTAATTCAGTAGCAAATCAGTTGAGAATTATGGGGATCGATCGATCGATCTTGAGAGAGAAAGAGAGTTAAGAATTATGGAGTACACTATATAAAAACAGGAAATAATTAAGTTGAGATTGTAAGGCTACGTAGAGTGACATGACATCAATCAGTCAATTATCATTCTCGCTGGCGTAGACGATCATGTCTCTCCCAAATCACTTTCTAGCGCACTTTATCAGTGCTGCCGTTCAGAGGGTAAGGAAATTAGTTAAATACCGCATCAGAACCAAGATTAATATACAATGTAGCTGTGTGCTATGAACGTTACTATACGGATCAGAATGCTGGAGAATGACAGATCAATATATGTCCAATCTCTCCACCTGCCTTGCAACTTGTCTTCAAAAGATTTTATGCGTGTTTTGAAAAATTATTATCTATAGCAAAGAATTTCTTGCAAAGTGTCAACAAAAGCATATGATCCACACCATTCAATAGAAAAGCTGAAGATGAATCGGACATGTGATATGCATGGAGACTAATTCATCTCACGAAACCTGCACTGATATGGAGACCAAAGGGTAAACGAAAACGTTGAAGAACCAACACGAACTGGAGGAAAAATAAAATTAAAATAATACAAAAAATAATGAAAGCAGGAATACAATACAAAGCACAGCTATAAATAGAGAAAAATGGTGTTCCTTTAACTGGTGTTATTAGCGCTAGAGGCGTCACATGCTAGAGAGATTTATCAGCTGTGACGTTTATCTCTTGTCGAAAGAAAGTATTATGCTTTCCAATATCTTCTCCACCGTCTTTCATTTTTATGTCATTCTCTGTAGTTTATCTGATGAACAGTTTTGTGTTGACACTTTAGCGACGGCCATTTGCATTTATGCGGTGCCGGTTGCTTTTTGTGGCGGTACCATTCTGGAATTAGTTCACGACACAAGAGACAGTTGTTAACATTTTGTGTGATTTTCGTTGGCACAGGAACCGAGCAATTATGGGGTGACCCGTTGCAGTGAAGTTGGAACCGTACATATGAACTATGAACTATCCGATGTTATCAAATGTTTCACATCACTTGTCAGCATTATGTGTCCAAGGAACATTGGTTGTCTCATTTATATACTAGTCGCCCGAGTGGTTACCGGGGCCCAAATGTGGGGTGTAAAGAATAGAACTACTGTTACCTGCCATGCATGTCGTAAGAGGCGACTAAGGAGGTTTGGCTGAAATCGGATGCACGTGTCCTAAACGTGTAGAAGTCTATGCGTTTAGGGGCCTACCAAACCAATGTGCAACGTATACACGTTCTTGGCAAAGATCAAACATATCACAGAGTGATTAATATTGGTCGTAAAGAACGAACGCAAAGAAGAAGAAGAAGAAGATATACTAGTGATCGTATATCATATTCAAGATGTCACTGACAATCTGAGAATGACTGCTGCTCACGCCGATCAACTTGCACAGAACAGAGAGTTTTTCAGGATTGCTGTAATGGGTACAAAGTTCAGGAAGGGACACGCTACTTGATGATGATGAAGATGATGATGACGATTTATCGCTGTGGAATGAGTTAAATGGGTTTCTATGGAGAGGTGGTTGAGACGGTTCTATGGCGAGGTGGTTGAGACGGTTCTATGGTGAGGTGGTTGAGACGGTTCTATGGCGAGGTGGTTGAGACGGTTCTATGGTGAGGTGGTTGAGACGGTTCTATGGTGAGGTGGTTGAGACGGTTCTATGGCGAGGTGGTTGAGACGGTTCTATGGTGAGGTGGTTGAGTCGGTTCTATGGCGAGGTGGTTGAGACGGTTCTATGGCGAGGTGGTTGAGACGGTTCTATGGTGAGGTGGTTGAGACGGTTCTATGGTGAGGTGGTTGAGACGGTTCTATGGTGAGGTGGTTGAGACGGTTCTATGGTGAGGTGGTTGAGACGGTTCTATGGTGAGGTGGTTGAGACGGTTCTATGGCGAGGTGGTTGAGACGGTTCTATGGTGAGGTGGTTGAGACGGTTCTATGGCGAGGTGGTTGAGACGGTTCTATGGTGAGGTGGTTGAGACGGTTCTATGGTGAGGTGGTTGAGACACTTGCTAGTGATTCTAAAGGTTGTGGTTTCGAACCCGTACCGATTCACTTGTGCAATTTTTTCATGAGATTTCTAAGTTTGTTGATGGAGCTAAGTAGTTTGTACACAACTCTTGACATGTGGCTCACCGTCTCTGTTTAGATGTGTCTCACCCTCTCTGTTTACATGTGGCTCACCCTCTCTGTTTAGATGTGGCTCACCCTCTCTGTTTAGATGTGGCTCACCCTCTCTGTTTAGATGTGGCTCACCGTCTCTGTTTACATGTGGATCACCCTCTCTGTTTAGATGTGGCTCACCCTCTCTGTTTAGATGTGGCTCACCCTCTCTGTTTAGATGTGGCTCACCCTTTCTGTTTAGATGTGGCTCACCCTCTCTGTTTAGATGTGGCTCACCCTCTCTGCTTACATGTGGCTCACCCTCTCTGTTTAGATGTGGCTCACCCTCTCTGTTTAGATGTGGCTCACCCTCTCTGTTTAGATGTGGCTCTCCCTCTCTGTTTACATGTGACTCACCCTCTCTGCTTACATGTGGCTCACCCTCTCTGTTTAGATGTGGCTCACCCTCTCTGTTTACATGTGGCTCACCCTCTCTGCTTACATGTGGCTCACCGTCTCTGTTTAGATGTGGCTCACCCTCTCTGTTTAGATGTGGCTCACCCTCTCTGTTTAGATGTGGCTCACCCTCTCTGTTTAGATGTGGCTCACCCTCTCTGTTTAGATGTGGCTCACCGTCTCTGTTTAGATGTGGCTCACCCTCTCTGTTTTGATGTGGCTCACCCTCTCTGTTTAGATGTGGCTCACCGTCTCTGTTTACATGTGGCTCACCCTCTCTGTTTAGATGTGGCTCATCCTCTCTGTTTAGATGTGGCTCACACTCTCTGTTTAGATGTGGCTCACCCTCTCTGTTTAGATGTGGCTCACCCTCTCTGTTTAGATGTGGCTCACCCTCTCTGTTTAGATGTGGCTCACTCTCTCTGTTTACATGTGGCTCACCCTCGCTGTTTACAGAAACTGAGCCATATTAGGAAACCACCCGAGTGGTTACTGTGGCCCAAATTTGGGATGTAAAGAATAGAGCCACTGTTACCTATCACGCATGTCGTAAGAGGCGACTAGGAGGTTTGGCTGAAATTGGATGCACATCTCCTAAACGTGTAGAGTAGAAGTCTATGCGTATAGGGGCCTACCAAATCAATGTGCAACGTATACACGTTCTTGGCAAAGATTAAGCATATCACAAAGAGTGATTAAAATTGGTCGTAAAGAACGAATGCAAAGAAGAAGAAGAAGAAATTAGGAAACCTGGTGCAATAATGTCATTCCGTCGCCTATTGACCTTTTTGTTTTGTGACATGTCTATTTCAAAAACTTATCAGTTGTTTTTTTTTTAACTTTCATGCCAACTTTTTTTTTTGCAGTTAATCTTTTTTTTTTTTTTAATTTTACCATTTGATGGGAGTTTTACATTTTCAATTCTAGTGGGATTTTTCTTTCTGTTGTTGCTGTTCCTCTCCTTGGGGTTTTCAGCGATTTTTTTCTTCTTCAAAACATTATCCATTCCAGAGATCGAATTAATTGTTCAGTACATCACATGGATAATTTATATTGCTCAGTACATCACAAGAACAGTTTATATTGTACAATACACCACTGGGATAGTTTATATTGTTCAGTACATCACAAGGATAGTTTATATTGTGCGATACACCACTGGGATAGTTTATATTGTTCAGTACATCACAAGGATAGTTTATATTGTGCAATACACCACTGGGATAGTTTATATTGTTCAGTACATCACTGGGATAGTTTATATTGTTCAGTACATCACAAGAATAGTTTATATTGTACAATACACCACTTGGATATTTTATATTGTTCAGTACATCACAAGGATAATTTATATTGTGCAATACAACACTGGGATAGTTTATATTGTTCAGTACATCACTGGGATAGTTTATATTGTGCAATACACCACTTGGATATTTTATATTGTTCAGTACATCACAAGAATAGTTTATATTGTGCAATACACCACTTGGATAGTTTATATTGTTAGGTGCATCACAGCGATAGTTTATATTGTTCAGTATATCACATGGATAGTTTATATTGTTGAATACATGAAAGAGATCGTTTATATTGTTCAATACATCACACGGATAGTTTATATTGTTGAATACATGAAAGAGATAGTTTATATTGTTCAGTACATCACAAGGATAGTTTATATTGTTCAATACATAGCAGGGGTAGTTTTGTTCTCAGTATCGTGGGTAGTGAGATACAATGTATTTTATTTTCACAAATGATATGCCAAAAGCGTTGTAGACTATACACAGAAAAAAGTTAGGCAGACTGAAGTGGAAAATAAAAATAGAAATATGAAGTGTAGAGCTTTAAGTGATGGGCGCTTAACATGTGAGAGCTGTGATTTATAATTGTTAGTGCATTTCCTTTTTTGGCATGTGGTAGCAGGTTCGACATGCCCAGAGGAAATTATATTTTTTGTTACGGTTGAACATGAATGTCAGGTTAGCCTGCTTTAACTATTTATTGGTTACTGAACTGACGTCACAGCAATTCAGGAGGACCCATAGGTTCTCAGTCTTCCCTAAAGTATTTTGAAGTATATGTATACTGATGTTACCTCTATCTCCTATCAAGTGTCCAGCTCTATGTGCCTGTGCAAACACTATTAACGAACGCTACCTGATTGTTTCTGTGTCTGGTAATAACAAGCGTCTGAGAAAGACACTCCCCGTGAGTCATTTTTTTAGAATGGCTCATTGGTTGTGTACGTAAGGACGCTCGTATTGCTAGGCTAGGCGATTGGTGTCGTAAGGACTAGGGTAAGTGGTTCAAGTCCCGTGTTTGTCTATTTGTTTTTTCGGAAACTCTTAATACCTGTATCTGTTTATTTGTTGATCATAAGTCGCTCTATTGATTTACCGTCTATTTTAGTGTCCTCATTCAACTTTATTTCTCCAAGAGACCGAAGAACATCCACATTATCCATCCTAAACTCTACAACAATCGATGATTTCCATGCAAGCATGTCTCCTTCCTCGTTGCCACGAAACCCCGTATGACCAGGACAGTATATACACGTGAGTGCTTCTTCTAGAGAAACACTTAAGTGTTGAAAGAGTTTGACGATCCCATCCATTATTGTATAATGATGGCTAAAGAGAAATATGAGCCTAAAACGAATTTTTCAATATATTATATGATGTAAAAATAAACAATTGAAGTTTAATTTTTCCATTTTTACGAATACACATCGTCATCATCATCACCACCATCATCGCCATCGTCATTATCATCTGATGAAGAGATAGACATGGACTTAGAACTAGGCATACTAGAGGTTAACAACTGGTAAGAGAAGGGTTAGGGTTCGTGCAGTGAAACCTATCTACATGGGATAACCTCTGTGCATGGAAACCTAGCCATATAGGATAACTTCGGTACAGGGAAACCTAGCCACATGGGATAACTTCGGTACAAGGAAACCTAGCCACATGGGATAACTTCGGTACAGGGAAACCTAGCCACATGGGATAACGTCAGTGCAATAAAACCTACCCACATGGGATAACCTCGGTGCATGGAAACCTAGCCACATGGGATAACTTCGGTACAGGGAAACCTAGCAACATGGGATAACTTCGGTGCAATGAAACCTATCCACATGGGATAACTTCAGTGCATTGAAATCTCGCCACATGGGATAACTTCAGTGTAATGAAACCAATCACTAGTCGTTAAACTTCTTGACACATGGGATAACTTCAGTGTAATGAAATCTCGCCACATGGGATAACTTCAGTGTAATGAAACCAATCACTAGTCGTTAAACTTCTTGACAGTTCTTATAAACGTCTTGTAAAATAAATTATTTTGACATCTTGAACATTTCTTATCATAAATACAGGAACCATAAATTATAATGGATAAAATAACAGCAGTCTGATTTGAGGATTATTTTAACTATTATATTAACTGTTACTTTATAATGTTGATAGCTTTTAAGAAAAATGTCCAAACTGGAAACAAATTGGGCCGTTTAGCGGCACTAAACAGAAAAAAAACATACTTGAAACGCATGTCATATGTATGGACTGCAGCTGGCTTTACATATAATTAGATTTAACACAGCTACTTAGACTAAATCCTCTTTTCTAAAAATAATATATATATATATATATATACATATAAAAGGTGGTAGATTTCATAAAAGTTATATATATATATATATCTATACAGTAAGCGTGAGCAGCTGTAGCTTAAGCAGTAGTGAGCTCGATCACAACCCAAGCGTATCTGGTTCAATCTCCGTGACGGCAAGTTTGGAAGCAATTTAGTTCCCTTGGATTTTTACGAACGATAAAAACAGAAAGCAATGGTAAACTACTGAACGTATAAATGGTGCCTAGAAAATCGACGACTCGTTTACTGTTGTTGATGGTTAACGTCCTGTAAAGGATATGTCACGATGTTCATTTTCATATACAGTCAAACCTCAATTAACTATCACTCGTTTAACGGTCAGTTTGTATTATCCTTCATTGTCTTCATAATGTGTGAGTTTAACAAACCAGCAACAATCTTTACAATTGTCCACGGTTACTTTTACATCCTTTTGTATGAAGCTGGAAGGACTAACATTCTTTATAAGCTGAGGACCAATCCTTTGTATAAAGCTGGAAGGGACTAACATTCTTTTGTATAAAGCTGGAAGGGACCAACATCTTTGTATAAAGCTGGAAGGACCAACATCCTTTGTATAAAGCTGGAAGGGACCAACATCCTTTTGTATAAAGCTGTAAGTGACTGACATCCTGCTGTATAAAGCTGTAAGTGACTGACATCCTACTGTATAAAGCTGTAAGTGACTGACATCCTACTGTATAAAGCTGGAAGTGACTGTACTGTGTGATGGCAGAAGTGACTATGTCATAGAGTTATTATTACTAGTTTCACCACCACCCTTACCATTGAGAATCGTGTCGGGACTAGAAATAAAAATGACGTAGTTATCCAGTTAGAGACGAAATAACAAGGTTTGTCAAGTGCAGTATGTGCTGGTCACGCGGAATATTCGATTGAATTTGCGTAAACAAGTCTTACCAACTCGGCGTCTGCAGCTAAATTTAGCATTTGAAGCCTTGAGTTACCGAAAGTGCGTAACTTGCCGTTCTTAACCAAAACCTATAACTAACCATTCTTCTTTTCTTCTTCTTTTGTCGTCACACTGCTACCGGGTTGTTGCACAGTGTCGTAGTTTTCTGTTTTTGTCTTGCGCTGTTCTGGTGACTTGGGTGATTGTTATTTTGCTCTTTCACAGGATTCTGCTATGCCATCTAACAATCTTTTCGTGGTCTTCCTCTTGTGTTCTTTCCCGATGTTCTGTTATAGAAGACTCTGTATACTATGGAGTTTGGATGCATTCTTATTAAGTGGCCAACCCACTTCATTCTTTATTTCTCAATGTAATTCAAGCAAGGATCTGTGCCAACTTTCTTTCTTATGCTGATGTTGGTGATTCAGCCATTCTGAAGTAGAAATAATGCTATCAAAGTGCATCGACTAGTTTGATATACAAGGGGAGACAAATGCAACACTTATCCTACTTCTGCGTATGATCGCCGCGCAGTAAGCTCGAGCCTAAGACACAGAAGGAGATTACAGATTATGTTAAAGTAACCTATGATTATAGTACTACAATACAATTCTGTACATGACTACTCTTAAACTGAAGTTTATATTGATCGTTTTGTCAAATTAAATATAATATATTATGTATTATTCACTTTTAACGTATTTTATTTTAATTTTGGTTGAAAGCCCGCATTGAAATCATATTACTGTACATATGTATATGATGGCACATCTGACATTTGATTTACATATCACCCATAATTTTACCCTCAGCCATCCAAAAACGTCTAACCTAATTAATTTTGTAGATATGGCTCTTCAATATAACCTTTCCAAAAAACAAAAAACAATTCAAATTAGAACAATAATAAATATATTGGCAAGAATGCATAGACAGTTTAGAAAAATAAATTGGAGGTTCAGGATCTTCTTCTTCTTCTTCTTCTTGCGTTCGTTCTTTACGACCAATTTTAATCACTCTTGTGATATGTTTGATCTTTACCAAGAACGTGTATACGTTGCACATTGGTTTGGTAGGCCCCTAAACGCATAAGACTTCTACACGCTTAGGACACATGCATCCGATTTCAGCCAAACCTCCTTAGTCGCCTCTTACGACATGCATGGCAGGTAACAGTGGTTCTATTCTTTACACCCCAAATTTGGGCCCCGGTAACCACTCGGGCTAGGTTCAGGATGAAATTATGGGTGATATGTACACCATATGCTAATGTTGATATTTTTTTTACTTCTTAAATTAGTGAAATCTACTCCCCGATAAATGGGGAGGGACAAGGAAGGTTTAAACAATGTTTTCAAGAAAATTAATTATTTAAGAAAACAATAAGTACAATGCATACACGACACGGTGTTCTTTATCATCAACAGCAATGTCCTTTATAACATGTTGCAAAATTGTATGACAATACGTTTGTTTGTTTTTTTTCTGTTAATTTTTTAAACAGGCAACCCTTGTTCTGGGTGAGTCTCCCGGAAAAATAAAATAAATAGTCGACATTGACGTAAAACAAAACCAATTTAGTTTCCCAGTCTCTTTACTGTTGCTATGGCTACCAGAATGAACTACTCATTAGTACTGTTAGTATTCACCAGAAGTAGACTCGAGTCTGTTAATTATGTCCATTATTAATATAACAATCTAGTGATATTGATATAACTGTAGCGAGTTCCGGGAATAACACACAAAATGTACAATTTTCACAATAATTGTCTTAGAAGGATGCTGCCAATATAATTGTTAACTAATTGTAATACGAGAAAACTGTGGAAGAAATCTAACTGTACATCCCAGGCAATCATGATCAAAAGAAGCTGATATAGCTTCTTCTTCTTTTTTCTCTAATCATGTTTTGTCTCGCAGCGTCAGGAGAAGAAACGATTTTTAGAACGAGTTTTTGTGTGCGATTCATAAAAGGAACCCTTTCATACCTAGTGGTATATAGGTCAATACAGTGTTAGGCCAGTATTTTCATTGAACGTCGGCACACGATGGGTGATGTGGTCAGCATCACGCCGGCCGACTTCACTTTCCCAGAGCATGTCTGGTACCCAGTTGAGGCTGGCTCGACCTGAGAGCCGTCGCGGTCGGGAAAAATTCAACACGCATTGCGGGAGCTGAACCCAGACCACCAGCCTTGCGAAGCGAGTTCACTAACAACTACGCTACAGCGGCTCTCCGTGCGATTCATAAACAGTGTATTTTTGTCGCGTCTGTTATTTCTGAGGTTCACCTTTTTCGTGGACAGCCATTTGCTTGATATCCACTGCATCAAAGTAAAGTTGCAATTGAGGCGCACTGTCTTTTGGAGATCTGATAATGTGGGCGAACCATTTCATTTGTAGTTTAGTGATGATGGTCGGTAATGGTATTTTATAGAACATAGATATGAGTTGGGTATGTGTGTAGAGCGAAGCATACCTTGTAGAAGATACAGTCGAGTATCACAAGATAAACGCTAGAGTTGAACCCACATATAAAAACAGAATATGAGATGTCCTAAATAGATCTGGAGACGGAGTCTTTTAAGGAGCTGAAAAAAAGTTGAGCAGTCCAGGAAAGCGATAAAGAAAACTATCAGAGACTGAGAAATGTGGTGGACAACTGTTGTGGACCTATGCTCCACTAGGAGCGTAGAGGAATAGAAAGAACATGTACGTAGAATAACGCAGAATGCTTTCTTTAAGGACAACAGACGGAAGAAGATCGGATAGAATAATGGAAGTCGGGGAAGAAAATGGTAAACATGGAAATGAAAAAAGAGGATTTACTTTAGATACCATAGACAGTAGGCCGGCAGCAATTCATATTTGAGGATTACTTTCTTATTTGTAAATTAAGATCTCATTCAATAGGTTGTCATGTGAAGAACGTTGTCACTCTAACAGTCCTTTGGAATTCCCCTTTCTCATAGGCCAGATGCCCTTTCTCGTCATGCTCATATCAACAGTTACATCTTGAATCCATCCTCTGCGTAGACTCAAACTTTTTCTCTTTGCTGGGGTGCCTCCTTCCTTATTGGTCTTCTCCAGCCCTTCCTGTCTTTTAATATTTCTAACGTACTTAAATTGACTCATATAATAATGAGCATAACTGCAAAAACAAAGTTAATTGCATATCCTTTACAGGACTTTGCGAATAAACCCCAGTTTTTTTTAACGCTGTTTGTGATTTTTCTAGGCATTAATACGTTCAGTAATTTGTTATTGCTTTCTGAACGGGTGGTCTTCTTCTTCTTTGCGTTCGTTCTTTACGACCAATTTTAATCACTCTTTGTGATATGTTTGATCTTTGCCAAGAACGTGTATACGTTGCACATTGGTTTGGTAGGCCCCTAAACGCATAAACTTCTACACGCTTAGGACATGTGCATCCGATTTCAGCCAAACCTCCTTAGTCGCCTCTTACGACATGCATGACAGGTAACAGTGGTTCTATTCTTTACACCCCAAATTTGGGCCCGGTAACCACTCGGGCGGAACGGGTGGTGACATCGTCCTTTTGTAAATATTCACGCGAAACAATTTGCAACCAAACTGTCCTCAGCGTTATTCGAACTCAGAACGTCGGAGTTAATAGACTTGAGTCACTATCCCCTAAGCCCCAGACGCCACCTAACTGCAAAGCAAACGTAAAAAAACGAAGGTAGGAGTCGTCTGTAAGCATATACTCATTCCACTAAAGTTCCAATTTCTCATTCTTATTTGTAGCGTCAGCCAGTTGTCTTTGATTTTGATTAATGTCTGGATAAATCTGTTATATTCTCTGCTAATGATATACGGAGGACTCTTCTGTAAAACTTATTCAAAAGTACATACATGTTTGTCCACTACCTTAAAACATGTCCGTGCTTCACACCCATACGTAGCCACTGGAAATATGCATGCTCTTAGTATTTTGATCTTTGTTTTCCTATCAGTTCCATTCTATACCGTATTTAGTTGTTTAATTTTTTTGTAAAGCCATGTTTGTTCTTCTGTTTAATTTCGTCATCCCACTTCCTCTTTTTTTATCAGCGAACAGAGATATTCAAAACTGTTCACATTTTCTATTTTCTCTCCGTTGGTAAAAAATCTCCATTGTCATGCTTGTTTTATACGTTTTCATTACCTTTGACATCAAATGGAAATATAGAAAAAAAAGTCCTAATTGCATGTGACAAAAATCCGACTGTATACATGACTCAACGTGAACAGCATAACGGTAAATTAAACCCATCCATGAATCGGTCTCTTTGCTCCTCTATTTGCTCCCTGTAACTTCTCAAAAATTGTTTCACGTGGATCCTTACAAAAAGATGATGGCATCACCCTTTCAAAAATCAACGGCAAACTGCTGAACGTAATAATTCCTAGAAAAATCACAAACAGCATTAAAAAGCTATGGTTGATTCGCAAAGTTCTGTAAAGGATATGCAATTAACTTGTTAACTTCTCAAGCACTATATACAACACATTTCGTTTCATTCTCTTCCGCTGACTGTCTATATTACATGAATTTACTGTTATTTTCTACAAAGCAATTTGTTTACCAAAATTTAGAGATTTAAAGGTAAAGTCGACGTGTATAGCTTAAGCGATAGTGAGAGATTTAAAGGTAAAGTTGACGTATATAGCTTAAGCAGTAGTGAGAGATTTAAAGGTAAAGTTGGCGTATATAGCTTAAGCAGTAGTGAGAGATGTAAAGGTAAAGTCGGCGTATATAGCTTAAGCAGTAGTGAGAGATTTAAAGGTAAAGTCGGCGTATATAGCTTAAGCAATAGTGAAAGATTTAAAGGTAAAATTGGCGTATATAGCTTAAGCAGTAGTGAGAGATTTAAAGGTAAAGTCGACGTATATAGCTTAAGCAGTAGTGAGAGATTTAAAGGTAAAGTCGGCGTATATAGCTTAAGCGGTAGTGAGAGATTTAAAGGTAAAGTCGGCGTATATAGCTTAAGTAGTAGTGAGAGATTTAAAGGTAAAGTCGACGTATATAGCTTAAGCGGTAGTGAGAGATTTAAAGGTAAAGTCGACGTATATAGCTTAAGCGGAAGTGAGAGATTTAAAGGTAAAGTTGGCGTATATAGTTGAAGCAGTAGTAAGAGATTTAAAGGTAAAGTTGGCGTATATAGCTTAAGCGGTAGTGAGAGATTTAAAGGTAAAGTTGGCGTATATAGCTGAAGCAGTAGTGTGAGATTTAAAGGTAAAGTTGGCGTATATAGCTGAAGCAGTAGTGAGCTAGAGCACAACCCAAGTGTACCTGGTTCAAACTTTGCGGCAGGCAATTTGAAAGCAAATTTGTTCAAGTGGAATTTTATGAACGGTAAAAGACAGACCTTACAGTTTAGAAAGCAATGTCAAACTACTGAACGTGTAAGTGGTGCCTAGAAAATCGATGACTTGTTAACGCTAGTTGATGACAACGTCATGTGTACATTTTCAACGTGTTTATTTTCATTTCAAATGTAAATTAAAATCGTGGCAACGTCTGTGAAAGCAAACATTACAAGCGTTGCCAGTGCTAAAATTAGTTTACAAGAGACGGAAAAAGCCTAAAATAAATTTGATATAAATTACTGAAACTTATTGATGCTTAATACACCAGCTGCAAGAGGGTGCAACCTGAAAATTAAATCATCAAGAGGAAGGGGCAGACCAAGAAGAAGATGAATTGATGGAGTTACAGACATCTTTAAACTCCACAATGCCCGCGTGCCCAGCGTGTTCGTAGTGCGTTGGACTACGGGTGACTAGTCCTCTGGAAGTGCGGGTTCAACTCCGCGGACTGGCAGAAAAGCTACAGGTTTCCCAGATTTACGGTGTTCCGGGCACCGAGCCGAAGAGTTTTCAGCTCAAGTGCTTCTGGATCGGAAAAAAAACAACCAAAAACCCCCACAATACCACAGGATATCAAGCGACCGAGAGTGCACTGTCTCGGAAACCGATCAACAGTTAAACCTGTTAAAACCTAACGATAAAAACGCAAATAATGATAAAATAAATATGAAAGATAGAAGAAAGATGCATATAAACAACTGGCTTTCCTATAGCTTGTTTAATTATTTTGCTTCCACACAGAAGTATAAGAAAATATTTAACCAAGGATAAATAACTAAATATTGACAAATCACCTGGAATTTTTGATCGGTAATATTCGGTTTCTGTAAACAATGTGCAGACTTTCTAGGTGCAAGAATGTGTGTTAATAAGATCAATGAACTTATTTTAAGAAATCAATACATCATGTGCTCCCTTTCCACTGTTTATCTTAGAAACAGTGATATCTTTATAGTGTTTCAAGTACAATTTCCGTATGTCATTGACAGATTGATTGATTGAGTGATTGATAGAACCATCATCACTGGACTTTGATGAGTAACCTTGTATGCTCCGATCTATTTCTTACACAGGATCTGTTGCGGGCCCCGGGTAACACACGGTAGGGTTGTGGGTTCAATCCAACACTATACATTATGAGTGCGAGGAAAGGAATTGCCCCCCAGCCCACCATCCTTACCACCTGCAAACGAGTCTAGAAATATTAAGTGAAAGACACTTTATACCCAAAAGTTTTTCGCCCGTGTGTTGTCGTGGAAGTGGAGCAAAGAATAGTAACACTGCTACCTACAAGACATGCGTAAGAGGAGACTGAGGTAGGGGACTAGGGAAGCTCATTATCAAGGTGCGTGCTCTTTATACGGCGCTGCTCTGAAATTCACTCTGTCTCTAGCCAATTCACCCACTTTGTCGATGGTCATATTCATGGTTCTGTAATATCTTGTAGCCATCTTCTTCTTGATCTGCCTCTGCCTCGGGTCAGATAACATACAAATCACACAAAGAGGTTAACAAGTGGAGGATATGAAGAGTTAGAAGAAAAAAAAGATCACTGTGTGTTTTGATTAATTGATTGATTGATTTACTATTAGGACCATCATCATAGCTCTTCAGTAAATAATCATGTGTGCGTCGATATCTTTCATACACAGAAAGATCTCACCGACAGTGCACAAACTCAGTAGCATGACAATTGTTATATTTTGTAGTTTTGAAAGTCGAGAAAATAGTTACAGGATTGCACATGTTACTCGGTCTGGATTCGAATCCCAGTATACATTGATAGAAAGCCAGACTGCAGTAAATATTTTAATACAAGGTAAGACAGGTGGATAAGGAAGAGAAAAGAAAATAATATATCCAAAAATGACATGGAGGAGAACAGTAGAACAAAAGCTTAAAGAAATGAATCCTAACAGCAACACAATACAGAGAACGGCCAAGAATGTATGTTATTATTGCAATCGATAATATACAATGAATTTTTATTTAAACAAAAATTACTATTTTTGCAATACAATGAAAGAGGTATTTTTTTAAAAAAAATTGGTAAAATGTTCCACTGGCAACTGCTTTGCAGTCTGCGCATCATCGATTGTCTTCTTCTTCTTCTTCTTCTTCGAACGTTCCAAATCGGCAACTTGTTAATAACTCTTCACGATTTGTATGTGACAAAAATGTAATAACAAAGTACTGTAGTTTTTTTAATACAAAAACAATGACAATATACAGCAATGTTTCGACCAAAAGGCCTTTATCAAGCAAACGATACAACAAAAGTAACGAATATCACAGAACACAACATATAGACTTTGACAAAGATATTACAACGGTAAAAAATGAATGAAAATATGTGAATAAAAACGAATAAAGAAATAAATACAGTAAAACTAGAAGTGGAAAAAGAAGAGAAATAATAAAACA